>CM034315.1:16136722-16736722 GCA_019925795.1 Dendrobium chrysotoxum
GAGTGACAGGATTACCATCATACGCCAACTTTGGGATCTAACAAGAGATGTTCTGGTATGATTTAATGGTGTAGATTTATCTTATTTTTGGGACTTTTGAGCCAATTAAAGACAAACTCACACACACATCACATACGCAAGTTTTAAATCCAAGACTTCTTGGTTGGTAGCCAAAGCTACCAACCACAAATCAAGATGAGCTGCGTATGTAGATTTACCTTTTGTTATGTCATTTACTCATTTTGTAACTCTTCTCCATGAGCTATATGAATTGAATATGAATTATTAGAAATCACTATCTGTTTCATGTAGATATCCTTAGGTTTTGAAATGCATGTAAATCATTTCAAATAGTTTTGAAACATGCATTTTAAAATCAGCATCTTCAAAGTCATCTGCTGTAATGCATACTCTGTTAGTGATTAGCAAAATATTGGATGAGTATAAAATGGAGATTGAGTTTAATTCATTTACCTCTTAATGGTGAAAAAAATATTAGCTTGCTAATGTATTGTCTTGAAAAGTGCAATGGGTGGAGAGGAGAGTAGAGATTGGGTGATTTTATGACTGAATTTTATTCTCTTGTTCTGTGTAAAAAATATGATGAGAAGTTGTACATTAATAGATAGAGAAATAACTCTATGGGAAATAAACAAATCTAGAAACCAATCTTTAATTCCGGAATTATGAATTAACTACACAATAAAAATGGTATGCTGTTATCCATAGATTGCTTAGAAGTTGTTTGTGGATTATTGGATTGTTCTAGATGGAAATCTATTGTCTATGGATTACTGTAGATGGAGAATTGACGTCATAATAACTGCAGGAAGTCAAAACTTTCTTGGTTAATTTGCTTAGTAATGAGCGTTGGTGTGCTTGTTTTTAGGAGGTTGGCTGTCTTTTTATTTTTAGGGGGGGGGGGAGGGGTGGTGGTGGTTAAGCTTGTTAGCTCTCTAGTTGCTATTAGTGGTGGCTGTTGTTGGTAACAACCGTTAAACTTCTCTGGTCACACACAAGGGGGAAGATATGCCCAGGTTGGGCTAGTCAGCCTTTAGTGGTTCAACCATTTTACAGTCTTCAGGTGTTTAAATTGGATAATTTTAGTGTCCACAAGTTCTTATTAACGAGTCAGATATTTCAATAGTGCTTTCAACCTTTTGAGATCATTTGGCCCTTGAATCTAATTTTTGAGTAAAATTGAGAGTTCAGTCGTTTTGAAGTACTCCAAGATTTGTGGGCTGTGGTGAAGATTGTGCTTGATTAGATAGGGATTGTTGCGATCCTAGCAGGAATAGAAAAAAGCATACCTAGTTCGTGATCCTTCCTCGTTGGGCCATTGGAGTGCATAGTTTAAGGATGCGGTGTACACCTATTAAGGATTTATATATCATCCCTTGTGTACACCAACGCCTTGGCACATTTTCTATGTGAATTTATATTTTGTACCGTTTCGGTTGAAAGTTTATATACACATGTCCCATCTGGTGATGATTCATATATCTCTTAAGCTGCATAACTGTATTCAAACACTCCTTCAGTGAATTGTTTGAGTTATTGATGTATTTACGTGTTTATCAAAGCAAAGGCCTGATTAGGAACTTTTCAAACAGCTAAGAGCTTTTATGGAAATATTTATGTTCTTACATTAATATTTGATATTTACTTTTATTTGTTTTTTTGGGAATTGTGTATTTTGAAAATGTCCCTGAGCAACATTTGTTTCATCTTTATGTGAAAATAAAATTCTGAAGGATGTCTTTATCATTTTGGAGCCCACATGGGTTTTTTGGTGATTTAGCCTCAAAGAGCATTTTGATTATCTTGCATCCCATAATTTCAGAAATATCTACACATGGAGAAATTTTCATTTGGGATGGTGCAATCGTATTCATGTAACATTCTGGTAGAATGCCACATGGAGCCGGGACACTCTACATTGCAATCAACCTCTAACTAAACTAACGTCATGTGAACATATCGTATTAATGGTATAGGGTAATCTTATTTATGGTCTATGATTGTATTTAAGGTTAAAAAATTATTGTGCTTATATTGAATTCATCTCTCTCTCATGATGGATCATTTGAAATAATTGTACAGTACATTATTATGAGCAATGCATCTTCCAATTTGGTCATCCTTTTACTTGCACTTGGTAGAACTTAGCGTTTGTTGAGAGCCTGGCAAACCCTTGTTGGCATCATGTATTTAGAGCAGGTTGAATAAGATGGGAATAACAAAATGTTTGATCTGAAGGCACTGGCTGAAGTAGTAGTAAACAAAGTCAAAACAGTAACTGAAGTATTCCTTCCGTACTCTAAATTAAGTGATTTGTCTTGCTCTCTAAATGGTGAATGCACGGTCTTCTGCCTGATCTAATTCCTTCCATTCTTTTATTTGTTATCAGTGACAAATGCTGCTTTATAAATAATAAGAATCCTCTTGCAACAGGTTCTTTTGGAGCCTGGAACTCCACATGGTTCAAGAATTATACGCCAGATGCGTTCCTATATTCTATGGATGGCTAAAAGAGTTAAAATCATAACTCTCTAAAGTTTACTCTTTTGCACCGTTGGCTGCAGTGTTGGATTTTGTCATTCTTAATTGCTTTTATCTTCTCTTTCAGACATGTCGTAAGACTAAGAAATCAAATGAAGTTCCAAGTAACGAAAAAAGTATTGTTGTTGATGCAGGAGCTTCAAGAAATAATGCATTTGTTGTTGCTCCAGTGAGTCATGTTGAAAATTGTTCCCATTTTTTTCTGCACTGTTTTTAAAATGTTCTAACTTGTTAATTGGATATTTGGATGCTATTTTTGCAGTGTTCCCATGATGGTCGATGCCCTTTGGAGAATTCTGGTAAATATTGTCATTTTGTTCAGCGGATAGAGAGGACATCATCTCAACGCACATATAAGGTCCACACATCATCAATATCTTTATTTGTTTTCCATTCTATTTTTCTGTTACATGTGGCTAGGGAAGAGAGGTACCTGTGTGGTTTATTTATTTATTTTTGGAGGGGAGTAAGGTGGGTGGGGGTGAAAAGAATGGGATAATGTGAAGTCATTCTTTAGGTGATCAGCTTTAAAAGTGTAACAAAATATACTGTCTTTATATTTTAAGTGCAAATAATTTGACTTTGATTATGAATTATTTCTAATTTTTTTCATTCTGCTTGTCTAGCTGGCCTTGCAGTAATGTCTTTAAATTTAGTCTTTACAACTCCCCCTTGCAGCTATTAAACTTTGCCTTTGATTAGTTAATGAGCTTTGTTAATGTCCTATCCTGATTCACAATTGATGCTTTGACATCAGTAGGAGTTCGTCAAAAGGAAGTCGAGGAACAATGAACTGCCATTGTCTGTTAATGTCATTTCTATCAGGCAAATCCATTGTGCTTTGTAAGACACCTCTGTGATAGAAGGTTTTACATAATGTAATTTGCTATCAAGAGACATTTGCTTATGTAACAAAAAAAAAAACATTGTACAAGTACTCGTATTTCTTCCATCTATCCTGGATTAGCCTTTATACCGATTAGATGTCAATAATTTATTCCTTAATGGTGATATTAAAGAATTCTATATGAAAATTTTCTTATAGTCTTCATACATTTGTCACAACAAACAAAGTTTGCAAGCTTAAAAAGTCTTTATGTGGCTCAAAGCAATTCTCACATGCTTGGTTCGATAAATTCATGCAAGTGGTCAAGCATTATGGGTACATTCAATGTCAGTCTAATCATACTCTCTTTGTTAAAAGATCACTGAGAGTAAAACTATTGTTTTGATTCTTTATGTCAATGCCATTTTTATCTTAGGTGATTTTGCAAAATAAATAATAAACTCTAGAGACTCCTTTTCAAAGAATTCAAGACTAAAGACCTGGGAACCTTAAATTTTTATGGGTGTTGATCACAATAGTGTGTCTTAGACTGTCAATGCATATGTCTTGGATTTTCTAAAAGTAACTAAACTATTATCACATATACTTCTATGGATTCAACGACTAAACTTGGAATTTACTATGATTATAGTCCAGTGAATGTCGGTTTCAAAGACTTTTTGACAGATTATCTATCTCACTTTAGATTTGTTATTTGATTTCCAATTATTGTGGCCAACCAATTTATGAATAATCCTATTGAAAGTCATATGGAGGCTTTTTTAAGGATTATGAGATATCTGAAAAAGACTCTATGGAAAGGACAAGATGATTGAGTTTTTATTAATGTGATTTGGTGGGCTCAATTATGGATCACAAGTAAACTTCAAGGTACTGGATGTTTGTGTGGGAAAATTTGATCACTTGGTGCTGTAAAAAATAATCTTTTGTTGCCCAAAGCAGTTTAGAAGTTGAGTTTAGAGCAATGACCCATGAAATTTGTGAAGGAATGCAGTTGAAAGACTTCTCAGTGAATTGCATGACTTGGGAAAAGAATTAATGAGACTATTGTGTGATAATCAAACATCAATAAACATTGTCAAAAATTCTGTGCTTCATGATCATGCCAAACATGTTGCGATAGATTGACACTTCCATATCTCTTCAGCCTTCTCTGACTTGCCACCAAATTATAAACATTCTCACCTAGGCATTTGCTCTTATAATTTTTGTAAGATTAAGTACCAACTTGGGAATGATAAGCATTTACTATCTACCTTGTGTTGGGGTTTTGAAATTCAAATAAGGCGGCACATAGACTAAGTTTTTTATGAGTTTCCTTTGGTGGGTTTTGGAGGGTTGTCACTTGGTTCCATGTTGTTTTGTATTTTTAGTTTTTTACTTGTTGTTTTAGATGATTCGATTTGCTTTAATATGAGGAAAGGGATTTTGTCCTCTCCTCTATAAATTACCTATTAGCCCTTTGAAATGCAAGCAATGGAATACAAATTCTATCTTTTTGTTTCTTTAGATGCTTGATGGTTTAGGTTTCTTAATGTTGCCAGGATGATGTAATGAATGCAGACCACATAAAAGAAATTAAGATTATTAGATTAAAGATCATTAAATGCACAAGGCGGTGCAAATATGAAAAAAAAAGAGAATTAGAACTCAAATAATAGTGCAAAGATCTAATAAATTTGAAGAGAATAAGAAGAAATTCAAATCACACAAAACCATCCAACAGTTGAATTTTAATATCATAATTGAAAACTCAGTTGTATTATATTTGACTAAAATCAAAAACTCTAGCAAGCAATTACAAAGTATTTTAAAGAAAATAAAATAAGGAAAGAAATTGCCAAACTAAAGAAAATATAGGCATAATGTTGGTATAAGGAGATGACGTTCCCTAAAATTTGGAAGTCACATTTATACCATACTCAAAGGAATTATATATATATATATATATATATATATATATCCAACATACACATACAAGATTAAAATTGGAATTAATAATTTTATTGAATAAAAAAACTATCTATTACATCCTCTGAATGACTTTTTTAGATTCCTCATGGCTCATATGTTGCTTATTCAAGGAGGATGAGCAAACATTTCAGATTCTTGTTTAAAATTCTATCTTCCAAAAACTTTCGCATGTGACTGTAGCGCCGCCAAATTATGTTGGAATGCACCTGAGGCGATAATTGATTGCTATTTTGTCTTCCATGTGGGATTGATTTTTTTTTTTTTATATATTTCAGAGAGGATTAGGTGCACGAAAATTTGAATTTTATGGCAATTACACCTTATCTGAGCCATCCAAACCATGAGCCAAATCAATTAATTCATTAAAAAAGCACAGGACAATCCCTGTCGTTATAAGTCAAATGTAAACTTGCAGATCAGCATCAACAATTCTCACCGTTCTTCTCTATGGTTGCCTTGAAGCCTTTGTTGGGCACTTTAAACTCATATTCTCACACATTTTTTTGTATAGTTTGTAATGTTCAGTCACTTATTATAACATGATGAATAACTATGAAACTTAATTTCTGTATTTGAAGTATCATTTTTTATAGGATAACTTTGACATTGTTTTCTCTCAATACTTACCATTCATGTATTTAGAATATGATATCTACATAATACCTAACATTCTTTTTAAATAACTGAACGATTTTGGAAATTTATTTCTAGAGCATTCATACTTTTTTGATGGTATTGCTTACATCAGTTTCTGTGGAATTTTGTTGGAGTTCTTTAATTATTTTACAATTTCATTGGCTATTTTCCATTATTGCAGCGATCTAAGGGAGAGCCATTGCGCGGTTTTGAGGATGAGAAGTTTTGTTTTGTTGCTTTAAGGCGTGGCAACCGGCCAGAGTAAGAACTTTTAGCGTGTGAATGATATATAAAATTTATCCTAAAAGACTAATTTTAGCTTGGTTATCTCCATTTTTTCTAGTAAAAGTTTGAGCTAGTTAATTATGTGTACTATTGATGTCAAGATAGTGTTTCTCCTTTTTCTGCATTTTTATGAAACATAGCTTCAGTTTATTTTATTTATTTATTGGCTTTATAGAACTAATTACGAAGCAATATTATTAAAAGATAAAGTTATTATTTAGGTATGATGGATTTAAGTATTTGAACCTATTATACAAAAGAATTAGGATATTGATGAGCTCAAAACTTCTAGGATAAGATTAGGTGATTAAAATAGATTAAGTTCCTTAAAAGTATTGTGATAGGAGAAGATTTTGGAGAGGTAAAAATTAAATTTTTTAACTGTAATTAGGCCAAATATGTTGTATGAACTTGAGTATTGAGCAATTAGGTAGTCTTTAATTGACAAAATTAAATAGTTGAATTGAGAATATTGGATATTTGGTAAAACTTGTTTAGGATGAATTATGAAATAATTAATGGTTGGCGTTGTATCTATTGAAAGGTAAGATAGTGAAAAATAGGCTTGTGATTTGGTTAGTATAACAAAAGATAAATGATGCACTAGTAAGATTGGTAGTTAACTTTACATATTAGGAAGATAAAAAAGGCATACTCTAGGTAATATGGATAGAAGTTTTGCTAAAGGCTTTGCACAAAAATAGGTTTAATACCTCATGGAATACTCAGTATGGATGAAAAGAGAATGAGAGTTTCTAGTAGGTATGACTGGAATGAGGTTCATTAAACTAACAACAAACAGTTATGGCTAATGGTGATGATGTGTTTTTTTATGTTGCTGATTAAATTGAAATTATTGATTGTATTTGGGAGTTGCTCCTTGAATTTTTTTACTCGAATCTTATGAAATCAAATAGGATTTTTTAATTTAATTTTACTTGTGGTTCCACTTGAAAGTTTGGTTTATGAAGTAATTTTGAACGCTGCATCAAGGTGATGCAGTAATTACTAACTATTTTTGGACCGCAGCTAAGAGCTATCTTGCATTCTGTTTGTTGCAATAGGTATGCAGTTAATTTTGTGTGTAGTTATACATTGTAAGCCTGTAACTTTCTTGAAATATATATAGATGTTATTTCCTCTCTTATCTTCTCCTATTGGGGTTTTTATCATTTGAACTGTTAAAAGGTTCTCTTGTGAATGGACTATCTGATAAATGGATCTTTTTGGATTACATGTGTGACATTTATTGGTCAATCTCCATTTGGTTTGCCTTGGCTTTATCATATTATCAGGCCTAAACATAAATGATATAAAATATAGTTCAAGCACATTCCCCTTATTTAGCAGTCAAACATTATTCTGAAATTTAACATTCTCAAACTTTTATAACCCCTTGACTGTAGTATCATGACATCTATACATCCAATATTTCATATGAATATTATAGATCTCTCATCTTTTGCATTATCAAATATGGTAATAAATAGTTTACAAGTTTCTTATGGAAAGCATGATAGGTAGCTTAATGTCAATATGCTGATTTACTTTAGTAAGTGCAAAGCATTGTTTAGATAGTTTTTAGTAAATAACTTTATGACCTTAAGAATTCAAAGCCTTAATGTTTCCCGTATATAAAAGAAGATATCTTGACCAATATTTTATTGCAGTTTAAATAATTTAAAATAATTTTCTTTTGGTTTTCCTTTTTCTTTGTTTTTTTTTTTTTTTTTTCTATTTTGTAGGGAAGCTTGGCCGCTGGATGGTATGGAGTTTGAGACGTTGAAGGAAAGACTTGCTAAGAGGAAGCCGGAGGATCTTATCATAGATTATGGTAATAAACATTGTAGGCTATATATATTTAAGATTTTTGTTATGTTCTTGTCTTTTTTTATTATGTCGGACTATAAATAGCTGAAGCTTGAATTTGTCCATACAATTGGATTTGAAGGGTTTTTTTTTTGTGTAGTCAAACTATTTGACTAGATTGGCATAGTCATCATTGTCTAATATGCATTTCTTAGTTCTTCACAAAGTTTTTAAAAAAAATGTGTGCGGCCTTGTGATTTTATTACATCATTTTGATTAGTTTATCTAGTGTTTTTGCTTGCGTATCTGTTTTCTTGTGTTGAATCACACGGCAAGGAGGTGGCCCGCTGCTTTGACAGGTTAGCAATCCATGGGCTGCAGTTGAAAATTTCCTATTCTGACATCAAGATCCGTGGGATTGATTCCAAAATCTCTGGGTTATAATTATTAGAATTAATTTGATTACATGACTTTCCTCTTTCATTTATTATAATTAATTAGATTAAATGTCTTTCTTTTTCTGTTTATTCTCCTAGAGTGTATATATATATTCCAAGGAATAAAGTTTGAATTCAATTTTTCCTAAACAATTTCTATATGGTATCAGAGCTTAGGAAAATCCTAAGCCTTCTCTGAGTGCCAGCGACAAACCTTCCTCCATTTCTTTCAACCTTTAGCTGGCAGTAACTCTCCATCATTTTGCCGATAGCCTCTCTTCAAGCATCTGTAGCCCTTGCCCAAAATTTATCTTCTCTTTCAACCGAGGAAACCCAACCATGTCGATGGATAGCGAGATCTCATCCTCCTACCAAAATATTACCGGTTTAAACACCGGAAACTTTGGATCTACTGACAACTCTTCTCCTCTTTCTTCTCTCATCACAAACTACAGATTTAATGGGCAAAATTTTTTACAATAGTCTCAATCGGTGAAAATATTTATTTGCGGGAGAGGGAAAGAGGACTATCTCACTGGTGAAGCCCCTATACCACCGCAAACCGATCCTCTCTACAGAAAATGGAAAGCAGAGAATTATCAGATCATGTCTTGGCTCATCAACTCCATGAATGTAGAAATCGGTGAGAACTTTCTTAGTACTATATCTAAATTTGGCACAATAGAGACATATAGGGCTATTCCATTCAACCTTTAAATATTCTAGGATAAATTTTAGCTATTGCAGTTCACTTATTCTTAGTGCCATATCTAAATTTGGCTTATGCACTAGATGTTGCCACTTCATTTTTTTTACTTGTAATAAGAATAAGCAGTATCCTAAAGTTAACCTATCAATCATAGATCCCATATATCTGGTATTTGTATAGGTTTCAAGTGTCAGGTCTTCTGCCATGTTTGAAACAAATCTCTTTATTTGGGATTCATTTTCGATATTGTAAAGTTCTATGTGCAATTATAAAGTATGACTATATCGAATTATGTCTGAATCGACTTACCACACAAACATCATATGCAATGTCATGTTTAGCATGTGATATGTATATAAATATTCCATAAGTCTTTGATAAGTGGGTTTTTTTTAATAAGTCTTTTGGAGCATCTTCAAGTTTATGATTAAATTTTATAGGGCTCTTGATAGGCTTGCATCTCAACTTGCCTTTATATATCAATAGGAATGTTATATATTTTTCTATCGTGATATAAATAACCCATGATCTGAGTGCAATCTCAGTGTTAAGGAAATAATTTAGATTATCTAATTCATTCATTTCAAAATCTTGGAGTGACCTCTTATTTAAAATCTCCATACATTCCAATTCAGCATATCCTATAATGTTTTTGTTGACAGAATAAAAGTCATGTGTTTCACAAATAATTTCTGGTATTCTTGACTCTATTTTGTATTCCATGTCGAGCATCACCTTAGCGAAACTCCTAAACCATGGTCTTGGGGTTTGCTTTAATACATATAATGCTTTTTTTGAGTAAAAGCTCAAAATAGTACCTCGACTATTGATAAATGTCCAATTTAATCCCAAAGTTTCGCATTGCCTCAATTTAGTCGCTCAACTATTAAAAATCATCCAATTTGGTCCCTCCGTTAAAATTTCATTTTAAATTAATGGAAGAAGTTACAAGCATTAGCTTCTTTGTGGTTATTTTAGTAAAAATATTTTTTACCTAATCGTTCGAGTTCCCGCTATGATTCCTGAAGATGGAACTGGAGATCGAATTATGCGAGGGAGAAGAACTGTAGCTGCGAGCAAGGCGCCGTGCTTTGATGCTCTGCGAGCGAGACACAAAAGGCCGTGTTGCTGTGAGCAACCACGAGTGACGTGAGAGGTTGCAAGCGAGACACAACACTATGAACGAGACGCGAGGCGGGTGTTGCAGCGAGTGACTGTGAGTGTTGCGAGAGGCCGCAAGAGAGACCCTTGCTGCTACGAGGGACCGCGACTGACGTGAGAGGCTAAGTGATCATGATGCACTTCGACATCCAAGGACGAAGACGATGAGTAATGTGTGACATTCAAAAGTAAACGAAGACAAGTTTGCTTATCTTCCTAATATCCTTTATTCATACGATTTCGATTTTTTTGTTCTTAGGAATTATTTGTTCGACAAGATAAAAATAATTTATAATGTTAGGAATTATTTGTTCACAACTGTATTACAATTTGCATGATAGTGGTTCAATTTTATTTGTGCTGTTTGTATTTATTTGTTTGAGCTATTTGAATTGGAACAATAACATTTATTTAACTTTTGTTAGTTCTTCTAGAATATGTTGCAATAATTAAGCATCAAGATTTCTTATTAACTTTAGATGAGAAATACATTTTAAGATGAGATTCGGACCATGTATTTTAGATAATATTCAAAAAATTAACTTCATTGTGAGAATAACTTTCATTTAGTAGTAACATTTCTTTTGCTGTATTTTCTCTCATTTTGTTAGCATGGATTGGAGACGAAACTTGTAGGAAAGAACATAGGCATGAACCTGTAAAGACTGCTCACTTGTTTTTAAAAAATGTAAGTCATTCATGTCACTAATACTCTTTTTTTAATTTTATTTATTAGGCCCATCCTAATTCAGAGAAATAAATAACCGTTGAACTACCGATTTCTTCTAATAATATTGTGGAATCCTCGGGTATTTATTCAAGAAAATCTTTAGTCTAAAGGAATCATGTTTGCACCAAAATCCTCTGTCAAAAGTGTATTAAAATTAATGATTGTGTGATTTATAGTACCTAGCTCCATAAGACTCTTCCCATCCCAACCTATACTTACTACAATTCTACTTTCAAAATTTTTTCATGTCTATAATGATCTTCAATTTAGATTTTGCTTTAAAAAATATAATTTTTTTTACTAGTTATTCACCCTTATTATTAAGTAGATTAAATATGTATTATAATTTATTAAATGATAAAATAGAGCAATATAAGCAATGTAATCTCACGTACACTTGTCATACCTAAATTACCCTCATATTTAACTTTGGAGTTAACTTTAACACTTATTTTAGCCTCTGAAATTTAATTGGATTAATTTTTTAATAGTTGAGAGACTAAATTGGGGCAATGCATAACTCCAGGACTAAATTTAGCATTTATTAGTAGTCGGGGGACTATTTTGAGCTTTTACTTGCTTTTTTTTTTGTTTACCACTTTTTTTATTCTGTATATGAGCCAAATTCCGTTGGATCTCCAGGGAAACTTCTTCCTCTATATCATCATCATGTAGGAATGCCTTCTTCACATTGAATTATTATATCTTGTAGTCCTTATTAGTTGCTAATGATAAAAGAACTTAAACAATGTTCATTTTAGCAGTTTGAGCAAATTTTATAGGATAATCGGTCCCATATGTTTGACTGTAGCCTTTAGCGGCTAGTATGGCCCTAGACCTTCCTAATGAGCTATCAAATTTATATTTTACAATACAGGTCCATCTACATCCCACTAGTTTCTTTATTTTTGGTACTGTCAGACATTGTCATATTTTGTTCTTTTGAAGGTCTTCTATTTATTCTTTTTACCATTTTTTCAATTCACATTATTTAAAATTTTAGAGATAGTTTTATGGTTATAAATAGTTTGGAGGTTAGTAAGAAATGATTTTTTTTAAAATATAACTTTACTTTAAATTGTGCACGCCTCATCAAAAACTGAGGTGAGGCGTGCTGTTTCATTTGAGGAATATATGCCTCACATAGCACCTAATGAGGTGTCAGTCTCGATTCTAAATAAACCTAAGACCAATGGAGCATGGACATTTTTGTGATCCATGGGAGGAAAAATGTGTTAGTAATTTGTTGCAAATTGAAAGAATGATAGAAATAAGGCTGCATGATAAAGGCCACAAATGGAAGATTGGGTGGAAAGAAAAGAGACTTGTAATAATGAAGGCTTGCTTGTTCTAGGCAATGTAGCGATGCAGGTTGCAACTTATAAAAATGCTAAGAAAAATCCTAATGCTTTGATATCATGACAAGAATTGGAGAGAATTTGTTGAGTGATTCATTCATATTTTGGGTTGAATTTATATAATTCTAGGAAAATCTCTAGTAAGAAATAGGCAACAATTATGGAATTAAAAATGAATATAAAATCAATTACAATTAGGGCAATCCATAGATTGGTGAGGTGACATTAATAATCTCATGGTTCACTGAGGTAGCTTGAAGTGAATAAGAAAAGGTGGACGATTGTAGAGCTCAGTGTAATGTTGATGTAGGCGGAATTGATAGAGATTGATTTTTCAACAGAGGCTTTGGGAAATAAAACTTGATGATTATGAAAGGGGTGTGCACATGAACAGTCTAAATTGCCATGTAATGTTGTTGGAAAAGAATTAGCTTGTAGAATTGCCACAGACCATGATTAAATGAAATTTGCTACATTTTGATGTTGTACCTCAAATAAGTAGTATCATTGTTTTCCAAGTAAGTTTTATTATATTTTCAAATGAGCTACTCATATTATTTATACAGGGTAAATTCATGGCATTTAGGAGGAAGTGTGGTAGATTGTGGCTGAACATGTTATTAGTATAGTAGGTATAGGATTAGCATCCATTAAATAATGGATTCTAGATTGACGTTAAAAGCCTTGCTTTTCGTAAATTTCAAATTGATGTTGCTACCATTGCCCATGGCACTCACCCGATGCCCGAGTGTTGATATGTTAAGTGGTTTGGAGTTTCATAACAATATTTTTAAAAACGTCAAATGCATTCAAGGCAATGTTGCTGCCCAATGCCCGAGGCACTCACCTAAGAGATATAAGACGCTACAAAGGATTGTTATATCACTCATAAATTCATTTTAATAATGATGCATAACTTTTAAGAGTATAAAATAATAATCATTACATTGAATTTATTTTAAGAAAAAGAATGAATTCTTAAATTTCATTGCATTCAAAGTTCAAAAATCTTATTAAATGGATTATCTTGAGCCAGTATATTAAACTACTTAGTTAATAGCATATATAGACTAATGATGCTCTAATTCTATTCTGTCGTTGTCATCAGTCTTTTCTCTATCAATGGATTCGTAGCCCTTCGTCTCTTCATTTGTTTCCTTGGAGTCATCCTATTTACTTAAGTTCTACTATTATATAACTTAGTTCTTGAACCTATATTGATTTACTTTTTCCCAAGTGGTATGATTTTTTTCTCCACTCTTTGATGCTCTTTTCAGTTCACCCTAGTTCAAGTTATCATCATAAAAAACTTGCTCATCTTTTGTGTGTCAACTATCAGCACCTCTCTCTCAACTTAAAGCAAAATACTTGCTTTACTGTTTGGTGCTTTGGGACAAAGTATTTTTTTATACGTGGCTTCGCAATGGCACCTGCTTGAGAGGTGTGTAATTGTTGACCTCTAACCTACAACCAAGGAAAAGAAACAAAAATATGCATATAAAATTAAAAAAAAATGATTACTTGCTCCCGGATCACTACTGCCCATCCCGTATCTCTGTTACAGTCGCATCCACGCCGCCTGCTACAGTACTCATAGCTCTCTGCAAACGGCGCCGAACGCAGCAGTCCACGCCTTGAGCTTCGCCTCTTTGCGTCAATAAAAGGAGGAGGAGGCTTCGGCTGGATCTCTCGCTCACTCCCTCCTTCCCACTCGCAAAACCTCCGAATCCCACGCTCAAATCCTGCAAGTCTCCCTGCTCTATCTTCCTTCTCCGATAAAACCCACAAACCCCAGCAGCCGGATCCCATCGATCGCAAGTCTCGAACCTCAATCCCGACTCTACCCGAGCCGATCCCAGCACCATTCGACGCCTCTCACTCAAGTAGAGCTCTGTCCGATCCAACCCAGCCGAGCCTATCTCTCCGCCTCTACCCTTACCTCCTCCCGATTCTCTTCAGTCCACAAACAGAGAGAGAGAGAGAGAGAGAGAGAGAGAGAGAGAGAGAGAGAGAGAGAGAGAGAGAGAACCCTACCTCCACCACACAGCAGACCCAACGCCCCCTCTACCCTCCGCCTCTCTCGACGACTTTCCCTTCCCTGTAGGATCGGAAGTTACGAATTTTGAACAGAAGCAACACTGGGAACTCGGTTGCTTTGAAGGTAATTCCTCCCCTTTCGCGTGCTTTCTTCGGCCAAATCCCAGATAAATCCTGTTGCCAAACAAGTCTAGGGCAAGAAGATAGAGGGAAACAGAGGATTCATCTCGCCGAGAGATTTAATAGTTCTGTAAATCCGTCAAACCTGAGTGTTTATTGTTAATTATACTTAATTATTATTTAATTATAATTATAACTAATTAATTAATTATAATTAATTGTTAATTAGTAATTAATTATTAATTATAGTTATTTGATTAATTATAATTAATTACGATTAATTATAGTTAATCATTAACTCTTTAATTATAATTAATTAAATTATTAATTATTAATTATTAATAATTATTTAATTATTATTATAATTAAATAATAACTGTAATTTGAAGAGAGGAGTGCTCCTCCCTCCCTCACCTTGATCCATATGCCAACCCCGTCGGCCCACTTGCAAAGGTATAATTCCTAAACCTAGATTCCCATTCTCGTCGTTAGCGGCGAGCTGGCAAACCCCCTACGCGCTCACGTAGCGTAGTAGGGAGGGAAGCTAGCGCAACGCCTACGACGAGGCGGGCAATCGCCTTAAACCCCGCCCTCGACGCTTGCGACGAACCGACAAACCCCCTACACGCTCACGTAGCGTAGTACGGTGGGAAATCGGTGCGGCACCCGCGACAAGGTGGGTAATCTCCGGACCGCTCATGTAGCGTGAAGGGGAAGAAAATTAAGTACCCACATGTGGGGAAATCTTTGTGTTCTTTTGCAACAGGTGCCCGAGACCACTAAACGCTCATGTAGCGGGCGGGGATTAAAGAAAAATTTGCTGCCGCGATGTCTATGGACATCTACCTGAAGCGCCCACGTGGCGTGGAGGGGAAGGCAGCCTCTTGGTTTTTCCCCTAAACGGGGGAGACGCCGGGAGGCTGCCGAAATTTAATTTGAAGATTTTGAGGACTTGAACAAAAAAGGGACTTGATTTGAACTATTTGAACACAAGCAAAAGAACTTACAAGGACTTGAACTTGTGAACTGGAATTGAACATTAAACGAACCAAACTCAAAGCTGAGTAAATGAATAAAAGTCTTAAATCAAACACTCGACAAAAGATTGAACTCAAACAAGAACTCGATTCGAGTGTTAAGCATGACTTGAACATTGAAACCTAAGCAAAGACTTGAGTCGGACTGTAAGGGACATAGAACTTGAGTTTACTACTTAAACTCAAGCAAGGATTTGAACTCGCAAAGGATAACATGGGACCAATTTTAACATTTACAAAGAACTTGATTCGAGTAACAAAACTTTTGCAAATGCATTACAATGAACCATAGTTGGATTCAAACTTAAACAAATAGCAAAAGTCTGAGCTTTGGATGCTTAAGCATGAGAATGCAAATGTCAGTTCAAAGCTGTGAATCATTTGATGGAATATCAATCAACACCTCATGGTTAGTATTGATGCATAGTCATTTATGTGAAGTCTTACTATCAAAGCCGAGCAACTTACAAGTACAGTGGTCCACCAAATAAAGGTAACATCCAGTGAGTTGTAAACACGATGAACTCCCTGCAAGCATGAATGAGAAATATGCAACAGGTGTAATAACCCCCACATAGTCAATCTCAAACTGCAAATAAGATTATCAAATCCTTATGTGTTATAACAATCAGTGGGTAATGCTTACAAAGGTGCTCTCATAATCAACATATTAAGAGAGATTAGCGATAAGGCATGAACTCAATGCACAAGCAAACACAATAATCTGCTAGCTGATGTTCATAGAGAAAGTATGTGGGTAAATGCTGCAACATCACAACCTGTCTGCAAGCAGAAGAAGAAAGTTGTAGTCTGAATATTGTAGTTTGCGAAAGGACAAGGGTAATAGGTTTTGATGAAAGCATCAATATTATGATTAAATGTTATCCCATAAGCAACATCAAGGGAATTGCAATGAATATAAGTGCTTGCAATACTAGAAGATTCATGATGAATGTTTCTCAAGCGACCATAGGAGACTTGTAAGTGTTCATGAACGACAATGAAAGGCATGCAAGTGAATATATAGCTTGTAGACATAAACGATAATCCATTCATAAGCTATGAGAGGCCTGTGGATGTTTGTGGACAATAAGAAAATATATACGAAGGAACGCAATATACTCACCAAACTACGAATGAATTCAAGGGGGCAAGAGAGTGAATACTATGATGCTCTTTCATCGACATCAGTTAGTCAGCAAACAAAAGCTGTAGTTTCCTACAAATATTGAAATTTAGTGTGCGGCAGTGCTCTCCAATTGACATCCTATTTGCAAACATTAATGAAAGTTTGTAATGAGTACATCAGCTTATTTGTAGACAACGATGATAGATCAGACGTGACAGCAATGATCTCTTTGCAACCAACGCCAGACATCTAGAAGATATAAATAACAAATATCACAATAATTAGAAGATACGCTAGAACCTATGGGCCACTGAAGGAGACTCATCGCGCACTCAACATATCACCTATAAACAACTATCGAAGCCATACGACAAGTATAAGACTCCTACGAATTACTGAAGAGGATATCTAGACATCCAGTATATCACCCACAAGCAAAATGCAACATGATCAAGCCAAATGTAAATGCCTATGGGCTGCCGTAGAACATTTGCCAAATACTTGGAAATACCCCCGCACGTGCACTATAACATGTATACACATAGGTACACAAAAAGGGGGGATATGCAACTAAAACCCACATGGGCCCTGGCGAGCGTGTTATTGGTACACACGTGACGTCTAGGGATGCTGCGCGGGTCAATAAGTGAATTCCAGTTCGAGCCCGATCCTCCTATACAGGCAGATATGAGTCGATACGGCTCGAACCATTAAATAAATATGCGGTCGCGAGATCGACCGGGATATTTATTTTATGGTTCATATTAGGCCTTCAAAGCCTATAATCAAGAGAATTCATTAACAAAGGTTCAAAGCTTATGAAACCCGATCCTCTATCGATCAGTAGATAGAGTTGACAGGGTCCAATCAATAAAATATAAATGAGCTCGCCACCCCGATGATGGCCGTGCTGATAGAAGATCTTAACCGGAGGGGTTAACTTCAACCATTTCAAATATCCTTAAATTTTCACAAAATTCAGATAATTTTCAAGTGACTTCAAGGTCACCCTGATGATGGCCGTGTTGAATACAAATCTCAATCGGAGGGGTCCACACAGATCATTTCAAATACCACCCAAATACCCAAAACTCCAAAACTCCACAAAAATGTCAAAAATCTCAAAAGTTTATAATGTTTAAAATTAAAATCCAATCATCAACCACTTAAAGTAAAATCCATCCACCCTCTGCAACAGTTTGCCAAGGTGGACAAATCTGAAAACTACTTCAGCTCACAAAGAGCTAATGCCTGGTCGAAAATATCACTAGGATCCATTCTCAAACAATCTCCTGCCAGCAAGGACGTGGTACGAGTCCTCTAATCCGCAGTTTCGCCGCCAAATGGCACTGCAGGATAAACGATTATGACTCGGGGCCTTCTGAACCAGGTGGTCGCCGCCAAATGGCACAATTATATTATGGTTATGGCCAGAGCTCGTATGCTCCCCAATGGCATCAAATCCTTGAGATATGAATCAATAGGATATGATTGATAGGGCACAAAGCCCTCTGTTAGCTAAGGTGGATTCAAATTTGTCCCCTTAGACAAACACTCCCCCCAGGTCTATAAGGTACCATTGGATGAAGCAACCCATGGCTGCCGACAAGGATGCTTCTGTCAGGTTGGGTCGACTACCTCCTCTGACTAAGTAGACCAGGGATCACGATGGCCCGGGGCGACGGAACCATGGGATCTTGATCGGGTCCATCATCCATTCCCCCACCATCCGCTTTAAGTGCGAGATGGTGAAAATTTTCAATTTTAAATATCAACCCTTTTTCAATCTCCAACCTTTCAAATTCCCAACTCATGCTGCTACTATATGCCAGATGCGCGTATCTTCTATGTATCTGAGTGATGACTAGCCTTAATCGAAAGTTCTCTCTCGTTATCGGGAGGGGTAATTAACTATAGGGGCTTGCGCCTATAGGAAACCAGAACTCATATCATAAAGTCCTCACAAAATGAGGGCGAAATCTCTGGGTAGTGTCTTATCTACAAACCCATCTGCCTTCCAAAATTTACCCCGGAACTTAGTTCGTTTAAACTCCCCCGAAGAAAGCAAAAAGCGGGCGGAGGCCGGGGCCGAATTTTCGGAGCCCACAGTAATGCTATGGCCTTGCTTCATCTTGCGGCACCCTAGTACTCAACTTGCCTTCAGCACTGCTTTATAATGATTCAGTTTAAGTTGAGCATGGTATTAGACGAGATAACTAGAATAATTGGTAATGGAAATTCTTATAGTTATCTCAGATATTGGGAAATTATGTAAGGTTGGTGAATACAAAGTGCAGACAGAAGCACCTCATCTAGGACACTTCCATATCAAACTCTCTCTCTCTTTATCTATTGATGTGTGTGTTGTAAGGATATAGATGTTTTCCCTATAGGAGGGGAATGCTCACCTTTTGATTTTATTTAAAATGTGAATATAGCCTTCCTAAATTTATATCTTACTGAAGTTCTGAAATATAGCCTTCATATATGACATCAAGGCCTTTCAATATCTTGAAAAAAATAATTAAAGCAAGCGTCATACACAATTTTATGCAACTTCTCGATTGTTTCTTCAATCAGACGTCAATTTTTTTTTCAATGAGTGGCTTCACTTGCATCATGATTATATATTTGTGATTTTCATAGTATAGAGTTCCACAAATGGCTTGGCACTTGATACATACATTTTTCATGCTATTCATAACATATTAAACTATTTTAATTGATAGAATTCATGTGCTAAATTGAGGTTGTTAGCTGGGCTTTTACATGCCCCCGATCGTCTTAATTTTTTTGAACATGCTTGATGAATGTTAAGCTTTTATGAAAGTTGATATAAAGTTCAATCTACATATTGTTTGGATGTTGCAGATGAACACAAATGGTGTGTTTTATGCTTAAACACCTTAAAATGCCATAGAACTGAAAATTAACTTGTGAGGAGAAGTATCTCCTCCTAGGAGAACAGAAAACAGGGCATAGACACACACTAAGATACGCTGCCAATTCTCTCTGTTTTTGACTCTTTTGATGGCTTATAAGCTGTTAGCTCGAGCTGCCAATCTGGTGAGCTAAGCTAAAGGCGAGTTTAGTTCATACCATAATTGTACTCGGCTTACTGCAGTAAAAAAATTTGTAAGATTTGTGTGTTTCAAGATGCTCCAATCACGAAAAGTATTTTCATTAAACTTAAAGTTGGGATAGTTTCTGAACCAGCTATGGTTTTTACCCGACAAAAGGTTATGATTTTATTCAAGAAGTCTTAACCGTTTATAAACAATTGTATGCTTTGATATAATTTATTGGCTCAAGCGCTATAGCTTGTTCCCCTTAGAATAAAACCTCTGCAATTTCAGAATCGCCATGTAGAATTGTGAAGAAACTTATCAGGACTTGATATGCCATGAATCTCTTGAAATAAAAGGCTGCCTTCTTGAACGCTGATGCAGGTGGTGCAAGCAGTGCAACCCGTACTTTTTTTGGACCAACTTTACTAACTATATCTATTATTTTTGAGTTCCATGTTTTCTTCTTGAAGATCTAACAGGAAGGGAAACTCTTATCTAGTACTACAACCACATATTATCCAAGTTTTATTGTCGTATTGTCATGCTCATTTAGATGTTCTGTTGAATCTCTCTCCATTCCATGTGCACAAATGTGAAAACTCGTGTTTAATTCCTGTCAGAGGATCAAATTGAATTCAAGACAGACGAAGATTTCTTGGATGATGAAGAGGCCACTATCCCCTATGCTTCAGATGTTTCTGAGATCACTTTGTTTAACGAGGATGATGAAGATGATAATGTCGATAACGAAGAGCAGGGCCGTGCTGATCTCGGTGGCGGTTGGGGTCGGATCATATACACGCCAGTACGAAGAGGTAAGCGGATTGCATTAGATGTGTGCAGGTCCACAAAAAGGGATGCATCTGAAGGAGCCTTTCAACGTATAATGATCACAAAAAGAGAGTGTCCTGATCTGCATCTCCAAGCACGCAGGTCTCTTTGGGGTGACCTTTGGCCCTTCTAAATCGTCATCTGTAATCACGTATTGTTTAGTTGGTTTGTGTGGTTCTAAATTTTGATCTTAATTTTATGAGCTTATATTCTTATTTCTCTTTAATTTTCTTGCATTTGGCACATGATCATTCTCCATTGTTTCCTTTGCATGGACGTGCATTCATTCAAACTTTCTGTGCAGGATTGAATACAGGTTATAATTTGTGATAGAAATTTAGATGATTGCTTGATTGAGAAGTTTTGCACTACTCGATTAGCACTTTTATGCTTGTTCAATGTAATGGTGGCTTGGTCATCAAGGACTCATTTGATAATGTGTTACATTTGTTTTATTTCTTAAAAGGTTAGCATCACAATTCCCCCAAGATAGTGTGGGACCCACTAAAGTAGGAAAAGAGTGATGTTTGATGTAAATAGATTATATTTAGTGGCTATTTGGTTGGCTGAAAAAAAGGAATGTAATGTAAAATGAATGCAAATGTTAAAGAAATGTAGTGTGCAAAATCAATGTTTTGGATTTGTTTGGTTGAGTTTAAAATAAATGAACATGATTACTTTCTTGTTTGGTTTGTAGTAAAATGTATGTGGTGTAAAATTGAACGATGATGAGTTGACGATAGTGGTGGGGGTGGCTGCTAGCACCTGAGATTGTGGGGGTAGTTGTCGTGGCGGGCAAAGAGTGGCGATGGTGGTGGCAGTGGTGAGTGGCAGTGGCGGGGTGCGGCTATGGCGACCAGCGGCTGGTAGTGATAGTAGTTGGTGGTGGCGACGGTGGTGTTAATAATTAGCAGGAGCAGCGGTGGTCACCGATAATAAAGGAATATGCGGGCAGTGAAAGAAGAATTAAGTCAAAATTGTGCAATTTATTTTTCATAAAAAATGGTAGGCAAAGAGTGGCAGTGGTGACTGTGGTGAGTGGTAGTGGCTATGGCAACCAATGGTCGGTAGTGCTGGCTATAGGCGGTGCCAACAGTTAGCAGGGGCGGTGGTGGTCAGTAGGGACAAAGGAAACATGCAGGGGCAGTGGTGGTTAGTAGTGACAAAGGAAACATGCGAGAAAAGAATTTGGTTAAAATTGAGCAATTTTATTTTCCATAAAAGTATGAATGGTTCTACTCAAAAGAGAATAGAATCAAGCACGAGCATGTCCTTTAACAGTTGTGGGGCAGTGGTGGTAAGCGGTGGCAAAGGAAACATGTGAGAAAAAATTCGGCTAATATTGAGCAACACATCTATTATAATATCACGAGGGGCTTCAATAAAATGATGTTGATTTAAATCTTCCCTGATTGGTGGAGGATTATGGGCTGGTCGAACAATACATGAAGGATGTGTTGAACTAGTCATATCTGAGTCATATCGATGTTGTTATGGTGGAGGAGGTACTGCTTGAGTGGTATCAATCCCAAATTTCTATTGATTTTATGGTAGAAAAATTCCATCAAAATGTGATAGGTCATTTTGCTGTTCAACATCTTTTAAGAGTTGTAGAATTTGAATTTAAAATTCTTACATCTTATGTATTCGCTCTTCCACAATGAAGCCTGAGGGGCTTTCACCACCTATTTTAAATTATCCTTGAGTAAGAGATTGATTATCATACATTTAAGAAGTATTTATAATATGTTGGGTATGTTTCTCACAAACAACATCAAATTATTGTGTGTTAGAAAATTTATGTCAATAAAGTTAGTATTTAATGTCTTCACATTATAAAAAATCTAACATACACGAAAAAGATGTAGGAGGCTAGAAAATTTTTATGTGAAAAATCTAGAAAGGGAAAAAATAACAAGGCTTGGTCTACTTATACCAAATGCATTATATAATAGGAAATAACAAAAATCCTCCCCTTCTCATAGTTGAAGAAGGCAAGAGTATTTATAGTTAAAAATACTTTATTGATTTTCCTTGTAGGGATTAGAAAATTAAAATGTCCATAGGAAACAAAATTATGAGTCAAACAATAGGGTTAGATCTTGACAGAAGTTTGAAAATAGTAGTAGAGATGGCAGTCGATAGTGATAGCTAGAAAATATAAGAGAACTCTCCTTAGTTCTATCAGCTCTTCAACTTCTCCCTCTATAGAGAATTAGGCCCTATTTATAGGCTTTTTGAGAAGTGCATTTTGATAAATTTGGCTAGAGTCCAAAAAATTTTATTGTATGGTACATATTGATTCTCTTGATTATAGATTATTTATTAAACATTTGAATCCATTAATGATATTAAAATTGAGTGATTCTTGGGCTTGTTATATTTGTCACGTTAAGCCACTCAATTTAACTATAAGCCCACTATAATTGAGAGTCATTTGGCTGCCCATCAATATAGGTTCCAAAATTTCTAAGCATTATTCAAGCTTTTAATTTGAGCTTATTTGGAGCTAAATCGGATCATGTGTAGCATCAATAAATTCCTCTCATCAAGATGTTCAGCTTAACTCTAAGTTTGCTGAAATTGGAGTTGAGATGACCCCAAATTTAATGTCACGACTTTTCAATTTTAATATTACATCAAAATTCGTATCAATCAAGCACATTTTTTGTAGAAGTATTAAATCTAGAATGCAACAACATCATGAGGTAAAGTATATGGAAATTTTCATTTTCTTAGATAATATTTGACTAGTATGACTAAAGTTATGTATGAGTATTATTATTCTCTTTCTAGATACTATAGATTACGATGCAAAATGGTGATGAGGTAAAATATTGTAATAACCACATATGTAACCCGCATTGGCTTGTTGGTTGGGAGCTTAGTCTTCCAACTTAGACGTCTTGGGTTTGAAGCTTGCATGTATGGTGTGTATAATTTTGCAATTTAATTCACTCAAAGTTTCAAAAAAAAAATGTTATAAGCATATGGATGTGACATTTACTGAAAGATAATACCTAATGCGGTTTCCCATACGAATTGAAGAGTAGAGATAATACGTTTTAGAGAGCTGGAGTAAGGGAAGAATAAGTGAATGTAATTTTAATTGCTAGAATTATTTTTTAAAATAATTCATTTGGGAAACACAATTATAACAATAATGGTTTAACATAAATTTAATACCATAGATTTGAATATTCCAAATACTATGTAATGAGTAGGACCCTTGAACTTACTTGTTATTGTTGACCTTCATATCAAATCGTGTGCGAAAAAGAGCAAAATTGATGATAAAGTAGGTTTCTTACCAAAGGATTTAATTAATCTTTTTAATCTACATTACTTGAAATTGTATTGGGATATCATTGATGGGATGCATGGGATTGGAAAGCTAAAATCTCTTCAAGGGTTGGATGGGTTTTATGTTAAGAATGAGATTGGTTATAAAATTGGGGAGTTGGAACATATGAATGATCTTCGCCAGTTAAGAATCACACTTCTTAAAAATGTGGAGGATGTCGAGGAAGTCTGTAGTGCCAAAATATACCAAAAGAGGAATCTCATGGATTTGTCTTTAGAATGGAATTACGAAAGGAATATTCATAACAACACTAGAAAAGAATATTATCGGTTTGTTTCTAGAACATGAATCATATGAAACATTTTTTATCCTTACTTAGATGAGAAAGTGCTCGACAATCTTCAACCACACAATAGTTTAAAGCAATTGCGGATATATTCAGTCATGGGTACCAGGTCTGCAATATGGATGAACAATATAAATTTGATCTCAAATCTGGAGTGCATTCTACTGGAAGGGTGTTTGGAGTGGCAAACTCTTCCACCTTTTGGGCAGCTTCCCTTCCTTAAGTATCTCCTTCTTCGTCACATGCCAAAAGCAAAATTGCTTGACAATAAATTTCATGGAAATGGCAAGGGTTGCCTCTTTCCATCACTGAAAGTGCTATAAATTGAAAAAATTGGAAGTATTAGAGGATTGGTTTGATGCTGCACCAGAATAGAAGGTGGTTGATTGTTTCCTTGCTTAACTGAACTGTACCTAAAAGACTGCCCAAATTTGCAAGAGCTGCCCTTTTTGCTTTCTGAGCTCAAGAATTTGGTGATTGATAACATTGGGTGGAAAGCTTTTAATCGGTTTCAATGTGCTAGCAACGGTTGCATCCAAAAGCTAAAAATTACAAGGAATGATGAGTTGGTTTCATTTCCAATTGAGGCAGAGCAGTGGTTTCTTCAAGCTAGTTCATCACTTCCTAAGTTGTGCTTTATGGAGCTGAAATCCCTACAGTCTCTTCCTTCCTCTTGGGCAAGCCTCTTCTCACTTAAGATTTTACATAAAAGAACAAGATTGGCGGCAAAACTAACGCGCGAGGTCGTCCAAATGACGTCCGAACACAAAAATAGACTGCATAATTGTGTCCGAAATGTCCAAATTATCTAAAAGGGACTGTAAATTTGCTCTAAGAAAGCCACGCAAGCAAATCGATGTGAATTCACACAAATTTTGGGGACAACAACAACAACAACAATAACAAGCCTTTGTCCCACTACGTGGGGTCGGCAACATGAATCCTTTTTCTCCATTGTGTCCGGTTCAAAGTCAAATTCTCGTTTAAATCTAATAGAGAAAGATCATTTCTAATATTTTCTAACCAAGTCTTTTTAGGTCTATCTCTACCTTTCTTAACATAAGTCAAATCTAATACCTCTACTTTCCTAACTGGGTCATCGGAAGGCCGCCGTTTTATGTGACCAAACCATCTAAGGCGACTCTCTCTAATCTTATCCTCCACTGGAGCTACTCCAACCTTTTCACGTATATGCTCATTTCGTATCCTGTCTCTAAGAGTAAATCCACTCATCCACCTAAGCATCCTCATCTCCGCAACACATAACTTAGTATTGTTCTTCTATTTTAATGGCCAACATTCTGCACCATAAAGCATTGCAGGTCTCACCACCATCTTATAGAATTTTCCCTTAAGTTTAAGGGGGACTTTTCTATCACACAACAAGCCCGATGCATTCCTCCACTTCAACCATCCAACTTGAATTCTACTGATAACATCCCCATCTATTTCACCATCACTCTGAACAATAGATCCAAGATATCTAAAACGTGTACTCTTATTAATGACTTGATCGCCCAAAGTCACAATCCCCTCACTATGTCTATTACTGCTAAAATTACACTCCATATATTCAGTTTTAGATCTACTCAAGCGAAAACCTTTAGACTATAAGGTTGATCTCCAGACTTCAAGTTTACCTTCAACTCCCTCTTAGTCTTGTCAACAAGAAGAATATCATCAGCAAAAAGCATACACCAGGGTACATCCTCTTGTAAATGTCTAGTGAGAACATCCATGACTAACGCGAAAAGATATGGGCTTAAAGCTGATCCTTGATGTAATCCAACCGAAATAGGGAAATACTTGGTCAAACCACCTTGTGTTTGAACACAAGTAGTAGCTCCTTCATACATATCTTTAATGATTTGAATATAAGCATTATTAACTCCTTTCTTTTCAAGAACTCTCCATAGCACTTCTCTTGGAGCTTTATCATATGCTTTCTCTAAATCAATAAATATCATATGTAGATCCTCCTTATTCTCCCTATATTTCTCCATCAAACCTCTCAATAAATGTATGGCTTCCATAGTAGACCTACCAGGCATGAATCCAAATTGATTTTGAGAAACATTAGTATCACGCCGCAGCCTACGCTCCATAACTTGCTCCCATAGTTTTAAAGTGTGACACATTAACTTAATTCCTCTATAATTCGCACAATCTTGGCATCTTTTTAGTCTTCAAAATATTATTAAAAAGTTTAGTTAGCCAAGAAATTCCTTCATCTCCTAAGTATTTCCACATCTCTATTGGGATATCATCAGGTCCAACAGCTTTTCCACACTTCATTTTCTTTAAAGCCTCTCTAACTTCGGTTTTACTAATACGCCGATAAAAACAGAAATCTTTATTTTCATTTAGGATGCTAAGGTCACTAAAGTCAATTGTATTCCTACAATCTTCATTAAAAAGTTTATCAAAATATCTCATCCACCTTTGTTGAATATCATCTTCTAAGAAAAGTACTTTTTGATCTTCATCCTTATTACACTTCACTTGAATTAAATCCTTACTACTCCTATCTCTTTGTTTGGCTAACTTATACATATATCTTTCTCCCTCCTTAGTATCTAATCTATTATATAAATCATTAAAAGCTAAGATCTTTGCATCACATATTGCTTTCTTAGAATCCTTACATGCCTCTTTATATCTTTCCCAATTATCAGAATTTTTACATCTAAACCAATTTTTATAACAAATCTTCTTATTTTTTATCTTTTCTTGCACAATTGGATTCCACCACCAGCTATTTTTACTATTAGGGGCTTTTCTCTTTGATACTCCAAACACATCTTTAGCAATATTTTTAATATCACTAGCCACTTTTTCCCACATAACATTAGCATCCTCATGCACAAATAAAATCTTAGAATCTAAAATCTTACTCTCAAAAATATTTTTATTACTATTCTTTAAATGCCCCCATCTAATCCTAGAAAATCGCTTTACTTTATTTTTTATTTTCTGTCCTTTCATCTTAAAGTCTAAAACTAATAAGCGATGTTGGGTACATAAACTTTCACTCGGAATAACTTTATAATCTTTGCAATCTAAATGATCTACTTTTCTTATAAGAAAATAATCAATCTGAGTTTTACTATAACCATTCTTATAAGTGATGAGATGCTCATCTCTTTTCTTAAATAAGGTATTAGCAATTAAAAAATCATAAGCTAAAGAAAAATCTAGTATGGTCTTACCACCTTCATTAGTCATTCCAAACCCATATCCACCATGAATGCTTTTAAAATCATTTACCTCTCTACCAACATGTCCATTTAAATCTCCTCCAATAAAAATTTTTTCTTCGAGAGGTATCTTTTGAATTAATTCTTCTAAATCTTCCCAAAATTTTAATTTTGAACACATATCCAAACCTACTTGAGGAGCATAAGCACTTATAATATTAATAATCTTAGCATCAACAACAATCTTTAAAGCCATAATTCTATCTCCAATTCTATTAATATTTATAACATTATCCTTCAAACTCTTATCTATAATCACGCCTACACCATTTCTAGTACGACTCTTACCTGAATACCAAACTTTAAATCCTAAACTATCAATCTCCTTAGCCTTCTCTCCAACCCATTTAGTTTCCTGAATGCACAAAATATTTATCTTCCTATGAATCATAATATCTATTAATTCCATTAATCTTCCTGTAAGGGAACCTATATTCCAAGTTCCTATCCTAATATTAGTATCATGGACTAGCTTCTTTGCCCACATCCGTCCTTGATGTGGGAACCCTTGGCTATTTAACACTGCACCCGGGCGCCGATGCAGTGGCCCTTGCACACTTTTCACTGTATTCAGGCCATACAGTGCGTCGCTTCCAGGGAACGCCCTAGCATTAACACAATTTATTAAAGGATTCATGTCATGATTATTCGACAAGTTTTACGCTGGCTGTCGACTACCTAACGCAACCCTCCACTTTTCTCATCCAGGACTTGGGACCTGGCAACGACAGTGTTAAAAAAAAATTGAAGTAAAAAAAAAATGCTTTTTTTTTATTTATTTTTGTCATTTTAGCAAAAATGACTATTATTATCATTTTTGTTATAATAATAATACTTATTATTATTTTAAAAAAAATCAAATCAAATCGAAATTAATGCATTTTACCTCGTCGTAAAAGCCCGGACGTCCGGCGCCGCCGACGACGACACTCCTCGCACGATATTTATGCAAAGCTATTTGTCCTCGTCCGCAATTTTAGCGAGGGCTTGTCGTCAATTAAAGAATGAACACGATCTCTCTGTACAAGCTTTGAACCTCATCGTCGTTAAATAGACAAGAAGTTCTTCATTCTCGGGATTCTGAGACACGCTCAAAGCTTCTCATTGAAATCCCTTTGCTTCTGTCGCTATCTCCAACCTCTGCTCTTCGCCGGCCTTCCCTCTCAGTCGATCGACCACTCTCGAATCAACCCACGCCAATCTTTGCTGCTTATTTTCTCCACTTAAATGCAGCCGGACCTCTCGATCAGCTCGATCTCGTAAGTTGCAACTGGTCGGACCATCTGATTACGCAAATCCCTATATCAAACCTTTCAGCTACCCAAACTTCACCTCATTGCCTGTGATATGTCTGTCGAGATCCTCTGAAATCGCAAAACCCGCGTTCCTCACGCTAGATCAAATCCCGCCGGAGTTAATTCTGCCCGAGCCCTGTCTTCCGATTTTTCACCCAACCGTCCAGCCACTGCATTCAAAATCCCTCAACGCGAACAGTCTTCCTACACGTGAACTCCAGTTCACGATCAGACGACAAACTAAGGTGAAATTACTTTCCTCTTTTTCACGTTATTACTGTCAATTATGCATCTCCACTATTCATATAATATCAGCTTTATTATGTTAATATAATTACGTTATATTTATGTAAGATCATAAGAATTACAATTGTAATGATCCTGATTTAATTTATAATGTGTAAATTATATTATTATAATCATTTTAATTACAGTTTAATTATAATTATATAAATTACAGTTAGATTGGTTATGATTTAAATTGAAAATTATGTTAATTATTATTTGATTTTTTTTATCATTTAAGCTGTAATTGGATTAATTTAAGTTATAAAGTCGTTAACTCTAATTTGAGATGAGTGTAGAATTGTAATAATGTAATTATAATTTAAAATTATAATTAGGACTATTATGATTTAACTATATTAACATCAATTATAATTTTAAAATCATAATTATGTTATAATTGTGTAAATTATAATTTAGATTTAATTTGTAAATAATGCTAACTATAATGCAAATTATAATTTAACTTTTATTTTTAATTATAATTATGTTAAATTATATCAATTATTGTTTAATTATAGATAACCTGAAATCAATTATTTTCTACAACCATAATTGATCATAATTTTAAATTGTAAATTATGTCAACTAATAACCTAATTTAATCATGAAAACTATAATTATAACTTTATATTTTAAATTAAGTTAGTTATAATTATCTATTATTAATTATATTTGATTATAATTAATTATAACTAATTATATTTAATTATAATTAGCCCTAATTAATTATCATTAATCGTAATTAATTATTAATAATTAATAATTAATTACCGTTAATAATAATTAATTACAATTGATTATGATTATTATAATTAATTATTATTAATTATGATTAATCATAATTAATAATAATAAAACAATACTCCTCTTTTGCCTCCACGAGCCGACAAGGTCGTCGACGACTGTTACGCAAGGTATAACTTTTTAAACCCCAAATCCTGTCCTCGACGCGCTTGATGCGCTGGTGGACCTCCTATACGCGCTCTTGTAGCACGGTGGGGGGGAATCCAGTGCAACAGGTACGACGAGGCAGGTAAGCCATATACACACTCTTGTAGCGTGGTGGGGACAGTCCTCGACCTCGACATCGACATCAGCACCGTCAACCCCGCGCAGGTATAATCTCTGAACTCAGATCCCTGTTCTCGTCGTTTGCGGCGGATCGGAGAACCACCTATACGCGCTCTTGTAGCACGGTAGGAGGAAACCCGGTGTGGCGCCCACGACAAGGCGGGAAATCACCCAAAATCCCATTTTCGTTGTTTGCGGTGGACTGGAGAACCACATATACGCGCTCTTGTAGCACGGTAGGAGGGAGCCCGGGGCGACGCATATGACGAGGTGGGTAAGCCCTATACACGCTCTTGTAGCGTGGTGGGGAAAACCACTGGTGCTCTCGTACGGTTACTGTTGAACACCCCCATACACGCTCTTGTAGCGTGGTGGGATGAAAATGTACGGCGTGGTGTCTAAAGACACCTACCATACACGCTCTTGTAGCGTGGTGGGAAGGCCCAGCTCCCTGCATTTTCCCCCAAACGGGGGATATGCCGGGATGCTGCCGAAATTTACACTGAAGTACACATGACCTGGACAATAAAAAATATCTAACTTGAACAACAATACAGAGGACCAGTACTCGAACAGAAGTGCATAGAACTCGGACAATCAGGGAACTGAATCCGAACTGAACAAACAAGGGACTTGAACTGAACTACAGGGAGCAGAACCCTAAATATTAAAATGCATGATAACAATAAAAAATGCAAAAGATAAGTGATAAATTTAATTATTTAAGCAAACACCAAGATAACAGCAGGGGACTTGTGGTGAACTTTCAAATGTGATTGACTTAAAACATCAGTCAACTATAAGATGTACAAGTACTTCCCACATGTACTCATGAAAGCAACAGTCCTCCTGTGGAGTGAAGTGGTAACGCTAGTGAGTGACAAACAAGATCCCGGTATGCACAAACAATAAGAGATAGATGTACTGGATTCCTACAACAATTCCTATGGGGTTATAGACACTGTACTTGCAAATAACATCAATCAACTGTAAAAGTACAAGTGCTACCCACCTACAATAATACAAAATCGATCATGCAAATAACAATTCACCGGTTGATTGAAAAAGGCAACACTGGCAATTGACAGTGGAAGACCCGTAGCTGCAAACAAGTACAATCAATACCGCCTGAGATTGGTGACAGGTGGATACAGTGCAGGAACAATGGCTCTTCTGCGAATACTTCTAAGAGATCGTATTAGACATGACCAACCCCTATACATAAGCATGATCCATTTGTGGACAACAACAGCGGGTACATTGTGATCATGGGGACCCCCTATGGACACAAATGTATACAAGGGTACATGGTGAGTACAAATACTCACCGCTCTCTCAGGCATAATCGACCAGCAAGAGGGACATCTCCTGCAAGAATGGAAGAGATGTTTGAGCAAATCCAAACTAAACTTCCTGGTGTTTCAAAGTTTCTTCTTTGCCTTTTGTCTGAGAAAAAATATCTCCAACGTCGATAAGCCTTGAAAATACGAATAATCTTTGAAGTCTGACGTTAATATACCATGCACACTAATAGTGTTATAATACCGCCTTCGCCGATGCTATTCAACCAAGAAGTACAAATACTCACCGCTCTCTCGGGCAGAATCGACCAGCAAGAGGGACATCTCCTGCAAGAATGGAAGAGATGTTTGAGCAAATTCGAACTAAACTTCCTGGCATTCCAAAGTTCCTTCTTTGCCTTTTGTCCAAGAGAAAACATCTCTGACATTGATAGGCCTTGGAAGTGCGAATAATCTTCAAAGCTTGGTGTTGCAACACGACATACCATGCTTATCGAGGATGCTGCCGTATTTCCTCTGCCGATGAGGTTCAATCAAGGAATACAAGCATATATCCGGACACCCCTCCATACTGCATACAAATATTGTAAAATACCCCTTCTTGCATGTATTGTGATAAGCATGACGGGTTACGAATGTGTGTTGCCCTGTACTAACATATAGGCGCATCGTATGTGTATGCCTAAGAGCTTATATACGTGTATTTCAAGAGTATTCCCACATGCATCTATAGATGCAGAGGATTTCACTCTAGTGTGTCATCTGACACTGCTATTCTATTTCCAAATCCTCCTGCCATAGATGCAGAGAATTTCACTCTAGTGTGTCATCTGACACTGCTATTCTATTTCCAAATCCTCTTGCTATAGATGCAGAGGATTTCACTCTAGTGTGTCACCTGACACTTCTATTTTATTTTCAAATCCTCCGGCTATAGATGCAGAGGGTTTCACTCTAGTGCGTCATCTGACACTATTAGTGCACTTCAAATTCTCCTGCTATATATATGCAGAGGGTTTCACTCTAGTGTGCTATTCGACACTACAATTGTATTTCCAAGAATTATGCGTGCATACGAATGTACCGTGTGAAAAGCATCTTATGCCCCAAACACCCGCATGGGCCCCATCGAGCGTGTTATTGGTACACACGTGATGTCTAGGGATGCTGCGCGGGTCAATAAGTGAATTCCAGTTCGAGCCTGATCCTCCTATACGGGTAGATAGGAGTTGACACGGCTCGTACCATTAAATAAATATGCGGTCGCGAGATCGACCAGGATATTTATTTTATAGTTCATATTAGGCCTTCAAGGCCCATAATCAAGAGAATTCACTAACAAAGGCATAAAGCCTACGAAATCCGATCCTCTATCGACAGCCCGATAGAGTCGACACGGTTCAACCCATAAATACAAAGAACTCTAAAGTCACCCCGATGATGGCCGTGTTGAATGTTAATCTCAACCGGAGGGGTTCACAAATACTTTCAAGTGCCATCCAAATACCCGAAATCCAAATTCCAAACATTCCCAAAATCCCAAACTTCAAAAATATTTAAAAATTGAAATCCAACTATCAAAACACTTAAAGCAAAACACATCCACCCTCCGCGACAGTTTGCCGGGTGGACAAGTTAAAATTTACTTCAGCTCACATAGAGCTAATGTCTGGTCGAAAATGTCACTAGGATTCATTCTGAAACAACCTCCTGCCAGCAAGGATGTGGTACGAGTCCTCTAACCGGCAGTTTCGCTGCCAAATGGCACTGCAGGATAAACGGTTATGACTCGGGGCCCTCTGAACCAGGTGGTCACCGCCAAATGGTACCATTATATCATGGTTATGGCCAGAGCCCATATGCTCCCCAATGGCATCAAATCCTTGAGATATGAATCAATAGGATATGATCGATAGGGCACAAAGCCCTCTGTTAGCTAAGGTGGATTCAAATTTGTCCCCTTAGACAAACACTCCCCCCAGGTCTACAAGGTACCCTTGGACGAAGCAACCCATGGCTGCCGACAAGGATCCTTCTGTCAGGTTGGGTCGACTACCTCCTTTGACTAAGTAGACCAGGGACCACGATGGCCCGGGACGACGGAACCATGGGATCTTGATCAGGTCTATCATCCATTTCCCCATCATTCGCTTTGAGTGCAAGATGGTGCAATTTTTTATTTTAAATATTAAATTTCCAAATCTCCAATCTTTTAAATTCTCAAATTCTCCAAACTTCAAATGCCCATTACTGCTACTATATGCCAGACTCACGTATCTGATCGACGACTAGCCTTAATCGAAAGTTCTCTCTCGTGATCGGGAGGGGTAATTAACTATAGGGGCTTGCGCCTATAGGAAACCAGAACTCAGATCATAAAGTCCTCGCAAAATGAGGGTAAAATCTCTGGGTAGTGTCTTATCTACAAACCCATCTGCCTTCCAAAATTTACCCCGGAACTTAATCCGTTAAAACTCCCCCTCAAAAAGCAAACAAACGGGCGGAGGCCGGGGCCGAATTTTCGGAGCCCACAGTTATGTTATAATTTTTTTCCTCCTAACATGTTTTCTACTCCTATTTTGATTACATGATGAGGTTCCCCATAGTAATCTACTTATAGTTGGAACTTTTAAGCCCTTTAATGTAACTTTGATCAAACATTATGATCATGAAAGTTCACTAGCAAACTCATTTTTGTATACCTTGACCCAAGATGGCTTAGAACCCTTAGATTCTCTAAATAATGGACCTTACACACTCAATAGGATGTTCCTAAGCCAAAGGAAATCCATAGACCCCAATTAGTCCCATGGGTTTGCCTATTAGTAAACTAAAGTTAATTTTGACCAAATAAACTATTAAGATTTTAAAATCACCATAAATTCCCAAACATTAAATTAATCAAATTAAAAGTATATAAGGTTCATAATAGGATGTCTATGTATAGAACAAATCCTCTTATAACCAATCAATCTATCAATTTGATCAATTGAGTTTAATTGACTTAATTTGACCCATTTGAACCCACATGAGCCAATTGAGCTAAATTATCCTTATAAAACAAATTGGCCAAATTCATTGAGCTTAAAAGGTGAGCATGACATGACCTAATCATGATCAATGTTATTTAACCATAGGTTTGCCCATAATTGACCAACTAGATCAAAATTAGAAATTATGAAATAGTTACACTTTTTAGAGGGTTTTACCTTAACCATTTGATAAGTTAATATGAACCCTTAAAAGTAGAAAGGGGTAGTAGGGAAATACATTTGATTGGGTCCCACCTAATTGAAACACTTTAGGTAATTCAATTCCATCAAATGATCCAACATTTCCTATTGATGCCCTTAATAGGTAGTTTCACTTTCCCAATTTAATTAACTTAATCAGTTGGCCAAATCAATCCAATCCCTTGAGATTAATTTTAGCCATGTATGCTGGGACCCAACTAAATTTGACCACTTTTAATAGTTTAATCACCAATATAAATTAATATAGCTCGTTTGGGTTAAGTAGGGTAAAAATAAAATTATTCCAACCCAATGGCTCAGTCAATTGAACCAAATGATTTCACTTGATTTCTAAATCCTATGGTAAGGCTTTACAGTAATCCTAACCTTGGTTAAAGCTTCTAACATAGAGATCACCATGTTTAATCCAATGTTAAAAAGATTAGGATTAGTATCATTAGCCAATAAGACTTCTTTGAATTTCCCTAAAGTACACTACTTGATTCATCTCCTCCTAGCATTGGCTTCACCTTAACCCTCTAGGTGTCCTGATGAAGCCATGTGGAGAGAGCTAAAATAGGTTTAACCATGGTTTCCCCATGGAAGCTCTCATCCCTTGGGCTATATAAAGAACTAGTGAGTAAGCTGCTGAAACACTCCTGAAGTCTTTCTCCTTTCCATTCATAGACACATCACAACCACCTAACTCCTTTAAGTGTCCATTAATAAGCTTTGTTGCTACAAATGGGGCTTTTATCTCCTATTCTTCTAAATTGTAAGAGCACCAATCCTGCTCAGCTCAAGCCAAGTAAAGGATCTCTCCTCTTCACCTAGTAAAAGGCAAGGCATCCATTGCTTTGAGCCATTACAGCTCATGCAGGTGGGAAAAAAAAAAAGCTTTATTATTATTATTTTAAATAATTGGGTGAGCAAGCATTTATAGGCTTGGATAAAATGAGTTTATCCCCTAGGCAGATAACCCTTGATCCCATAATTTCACATCAATTGATTTCATCAAATTTTATGAAGTAAAGAGGGAGAAATCATTTTAGGTTAGTGTTCAACCAGCAGGCCTGAGTTCTGATTCAAAACTAAGCAAGGGAGAAAGAAGAGGGGTTATTCATAATTATTTTCTTATTTTGTTTTGAATATTCGTTATGAGTTAACCATTATTCCAAAGATTATAAAATATTCCCAAAATTCACATTAGATTATAAGGAACTAGGAAAACTTACTGGCATTCTAAATTTTTCATATTTTCAAATTAAAAAAAAAATCAAAGTTTTAAATTTTAATTTATTAATATGTTAAATATATTTAAAAATTACAAAAATTTTTGGGAGTTTAATCAAACCTCAATAAGCATATGGTAAAATCCTCATGGCTTGATGAATCATCTTAGACATGATATGTTATTTTAAAGTGACATTTTTACTATTTAAAATCCTAAAAAAAAGGATTTTATCTTAAAAATTTGTAGAATATTAGAGAATATTCCTGTTGTGTTATATATCTTCACAAGATATTTGTTTTAAAAGAATTCTACAATTTATTTTTTCTATTTTTGAGTTTTTAAATCTATTTAAATATTTTTAAAAAATTTCAATAAATGTAGGGATAATGTTTATATTTTTCAAATAAAAAATACTATTTATAAAATTATCATTTTTCCCTTGATAGGTCCATAACCATGACATCATACCATGGATATCTTGTTGTTCTAAGCATAACACAATTTATTAGAGTTAATTTGAAGCTTTTTCTATTTTTAATAATTTGATAATTGAATTATATTCAGTATTTTAATTATGTAATTAATAAAAAATATCTTAAATACTCTCAAAGGATTTGAGTGTGCTTGAACATGTCATCTCATGTCATTCAATGCATTCACATGAGTTTTAAAAATCATAAATGTAAACTTAAAAAATTTTAATTTAAAAATCATAAATTTCTAACTTTGCAAAATGATTGATAGAAGGAAAAATAAATTATATGGATGATCGACATCATTCATGCATGTTTTTATTTTAAATATCATATTATGTATGTCTGAACACATTCCAAATTATTTTGATTTTGCAATTTATTTTATAATTTTTAATTATTATAATCTTTAGACTAATTATTAGAAATATTAAATGATTTTAAAAAATATGAAATATTTGGGAATTTTCATTTTCATATGGGTGATCACTAGATGTATACTTGGCATGCTATGCATGTTTCATTTCAAAATGCTTTTTTATTTCAAATAATAAAAATATAATTTAAATTAATTTAAATTAATTGAGCCATGATCTAGGTTAACCAAAGTCAAATGGAAAATATTTAGGGAATCCTTCTAAACTATTTGATAATTTTCATAAATTTCCACTAATTTGGTGATAATTATTAAATAAACTATCAAAATACACTTAATATATGATAATGCAAATTGACCTGATTAGAAAGCTAGTCAACTTGATATGACCATAATTGAATTAATTTTCTCGTATATGATTTTTTATAATAATTACTTATTCAAGTAGTTAATGATTATAGAGGTTTGAATTTGACCTTAACCTCCTACTTAAATTTAGACTTTTCAATAAAGTATCTTTAAAGTATCATTTTAAAATTTCAACCTTAAAATTTCATTTGCTTTGGCAATCCTATTCATAGTGAAAGTCTTTATTGAGCACTCTACACACTAATATATATATATATATATATATATATATATATATATATATTCATTTACCTAAATAATGTGTATCTTATGGTTTTGCATTTATATTACATGTATAATTTCATTCACTTATTGCACCTGCACCTTTCTCTAAATTTGATTAAATTCATTTCAACATGATAATCCTTAAAATGAGTTTAATTGATATGGATTAAGCTCTAAACATCACTTCATGAGTACATTGATTAGCTTTCCAATGTTGGGGAACTGATTAAAATGGGACTAAACTTTTTAGAATAACTCACATAACCTTCTAAGATAGTCAAACCAAGCTCCTTTTAGGTCCCAATGGCATCAATGGCATAATACTTATATTAAACCACTTCTAGAGACCATTGTCGTCTGTCTTATTTGCATCACTAATATGCATATGCTAGCTTGATTAACAGTTTAATATGAGTTGGTAGTTTAGTTACAATATCTTAACTAAGATTCATTTTGAACTTAGCTACACCACTTTGGTTGAGTATTTCTTCAATACAATCATACTTTGTTGATTGTACTTTCCACTCCTCTCAATTATATTCCATTCGAAAAAAATCCTTCTAAACTAGTCATACTACATTTGGTTAAGTTTACTATTAGTATGGTAGATACCTTTAATCTTTCTTAGTTATGCTTTATGTAGCACCTACTACTCCAGAATTCATGTAATTCATATAAGTTAGAATGAATTTTGTTTAATTTTGATAGAGTTAGTGATTTTAATTCTTATAGTGCCTAATGAACCCTAAATTAGCCAAGAATTTGAATGGGAAAGAGGAAATTTAAAGTTGTCAAAAGTGCTCATGGAGTGCCATGTTGTTGGGAGTGCCAGTGTTGCGATATTGAGCCCTTTATTTGGAAAGAGGGCTTAGAGGAGCGCTATGGCATTGGGTGGTGCCGCTGCGGTGCTATGCTCTTAGGTTTGAGGAATTTGGGAGCATATAGAATATTCGTTCCGAGCAAAGCATAGCTGTAAAGGTGAGCGTCATGGCACCAGACTCTACATGATATTTTTTTAAAATAATCAATATCTAAACCCATTTTTTAAAACTCTCACCCAACCCATTATCAAATAACAAAGAAGGGATAAGAGGGAGAGGAGAAGGAGATAAAAAAAAGGAGAGATAATTTGGGAGCCAAAGCTTAGGTTTTGTTCATTGGGCCAGTTAAGAATTTTATAGTGCACTAGGCAAACTTATAAACACCTACCTTTGATTTCAATTCGCGTAATTCTATAATAAGTTAATGATAAAAATATATTTTCTCACACAATGTAACATTTTATATATTATTGTATGCTTTAATCTAAAAATTTTATTTGTAAAAGTTAAATTTGTATCGATTAGTTTCTCTGTGATGATTTTTTATGAATACTAAACAAATGAGATATTTTTTTATGGCACTGATAGTTCTCTGAAAGTCTTAAAATGCTATTTTGGATATTCCTCTGAAATAGTTATTGAAATGAAAAATATTCAATGAGTAAGTTTTTATAAATGTAATTTGCTTACTATTAGCATTTATGACAGCTCATGCATTATTATCATAATCAGGTAAGGTATAATAATAATCCACAATATTCAATTTGTAAAAATTTTGGCATGACATTACAGAAGTATTGATATTTGAAATATGTTATGTGCACTCTCTAAAATGATACAGGGCTCTATATATTCTGTTATGGCCCATCTGTCTTATATAGATGTGAGAGAAATTCTGGCCCCACTTGGTGAATGTGGGTGTGGGAGGTTAAAAGGGAGCTATAGGTGGAAGTAAAGTTATAAGCATATATTAGGACATATGTATTATATTCATGCATTGTATATTTTGATAATCTAATGATTTAAGCACAAATGATATTTTGAAATGGTTTTGGTAACTCTGAAATCCATGTGTAAATTCTTATGAAATAAGAATGTTAAGTGCAATTAAGATTCTGATAGCCAACATTCTCTAAAATCTCTGATATCTCTATGAAGGTTATGTGTGAAATTATAAGTAATAATCTTCATGTCAAATATGTTCTGATAATCCAAATAGACTACTTTTTGCTATCTTAGTTCATGCTTTCTTATCTACTAAACATTTGAATAAATTATAATTAATAATTAAAAAGGATATTGATATCTATGATGGGACCATGATAGAAGTCTATTGAGCTAGTAGTGCTCACTATGTTATATTTCTTTAATATTTCAAGAAATTGGAAGGGCCCAACGGAGTAGGAAGAGATTAGGACAGGATAATCTAATTTAGAACACTTGAGGTATCCTTTTGTAATTTATTTTTAATTATGTTGATGTATAATTGTATGAAAATAAGATTATTATACATGAATTTTGAGAAATGAAATTTGGATGACATTTAGATAGTACTCTTTATTTTGAATTTCCAAGAGCACAAGCAGCTAATGGGCAGAGTTCCAGTCAGGATGCTATAATTTAGAGTACAATGGGGGCTATGACATCAGATTCTATGATGTAGTTTGCTAGCTTAGTAGCTTAATTGATGTGTGAGGCTTAGGGTTGGATATTGGAATTAAGGGAGACAAGATAGATAAACATCTTTAGTTATTCCTTAGTTTGAAGCCCTCTCAATTTCAAGTAGTAGAGCCTTTGGTAGCTGAAGATTGGCTGATGAGTTTGGAGAAGTTTTTTGATAGCATGCAATATTTGGAGGCTAAGAAGATTTCATTAGTTGTATTCTTGTTTGATGAGAGGCAAAGCACTAGTGGATAGACCAACAAAGAGAGATTCCAAGGAAGACCAGCATATATCTTTTGGGAAGAGTTTATAGAGGCTTTTAGGAGCTAGTTTGTACCATCGTCTACTAGAAAATAGATATAAGAATCATTTATTAGGTTAGTGCAAGGGAGCAAGATAATGATGCAGTATGAGGAAAAATTCACTACTCTGGCTAGATATGCTCAATAGTTGTTTACTAACCATGAGAAGTGCTATCATTTTCTAAGAAGACTAAGAGATAGTTTGCAGCACCTGTTAGTGCTATTTCACATTTGGGACTTTTATGAGCTCATGGAGAGAGCAAAATTGGTGAAGAATGACTTAATGTCCACTCAATAAAGGTGGGATGCCAGCATGAGGAGATTTTGAGGAGAGCCTTCTAGGTGTGTGGTCAGTAGGAAGAAGTACAGGTTAGAGAGTGGTGATTCTAGGAGGGGAGGAATTGTAGTAACCAGGAGCATAAGAGGTCTATATCTATTAACAATGCTCATATTTGTGGACTATATAGAAGAATGCATATGGGTCGATGTTTTCTATGTATAGGATAGTGTTTCAAGTGTGGCTAGTCTAGTCACAAGGTGTAATGTAACAACCTGATAATTAAAAAAATATTTTAAAATAAAATTTTAAAATTTTGAAACAAAGTGCTGTGATGCTGTGCCTGTGGACATTGTGGCACCAAAAAATATCATTGCGGCATTGAAGGTTTTATTATATAGTAATTTTAGATTCAACATAAAGCGTAGTGGCACTGGCTTCCTTAGGCGTTGCAGTGCCACACACTAAAATATATTTATATATATATTAAATCATAAACCTAAATCACTAAGTCAATCCTCCCCCTCCCATTTGTGTGACACTTACTGCCGAAGAAGAGAGGAACAAGGGAGAGAGAGAAGAGAGAGAAAGTTGGGTTTTGGTTATATTCATGTGTAGCTTTAGTTGGGAAAAGTCTTTTGATCATAATAAGTAACCTAAAACCTACTTTTATTTTAAATGATTTCTTATATATTGATTTAATTTTATCAAAAATAATAAAAATATATTTTTTCTTGATTTATCACACTTTTATCATATAACTTTTTATATATGATAGATATACTTATATGGATATTTTGATTGTAATATTATTGAATTTCACCAAGAAAAATAAAAATTATGATTTTCTAAAGCTATTAGTTAGTATATAAAATTTTTGGTATTTTATATATTCTTGCATTTCATGTTGCATTTCATACATTAAAGAAAGAATGATACCATTGATTCATGATAAGGTGGCATTTTTATTTAAACAAGGAAGGCTAACTGTAAATATTATAATTAATATCGATTGACACTTAAAATGTAATACCTAGTGTAGGAGAGTGGGCTGATGGACATTTCTTAATATAAAAGATTTATGATGTGATCTTAGTTTTAGCCTATAATTGATTGACTGAATTACACTAACAGGTAGAAGGTGATGACTCTTAAATGATTATTCAAAGTCACTTGTGAATTGATTTAAGATAATAAAAATTGATGATAAGATAAAGATTAATGACCAACTGTTCGACAGTAGGGGTTAAATTAAATAATGATGACCAATCAGGCGATAATTGGGGTGGAAGGATGAAAATACCACATTAAAGTTAGATGTTTTACCTTACTCTTCATAATTACATTCATGATTGTATTAACATGGTATCATATATGAATTAATTGATAAATGAAACTAATATAGACTTTATTAAACTAGCATTGATATTGATACAATATAACATAGCTTGCCCATCGATGGATTTCCCTTTTTATCAATTTTTTTTTTTAATTTGATAGATCTCTTTTGGCTTTACTATTCATATTAGTTTTACTATTGATTGATATAAATTTTATTGATTTCTTACTAATTATATTGATAGACTATTGATTGTTGATCTATATGGACTGAATTTAGAGTATACATATTGATTCTTTTATCTTGCATTGAATGTAGTGGTAAATTTTTGTCACTTACTAGGCTTTTATGCTCATTATATAATTTTATATAATTTTAGGTAAAGATAAGCAGTCTACTGTGTGAGGCTAAACAGTGATGCTAGTTTAGTTCCATTTTCAGCTCTATGATTTTATATGTATTCTTTTGTAGCATGTAGTGGCTATTGTATATATATCCTTTTATATTCTAGGCTTTAAAGCAAGATGTGAATATTGATTATAGAAATATAACTATATTTTTTGTTGTTTATAATTATTTTTCATTAATGCAATTAGTTAGTTATGGTTGTAAATGAATATTGGATGTAAATTAAATTGTAAAAAGAACGACAAATGAAGAAAAGAAAAATAGATAAAACTCTTCCACTTTAGATCTTGGGGTGTGACATGTAGTGTCCTTAGAGGGCACCAGAAGACATTCCTAAGGCTGGTGGTAGCTAGAGTGAAAAATAATAGATAGACTCATCTAAAAAAATTAGTGAAGCTTCATTGATCCATAGTGGAGGTCAATTTGGAGGAAGGCAATTAGGTGGATCAATATGAGGCCTAGAGAGCCTATTCTAGTAGTTAGTGCAACCTCGGTGCAACCCAGAGTGTATAGTTTGACTCAGCAAGAAACAAAGTAAGCACTGGATGTGGTGATAAGTATGCCATATATTTTTTAGTGACATTATCATATTATTTTTTAGTATGGTGCTGGTCATTATTTAATGTTTGAGTATGTTGTGGATGATACAAGTTTACTTCCCATTTTGTTATCATATGGGTTATCTGTTATATTACCAACTGGAGATTCAATGTTTGTTAATAGAGTTTGTGTATGTGAGATTGAATTCTATGGTAAGAAATTAGCATCAAAATTAATTATATTACCTCTGAAAGAATTTGACACTATAGTTGGTATTAATTTATTAAGTAAATATCAGGCTCAAATTGATTGTTGTAAGAAGCAGGTGAGCCTATGTGTTGGAGGAGAAGTATAAATTATGAAGGTGCTAGAAGTGTCTTATCATCCTTATTTTATGTATTACAAGTTGATAAGGCTTGAAGCGAAGAAATTTCTATTTTTTTTGGCTTATATGAGAGATTAAATAAGTTAGTTAAGAATCTTGAGAATATGTTAATGGTGAAGGATTTTTTTTTTTATGTTTTCCCTAAAGAGCTAACTTGGTTGCCTCCAAAAAGGTAAGTAGAGTTATGTAGTGAAGCCGTGTCAAACACATCCCTAATAATGAAGACCTCTTATAGAATGACACCAAGAGAGTTGTAGGAGTTGTAAGTTTAGTTGCAAAAGCTACTAGATAAAGGTTTAATCAAGCTGAGTGGATCCCCGTGGGAAGTTCCTATATTATTTGTGAAGAAAGATAGATCTATATGTGTGTGCATTGATATATCTAGAGCTAAATAAAGTGAGTGTAAAGAATATATATTCACTGCCCAGGATGAATGATTTGTTTGATTAATTAAAGGGTGTAATACTGTTTTCCAAAAAATCAATATGAGATCATATTATCATCAATTAAGAGTGAAGGCTAAAGATATAGCAAAGATAGCCTTCAACACCAAATATGGATAGTATAAATTTCTGATGATATCATTTGAAGTAACCAATACACTAGTACTATTCATAGACCTGATGAACAGGGTGTTCAAAAATTATCTAGATCAATTCATTATTATATTCATTGATGATATTCTAGTATATTTTATATAAAAGGAGGAGCATACTAAGCACCTAAGATTAACATTAGAGACTTCGAGGTAATAGAAACTGTAAGCTAAATTCTTGAAATATGAATTTTTGTTGACTTATATTTCATTTTTATGCCATGTGATAAGCAAGGAAGGAATAAATGTAGACTCCAAAAAAGTGCAGGGTGTAGTAGATTGGGCGAGGATAACATCTATAATAGACGTTTAAGGTTTTATGAGCATGGCAGGTTATTATAAGAAGTTTGTTAGAGGCTTTTCAAGATTGTAATCCATCTGACAAGGTTGACTTATATGGTCATACCTTTAACTAGACATCAAAGTGTGAACAAAGTTTTAAGAAGTTAAAAGAGTGTTTGGTGTCGACTCCTATGTTGACTATTCCATTTAGAGTTGAAGAGTTTCAAGTATACAATGATGCTTTTTTAAAAGATCTGGGGTATGTATTGCATTAGAATGGAAAAGTGATTGCTTATGCATCTAGGTAGTTGAATCCGCATAGAACTATCCAACTCATGATCAGGAATTGGCAGTGATTATGTTTGTCTAAATATTTGGAGGCACTATTTGTATGATATGAAATATGAAATATATACTAACCACAAGAGTTTGAAATATATTACTTAAAAAACTTACTTAATTTTGATTGGCAGCTAGGATTTTTATTTTGAATAGATCATATAGTATGATCTTGATCATACAGTATGATTAGTTCAAAGAAAATTAATTAAAAAGTATCCATTTTATGCCGTTTCAAAAGCATGTGATCGTACAATACAATTTTGATCATACAGTATGATTAGTTTAAAAATATAAAAATTATTTTCTCACTCCCATGTGTATGTGCGCACGATCACTAGTATAACATACACCTGTTACGGGACTATGACTCAAAAAATATAAGAATAAAAGAAAGAAAGATTACAGACTCTTTGTCATTTTATTCTATTCAAACTTGAGCCCTGAATACTCTTACATGATGTATGTTGTACCTGAAATGTTGATACACATAAAAACATATATGCAATATATAATAGGAGAAATGAAAATTCAATCAATAATGATTGTTATCATAAAAATCACAAGCTTGGGATCCCGGATTGCAACATCAACATATCACATTTTGCCAAGTTAATTCTAATAGAATCCTCTCTTGATTTTAATACTTTAACAAGTGGCCTTCTTTATAGGCCCCTCTCAGTAGTCAAACTACACTCGGTTGTATATTATTGCTAGACATTCAATGAGGACCAACTAACAAACAAGCTTCAGAAAATGTTAATTCATGAATTGAACTTGTTTCAATCAAGTTCAGAATAAGTTTGGAGCAATGTTCGAAGATTATAATCAAATATTTAATGTCATTTTGATTTAAGCATTTATAATGTAAATGTATACTATTGCTGGAGATAAAAACTTTGTAAAATATATAGCATCACTAAATTTCTTCAATAATCATCAATTAGCTAGAGATAGAGATGCAAACATTGGATTGAAACATTTCCTCAAAACCATTACTCATGAATGAAAATCGAAGGAGAAGAAGATGTTGAGAATATGAGGTGTTGATCAAGTTGTTCGAATAATCGCGTATATAATACCCTAGCGGCTCTTTGAAATTTGAAGGTATTTTGGCCCTAATGAAACACTCAAGCATATTTCCTAAAGAAATAAAACATGTATATTTATCCAATTTCGAGTATTTTGGGGCATTTAAACAAAAAATTTCCTAAGCAATATCACTCGTCTACCTCCCCGCTTTATAAAGAAATCTTCCATTTACTTTTTGTTTATAATTAGTGAAATATTTTGTTTTTTGTGCAATCATGGACATAGATATATCTCATCAGATCCTATACGTACCATGCGCTTGTGCTTCTCCTCTTTGTTGTGATTCTTCTTGTCAGTACTTTACCTTGATAGAAGGTCAAGAAATATATTGCTTAAGCTAAACGTCCATGGCGGCTAAAGCATTCATCTTCTTGAAACATGATTGAAGTTTCATGGACTATTGTTCGTTTTTGGTTTCAAAATACAGACAAGCTTAGAATAATGTTCGAACAATATTCGTTCATGAGTTAAACTTTATTTCAATTAAGGATAAACAAAGTTTTGAGTAATATTTAAAACTTCAAATCTCATGACAACTGCCATTTTTGTTTTAGAGTTCAAATTGTAAATGTATAACATCCTTAAAGATGGAAACTTTTGAATCATGATTGAAACTTCTAGGACTATTGCTCGTTTTTGGTTTCAAGATACAAACAAGCTTAGAATAATCTTCGAACAAAGATCATTCATGGGTTGAACTTGATTCAATTAAGGACAAAACAATTTTTGTGCAATATCTGAAACTTATAATCTCATGTCAAGTGTCATTCCGGTTTAGAGTTCAAACTGTAAATGTATAACACCCTTAGAGATGAAAACTTTGTGAAATATATAACATCACTAAAGCATAAACTTTTGCATTTAAACTTTTCCTCAGAACCATCACTCATGAACGAGAATCTCCAAGAGAAAGAATTTTGGTTTTAGCACTTGAACTTTTCGATAGACCTTTTCTACAAATGTCATTCTGTTTTTAGTTCGAACTGAACTTTCTATCTTATTTTTCCAAGAAATGAAATAACAAACATATTTTCCTAATTTCTAACTTTATAGGGCATATAAACACAAAATTTTCAAAGCAATAGTAGTTGTCTATCTCCCCATTTTATGAATAAATCTTTAATTTAATTTCTCTTTAATACTCAATGAAACGTTCTTGGTGTGATCGTGTACATAGAGAGATTTCACCAGACCAAACATGTATCATACGTGCTTGTGCTTATGGTTGACACCGGATTGGGGAAGGAAAAGAGGCGATGCATAGATGGAGAGGGGGCGGACGGCGAGCTGTTGGAAACAACGAGCACAACAGACCCAAGATCAGGTTTCTTGGGCAGAAAACCACCACCTGAAATGATTCAGGATACAGAACCCGAAAGAAACAGGACAAACGAGAACACTTCTCATTATTCTTTGTTTTCATTACAATTAGTAGCTATTGAGTACTTACAAGACTACACTCAACGCGATAAACCACCAACATTCTAAGCATATAATAGTTACGTTACATATGTGCTGAAGTTAATAAAACCTCAGAAAATAATAGAATAGCAGTTTTGTTTGGTTCGCTGCAAGCAGCTCCGACATCAATGTTTCTCTCTTTCCTGTCCAATCTTTGTGCATTTTTTCATCAGTATCCTATCTTGGCAGAAAAATCAAGAAGTACATAGCCTAAGCTAAACTTCCATGGTGACTGAAGCATTCTCCTTTGCTATCACTGCTTTAAAAGGATGCTTTTTCAGAGGCCAGAAAAAACATTACTCGATACAAGTCATAATAGTTTATGAAAGATTAATGTCCAAAGCATGAAGCATTGGCCAAATTATTAAAGGGATCATATCCCAAAAAAAATTTATGAGAAGGATAATGAATATAAAAAAATTTAAAAAGGATAAAAAATGCAAAGGATTGCTCCGTTTTAACAGAAAACGCAAAGCCTAATTGCTTTTTAAGGGAAAACGTGAACAGTAATCACGTTTTCCCTTAAAACGCAATTAAGCTTTGCATTTTCTATGTATTCCACTATTCACGTATTATATCAAACCGTTTGACATAAAGACATAAAATAGAATTAAAAAAAAATTGTGTGCATATTTATAATAAATGTCCATATTTAAAATAATTTTCCTATTTAAAAATGAAAAATTAATTTTCATATTTATAACTTATTTTTAATAATTAAATAAAATAATTTATAACTTATGTATAATATTTGTTTTAATTTAAAATAATTATCATATTTATAACTTATTTATAATTTATTTAAATCTATTAAAAATAATTAGATTTTTAAAAACAAAAGTAAAAAGTATATATATATAAACTTTTAATTTAAAATTAAAGTTTGAAGTTTGTATGTATATAATTTTAAAACAAATGTATACAATTTCTATTTAAACATAATCAAAATTTAATAACCTTAAATATAACGTACAATAGCTATAATATATTCAATTTAATTATTTTTAAACTTTAATATATTTGTAAATATATTGTAAAATAATGTAGTATCATCTGATTTAATACATTAACAAGAAATTTTTACTTTAGATATGAGATTATATTTAGTTTAATTATAATATATAATTTATCATGTTAAAGTTATATAAATATAATGTAATATTAAGTAATTATTCATATGTATATTAACCTATTTTGAAATTGATAAAAATTCATAACTAAATATTGAAACAACTAAGTGAAAAATATTTATAACTATTTAATTTCCAAAGCATGAAGCATTCCAGTTAGCTTAAAAGCTGTTCCATTGTTACCACTTGCAGGGCTAACACAGGCAACAGGATTTTGTCTCTTGTTGTCAGTCTTTTGCTTCCGTTGGCTTCGCTGAGGATTCGACATTGGGAATCACCTGCGCTCAGTTGCAGAGTCATAAAGATGAAAAAGCTTGGCGTGTCATTCGTTCTACTGCGGATGGTTTCTTTGGACTTCCAATTGTTGCTCGTACTGAAGTTTCCACAACGGCAAAACAGCACTTCTCTTGACCGGCTGAAGAAAACGACCGGGCTAAAAATTAAGGGCCAAAACTGTATTAAAATTCTTGAATATGCTTTAAGATTAGTGCGAAACGGACATTATATGAGCAAAAAAGAGTTGCCTAAATACTCCATATATGAGAAAAAGAGACGTCCAAAGAAATGCACAAATTGAGATATAAGGAAAATGATCAAAGATTTCCCTTTCTTATTAACTATTTTCTAATAAAATTTGAATGGTAGGAAAGAAAAAGTCATTATTAAATTTAGAATTATCTGTGAGTCACATCGAATTATACTTATAATATTATGAAAAGATAATAGTTAAATAAAGAAAGAAAAGAACTCTACAATGAGGAGCTCCGAGATTTCTATAATATGACCTTTAGTATATAAAATTATATTGTATAAAAGAAAATTGTGTGAATTGAGCTTACTCATTAACCAACTATTTATATATCTTGGTTGAGATTTGAGCGTAATGGAATTAGCTACATAAATTCCTATATAAAAAATAAGGAAATATAAAAGTTGTATGGCTTAATTTTACTATCCGATTTGCTTAATGTTAATTGATGGATGAATATCTGAATAGCCGAATCAAAAGCTTTTCATGAAATCATCCACCTAAATAGTCACTAGCGATGACTTTATAGATTGCATTTGCTAGGCCCTGTTGGTAGACTGCACTCGCTTACATGAGATGAGTTTTCTGCTCGAATTCGCCTGCTTGAGGCGAGTTCATCTATAAATTGGCAAATCTGCTTTGAGCTTTGAGCTGAGAATCGAATAGTCTAGATTTGCTTGGCTTGAATCAATTTTGCGAATATTTTTGTGTACACATTTCTATCGAGAAGCTTAGAAATAACATAACGGTGTCCTATTCAATTTACAAACATTTAGGCTCGTTTGGGATAATTTTTTTTGTTGCTTTCTAAAGCAACTTCTTAGAACAATAAAATTTTGTACTAAAAAATTTTCTTTAGAAAACAGTAAAAAATTTGTCTCCTACTAAGCCTTATTTTATTACGAAATTAGCATAATATATATTTAGTTAAATAAAATATGTATTATAATCATATTAAGATAAATCAAATACTACAAAATTTGTTCTTAATAAACATAGAAAAACAAGCTTTTCTAATATTTTCTTTTCTGGAAACTGTACTTCAATTTTTTTTAATAGCTTTCTTATTATTTTCTAAAATAATTTTTTAGTAAAAAAATTTTAGTTAAATTTTTTTTTTGTATTCTTATTGCCCAAACGAATTGAAAAAAAAAAAAACAACGGACCTTTATATAATGACGGCACGGCCCCGCCAAAGCGATAAGCTAGATAGAATTCGAACAAGGCGCGCCGATGGCCGTTACAAAAATATTTATTCCGAAAATACCCTTTAAGCTCTCCCACTTCTGCTACCTTCTGTTCTTCTCCATACTTCTCTTACTCGAAATCTCCACCTCTACAGCCGCTGGCGATTGCGCTGCCGAAAGCCCGCCGGAACCCTCTAACCCTCTCATCGCCTTCCTACAGCGCCTCCAATCTGACGCTCTCAAGACCCTAGGCCCCGAATCCTTCAACTCCAAGCTTTACGTCGATCTCTCTCTCAAGCATGATATCGCCTTTACAGAAGCCGCCTTCGCAACGCTCCCTAGGGTTAACGGAATCATTCCAGCCTCCTACCTGCAGAGCTTCTTGGATGCCTATTTCGGAGAGGCCGGCAGCGATTTGGTGTACGCCGAGCCCGATGACTTCGTGCCGGAGCCAGAGGGCTTTTTGCCCAAGGTGGAAAACCCCATGGTCAGGGCTTGGGCTCTGCAAGTGCATTCTTTGTGGAAGAATCTTAGCAGGAAGGTGTCCGATGATGTGAAGGAGCGACCGGAGAGGCACACTCTACTTCCCTTGCCGGAGCCCATGATCATTGCGGGAGGGGTGTTCAGGGAGCTCTATTATTGGGATTCGTACTGGATTGTTAGGTTTGTGTCTTTCTCTTATTGTTTGGGTTATTTTTATCAAACTTTTTGTTGTTTTGAATTATGGCCAGAAATCTGAAAAGTCTTAATCTTGATTTTTATGTACAAAAATTTTTTCCTATTTTGATTTATAAAATTTCTTATGGGCCTTTTGATGTCGTGTAGGGGCTTGATGGTAAGCAAAATGTATGACACAGCCAAAGCAATTGTGAACAACCTTTTATGGCTAATGGATGTTTATGGCCATGTGCTAAATGGTGCAAGGGCCTACTATACAAATCGCAGGTGGTGCTCTGACATGAATTCTCGCTTATTTTCACAACTCTTTATGTTTGTTTTTATGCTGTTTTGCATCGCGGCATAGTTGGCTTAATTGGATGTCTGATGTTGGCCAAATTTTGTATTATTAAAATGCTGGTAAAAAAAAATTAGTACTATATTTTTTCAAGGCTGCAAATAAGTGAGCTTTGAGCTGGTCCAACATTTCTCAATATTGAATGAATCAAAGTTATTCAATTTGATCTTGAGCTGAGCATGGCCTACTCAAAGGCTTGCTTGACCAAATTTAGATTTGCTCAAACATTTCTCAAGATTGAATGAATCAGAGCTATTCAATTTGATCTTGAGTTGAGCTAGGCCTAGTCAAAGGCTTGCTTGACCAAATTTAGATTCTAATAAGACATCATCATCATCATTAGCCTTATCCCAACAGTTTGAGGTTGACTTTATGAATACTCATTTTAACATTTGTTTCTGCTAAGTGTTATATGATGTGCTAAACATATTCTTCACAATTCGTTCATGGCTAATTCTATCCATAAAATCTTAGAATCTCCCCTTTTCCTTGCTCATCCTTGGATACTTATTTTATCTACCTATCTAAAATAAGCATTTTCTACCTTTTGTACGCATGTAATCTACTTAGTCTATTTTCAATTACCTTACTTTCAACTATCCTTTGTAATTTTGTCACTTAACTACTATTTTAACAATCTTATTTCCATCATGCACAATCTTGCAATCAATAACGTTTTAATTGCCAAAACTTTGATTGATACAACATTGCCGACTTAGTTGCAATTTTCAAGTCAGGATTGACTTATTATATATATATATGTGTGTGTGAATTAATACAACTATAAATATGCACAAAAATTTATGCACGTATGTACTTGTAGATACATACATTTACATTTCAAGCCAATATTAATTTCAATTCAATTCAAGTTTGATTCAAGCTGGGCATGACCTATTAGTATCCTCATTGATTTCCATGTGAGCTTAGCCCGAACTAAAAATTGATCCCATTTTCAAGAGGTATTCAATCTTTGAGTCAAATTCAAAATTCTAATCTTTTCTTAGAATCTACCTCTTAATAATTATATTAGAGCAAAATTTGTAACCAAATCACCATGTTCTTCAATGTCTTGAATTTATTGCTTTCTTTGCCTTTATTATAAGTAGATGTATTGTGTTCACAAAAAGTTAGAACATACTTCGTTAATGCTCTTAGATTTTCATGTCCGTATCACCATAACTGAAGCTTTGGTACCATGAATTTCTTCAGCCAACCTCCGCTATTGAGTTCAATGGTAATGGAAATCTACATGAAAACTGGTGATTTGGCTTTTGTAAACAAGTCATTTCCTTCACTGGTAAAAGAGCATACCTTTTGGAATTCAGGTACTACAAAGGTGTATTACTCTTTTATTATAGTTGCTCCAAGGGCATACTTCACATGACGAGTTTCCTTTAATACTACATTTTAACCTTACTCTTCATAAATATGATATTAAAGGAATCCATAAAGTGATGATTAGAGATCTTCAAGGTCATGAACATTCTTTGAGTCGCTACTTTGCCATGTGGAATAAACCTAGACCAGAAAGTGCAACAAACGTATGCTATGACTAAGCTTCTATTCTACTAGATTATAATTGTCATGAATACAAAATCTCTAAAGCTATTAAAACATGCTTCTGGTAATTGATACTTCTTAATTCTTCTGAAGGATGAGGAGGCAGCTTCCAAGCTTCTAAATTCTTCTGATAAAGAAAATTTCTACCTTCAGATTGCTTCAGCAGCGGAGACTGGATGGGATTTCAGCTCTCGGTGGATGAGGTATTAGCTTGTCATTTCAACCACTTTCTATCAAATTTTCTCAAGTAAAAATTATTTTATTACTTCTGAAAAAAATCCTCCTTCTCTTATATGTAATGTATGTAATTCTGTTTGCAAGATAATATATCATGAATTGAATGAGTACAATGAATTAGTGAGCACTTTTTATGAATAAACAATGACAAACTCCTATTAACATGGAGAATGCTCATTTGCTAAGAGACTATTTGAGATCAATTTATATTTTTACATTAAATAGAACATATTTGATATCTTTTATTTTATTTTGTTTATAGTGTTATAAAAATATAGGTTGTTTTATTTTTATTGAGTATTTATTAAGTTAATTTACATAGTAATTGTGACAGTCCACAGTCACTAGTGATCACTAGAGGTGGTGGATGGAGGTGGACGATGGTGGTGGCCGGAGGTAGCGGCTGATGGGGTTGGTCACTAGCAATGGCTGTAAACGGTGATGGTTGTTTTGAAAAAAATACTCAATACACCTAAAAATTATGGAGTGTTTTTTGAAAAAAACTTGATTTGTTTTTGAAAACAAATAGTAAATGACAAAAAAATTATGAGCAATCATGTTTTTTTAAACTAAAAACAAAATTGATGCTAAACATCCCATAAATTTTCCAAAGGAATCTTCTACCTAGTGCTAGTTAAATTATTAAAAAAAAGAAGTCTTTTTTAGTCTTACCATTGGCTAGTTATTTTCTGTGCAGTATTTGAAGTGTTGCAGAGCAAGGAGCCAAAACTACTCACTTTGTTTGTTAGGAAATTAAGAAAAAATGATGCTTGTGGTTGAAATAGCGCCCAAGATAACTTCATAAGCTGCGAATTACGACTTTACAAAACTGTCCTATTGGAAGAATCTTCATCTCAAGAACTACTTGGCCTTTTCTAAAACTCGTTTTCATTTTTGTAGATCAGTTCTAGGGCTCCATTGTGGGAATGCAAGAAGTATATAAGAAAGATATGCAACTTAGAATGATAACTTAATTTTGAGAACTTCATACATGTTGTAGCTATATTGTATCCTTACTTTAATATTCATTGTACCATATACTACTAAAAAGCAATAAACATGCATGGAAAGTAACCCTTTTCTTTCAATTTGACCCACTATGATATCAAGGGCTTTCACTCACTTATCCTTTTGAGTGCGATAACATTTAAAAGATTGAACAACTTTCAATATGCTGGATCCAATAATAATAGAAGTGTTAACCATTTGTACTAGTGAAATCTCTTCGTCATCATTAGACTCATTCTCCTAAATCTTAAGGTGTACTATATAAATTTTGATTCTACTTTAGTCTAACTCTTTTGCAGCATCTAACAATGTTGCTTTTTTTTTTTCCTAAACTTGCGCCCTCCACTTTGATTTTATCATGTCTGTTTAGTTTCTCCCTCTAGTATAGATGCCCAAACCATTTAAGCTATTTTTTTTACTACTTTATTTTCAATAGGTGTTATTTTCAATATCCATCTTATAGAATCATTACTTAATTTATCATCTTTAGTTTTTCCACACATATCTTAAGATTCACATTTCTTTCCACATTTTGAATGGCTATCAGTTGTTTACTTTATATTTCAAACTCTGATCCACATACTATGGCAATCTAATTGCATTATTGTTAAGTTTTCCTTCAAGTCATGATAATTTTTTTTATTGTATAGTGTTCATAAGGCACTGCACCATTTAAACCTCTTGGTTTAACTCTAGAATTTCTCTTTCTTATCTTTATCTTTATTCTTTTATAGAGTAGAACTAACATACCTCAATTTACCATACCTACGTATCTCTTACTCTTCCAATGAATTGTCTATTATTATTAGTTTCACAACAACAACAATATCATGCCTTTATCCTACTATGTGGGGTGAATACATAAATAATTATTCTCCATTGTGTCATGTTAAGAGCCAAATTCTCATTTAAATCAAATAATAAAAAGTCATTTCTAATACTTTCTAACCAAGTCTTTTTAAATCTATTGATATCTTTCTTAAAAATCTAATGCATCTACTCTCCTAACTAGGTCATCGGAAGGCTAACATTTTATGTGACCAAACCATCTAAAGCTATTCTTTCTAATCATATCTGCCACTGGCACTACAAGAAAGTTACGGATTTACGGTGGATTTGCATCGAACTTTACGACAGATTATTTTTTGTCGAAAATGATGACAAATTTGCGACGATTTTTTTGCGACGGATTTGCATCGTATTTGCGACGAAATTTGTCATCACAAATTTTCCGCAAATTCGCCGCAAGCTGAGTTATAATAAAAAAAAAAAAATCTTTCTGTTGTATTTTGTCTCTGTGGCCGAGTGGAGAAGGGGGTTGGTTTGTAAGAGGAGCAGGTTTAAATCCCGGGCAGATCATGTGGCCTGGGCAGTCCGGTCAGCCGGGATCGGGCAGCTGGTCAGGCATGGGCAGTGGTCACGAGGGAGAAGGCGGGTGGTCAGGCTTGGGCAACCGGTTAGGCTGCCTCAGGCAGTTCAGTGGTCAGGCAGGAGCGGGTAGCCGGTCAGGCTCAAGCAGCGGGTAGGCGGTCAGGCTTGGGTAGCGGGCAGCTAGTCGGGTTCAAATTTCTGATTTTTATTTTTTATTTTTAAATTCCATAGCAAATCCGACTCAAATCAGATTTTGCGATGGATTTTTCTGCCGCAAAAAGATTATTTTCCTGTAGTGTGGAGCTACATCAACCTTTTCATGTATATACTTGTTTTGCATTTTGACTCTAATAGTGAAGCCACTCATCCACTTGAGCATCCTCGTCTTTACAACACTTAACTTCATTTAATGCTTCTCTTTTAATGGCCAAAATTTTGCGCCATAAAGCATTGCAAGTCTCACCACTATCTCATAGAATTTTCTCGTAAGTTTGAGGGATACTTTTCTATCACATAACAGGCCCGATGCAATTGTCCACTTCAACCATCCAACTTCGATTCTACTAATATTAGTTTCACATGTACTAAAATTTTTTATTTAATGTTAAGCCCCTTATCTTCTAAAAATTTTCTTCTTTCTTATAGCTAAAACATTTTTTTAACAAAGGTTTCCCCAGTTAAAATTATATTATTTGCAGATGGCATACCAATGTACCTTATTTTTTAAAATCTGTTTTCATTTCCATAACCAATACAAAAGGATACAAGTTTTATAGTGAAAGTATAATCCTATTGTAATTTAGAACTCTTTTTTCACTACAATTATAAATAGAAGTTGACATTCCATCATACATAACTACAGCAAATTAAACATATGTTTAGCAAACTTTTTTTTTTAAACATTGCTCAAATCAATTCTCATGATACTCACCTGAGTGCCTCCTAAGATAAATACAAATGATATATAGTTGTTTTTTTTAGCTATCCATACTCTTACGTTATTGCCTTTACACATAAGTCACCTATATAAAAGATGATTTGCCATGAAATTAATCAAATTGATTCTACAATAACAATATGCAATTTCTAAGCCGTTGATAAAGTACCCTCTCCCAATATTTTATTATAAAACATATAAACTTTATTCCTAAGTAACTATTTAAATTTTAAATATCTCATACAAGATTATTGTATTATTGTAAACGAATCTCTTATTTGCCCAACATTGAGCCTTGAGCCAATTTCAACGTCATATGGCTATAAGAATCTTTTTTAGCTAAATATTTTAATAAAAAAATGTATAAAGAGCTATTCATACCTTTCGCAACTCTTGCTTTATCAATGTTCACAGTATCAGTCACTGACAAGGTTGTCATGCAGAGAACAATAATTTTTCTTATCTTTGTCAGAAATTAGCACGAGTGTATATAAATACTTCCATAGTCACGTATAAATAGGCACAAATCAAAATGTAGAATATGCCATGTTCTACTACACTACTTTTAACTCAACTAACTGTTGATGAAGTTATGATAGATGTTTGTTCGTGCCTCTCTCAGAAATTAGAATAATTGTATGTACATATGTCCATATGCATGTATAAAAAGGCAAAAATTAGTTTGTAGCATATGACGAGTTCTACTCAACTGGCTGTTTTGTTTTTCTCTTCATGATCTTATTATATATTTGTTTTCTTGCAGTAACTCTTCTGATCTGACTACATTATTAACGACGTCGATCATTCCTGTTGACTTGAATGCTTTCTTGTATAAGGTGCTGTCTGAATAACTCCTTAAATATTTGATTACCCTAAATTTCTTAAAATTGCAGAAGAAATTCAAATGTAATTTTTTTTTAAATTTTTGGAGGTAGAGTAATGAGCCATTGGAATTCAATTAGTTGAACTAATCATAAATTATTTTCATATTAGTCTAATGTAAATGTACTGGTACTATTCCCATTGTAAATTTAGTAGGTGCATAGCCGAAAAGCTATCAAGGTAACATAATAATAATATGTGGATCAAATTAAAGCTTTCTTTATTTAGAAAGAAAACATTAGAAAAGTCAGTTCAATTTTCCATTGATTTAACATTTCCTTACATGAAACTCACTACCATAATGACCTAATATGCCTATGTACTAACTTGATTCACACCGAAAATGAACTGAGTGTATGTGTGTGTTCTGGGTTTCTAAATTTAGTTTAGCATGTTTGATCATTTGATGCTTTAATAAGCTCTCCAGTGCCAAATTCCAAGTGTTTGATTCATTGGACATTTATGCATAAAATTTAAGAGCGTACATACAACCCTCCTATTGTGCATATGATTAAGTGTGTCACTTGTTGTGTGAGCTATTTAACTGTGGCACACTATGATGACATACGCTTATACAGTTGCACTTTCAAGATTCATATGGTAATTTTTTTGTGAATAGTTTCATCGGTGCTCAAGAATTAGTTTAGTATTTTATGCATATTTTTGTTTATAAATTTTTAGGAGCATCGTGTTGATATTGTAATTGGTTTGTTGTATGAATTGAAGTCTTATTATGAGATGGAAAATGGCAAATAACTAAATTTTCCTGCCATCGTCCTACTTATAAGGCACTTACATTTCATTTCTCCTTCCACCAATCATTGGAGAGCAAGCGAAAGGCAAAGGGATAAAGAGAGAGGAATTCTGGATTCAGAGTCATATGGACCCTATTTAGGATCTAAGTTAGTTGGATGAGTTATTCCTGATGAGGTAGAATATTATTCCCCTACTTTAGTATAGGCTTTGAAAGGCATTCATATGGTTATGGACTTGTTCCAAATTTCATTCTTATTCAGAGTTTTGAGAAGTGTTTGCTAAGCACCATGAAATTTAGAAGATATATTATTCAAATCTGTTATATATTTCTCTTGGATAGCAATTTGGATTGTCCAAAATTTAAATTAAATATGGGGGATCAAGGTTTCCCATTGGTGCAAGCCATATGATTAATTATATCTTAATCGGCACTCAATATTAAGGGCATTATTATGCTTTGAATTAGGTGATTAATTAGATTTGGGACATGGGTAGAGATGAGTGGTCAGCTTGATCATGATATTATGATTCCATTATCTTTGGTTGGCTTGATGGATCTAATCTTCCAATGACTAAGGGTTAGAATGCCATGTCTTCTAAGTAGTTTAACTAACATCCATGAGTTGACTGATATTAGATATTCTTAGCTGATTAGGATGCCAAGTAAGCTTAAGGATACTCATTCTCTTTTGTTGAGACCTAATGGCCTAGACATGAATCAAATAAATTTTAAGGAGATTAGTATTGTTGTTTGTGTTTTAAAGGATTTTCATCGAACCATTAATGTTCAATGCATTAGACTTGATAGATTAGTGCATAAATTGTTTAAAGTCTTAATGCAGGGCGATTTATCGACTCGATCAGGCGATTTATCGACTCATTATCGAGTCCTAGACTCATTTTGGGGAGGAGAGTACCATATATCATAAAATGGAGACAGTTTATGCTTCGTAGGATATTATTTTTTATTATAGGCCATATTAGATATTTGACTCATTATGTCCCTCAAAGGAAACCACTTAAGCTAGCATTTTTTGGTAAATGACATTTTTGTGTCTGTGAGCCATGAGTTAACTCATATGTGGGCTGTAAAAACTTATGATCGAGCTCAACTAAGAGAGTTTTGGAGTATTTTGGATCAAAATTTTATAATATAGATAATGTTGCAGATAAGACATTACCCAAAAAATTTCACTCTTATTTTGTAAGGACTAAGATCTGATTAAAATCTTCTCATGGGTGTAAGCCCCTATGATTAATTATCCCTTTTGGTGACAAGAGAGAACTTTTGATTAATGCTAGTTGTTAATAAACATTAAGTGTACAATGTAGAGTACTAATGAATTTTGATTTTAGGATTAAAAATTAACTATAGTTAATTTAAAATGGATCATTGGTAAAATATTATGATGAACTTCATTAACATTCCATGATTCTATCATCATCATAAACCATGGTTTACTTAGTTAGAGGAAATAGTTAACTCAACTTGATTGAAAGATCTTTATCAATAGCTATAGATTGCTGTGGGCTCCGAAAATTCACGCCCCGGCCTCCCCGTTGCTTTTCGGGGAGTTTTAATGTATTAAGTTTTGGGGTAAATTTTGGGAAGGCATATTGGGTTTGTAAATAAGACTACCCAGAGATTTCACCCTCATTTTGCGAGGACTTTAGATCTGAGTTCTGGTTTCCTATAGGCGCAAGCCCCTATAGTTAATTACCCCTTCTGATAATGAGAGAGAACTTTCAGTTAAGGCTAGTCATCAATCAAATATGTAGAAATACGTGTTATTTGTCATATAGTAGTAGCATGAGCTTAGATTTTAGAAATTTAAAGATTTGATATTTAAAAATTTCACCATCTTGCACTTAAAGCAAATGGTGGGGGAATGGATGATGGGCCCAATCAAGATCCCATGGTTCTGTCGTCCCGGGCCATCGTGGTCCCTAGTCTACTTAGTCAGAGGAGGTAGTCGACCCAAACTAATAGAAGGATCCTTATCGGCATCCATGGGTTGCATCGTCCAAGGGAACCTTATAGACTTGGGATGCGTATTTGCCTAAGGGGACAAATTTGAATCTACCTTAGATAACATATGGCTTTGTGCCCTATCGAATATATCCTATTGATTTATATCTAAAGGATTTGATGCCATTGGGAAACATACGGGCTCTGGCCATGATCGTAATTTAGTGGTTCCATTTAGCGGCAAAACCACCCGGTTCAGAGGGTCTCGGTCATAACCGTTTACTAGCGGTGCCATTTGGTGGCAGAATTGCCGATTAGATGACACTTGCCATGTCCTTACTGGCAAGAGATGATTTGAGAATGAATCATAGTGATATTCTTGACCAGACACTAGCTCTTTATGAGCTGAAGTGCATTTTTAGATTTGTCCACCTCCGCAAACTGTTGTGGAGGATGGATCGATTTTTCTTTAAGTGATTGGATGATTAATTTCATTTATAAATATTTTTGAGTTTTGGGATTTTTAGATTTTATGGGTATTTGGATAGCATTTATGGATATTTAGAATTAATCCCTCCGGTTGAGATCTACATTCAACGCGGCTATCATCAGGGTATTAATAGGGGATTTCATTTATAGATTGAATCTTATTGACTCTGTCTATTTGTCGACACAGGATTGGGTTCATCGCCTGCTTTGTGGTTTTATTAATAAATTTTCCTATTCATAGGCCTTGAATCCCTAATATGAATGTATAAAATAAATATTTCGGTCGACACCGCGATCGTATATTTGTTTGATGATTCGAGCTGTGTTGACTCCTATATATTCGTATAGAAGGATCGGGCTCGAACTTAAATTTATCATTTGACCGCACAACATCCCTAGATGTCACGTGTGTACCCATAACACACTTGTCAGGGCCCATACGGGTGTGTGATTGCACATGTATTTCTCGTATTTATGTGTATACAAATTGTAGTGCATATGTGGGAGCATTTTAGACATTTGGTGGGTAATCTACGGTAATTCGTAGAAGCTTGTATTCGTCATAGCTCTCTATAGTTGCCCGTAGGTGATATGTTGAGTGTATGACAGGTTTTTTGCAGCGCTTCATAGATATTTGCATTTGCTAATGATTGATCTTCTTTTGCTTGCGAGTTCGAGCACTCATCAGCATAAGCTTAAGGGACCACTTATTCATAAAAAGAATTTGTCAGGTTCAATAATCTTATCCAACTCGATGTTCAGAACTTGGTTGAACTGAGGTTCACTCACTCTATCCCTAAAAATAATGATCTTATCTGGCTTTCCCTTCCCAGAATTTATATAGAAATCAATAAGCAACTCCCTAATTATGCCATCATCATCATTCTTGCTATTGGCTTAAATAAAGAGTCAATTATTTCAACCTTGGATGACTGCGTCCTTACTAATGCTCTATACCTCAAAATCAGTGGCCACTGCCCTGTACCGACAATTGTACCAATTGAAGACACATCAGACCTTCCATCACACTCATTATGTGTCGACCTTCAGCATTCGTAGGCAACTACGATATCTATTTACGAGTCGGCTGTCATTGATTGGAGGGAAGTCGTAGTGTTCATTGCGCGTGGCATGGCATATACTTGTGAACAACTTCTTAAATACACCTTGATGAATCGAGTTACTATTGAGGTACTTCATGATCTATCCATGATTAAACCATAACTCTTTTTTTATTGTCATTGACTGTGAAGGTGAGTGTTGTTCATAGAAAGATCCGCAAGTCTCTTGGAGTTGCTTGTGAATGAGGCATTGTGTATCCCACGAGTTCTTTAACATCACATGTGTTTGTGTTCATTGTAACTCTGCTGATATTGCTTGTAGATGAAGTATTGCATGCATCGGAAGTCTAAGCCTTCATTTCTTTAGCCCTTAAGTTAGCTTTCGTATACATGATGAATCTTCTATGCTTGCTTATAAATGCTTGCATTCATTGTATGCTACACTACATGTGTCTGCAAGACGTTTCATTGTCCACCAATGAGCTAGTGCATTCACCTACATGATATTGGCTATCACGCATATGATAGACCATCCACCATTGTTTGCAAGTATTTCCACTTTCGCCTACAAATGGACGGTTGTTGATTATCACTGCTAAGCATATAGCAGATCTCCTATTGTTACCAACACGCGTCAGCATTTATCAAATGTGGCATTATATACATTTGCAAGAGATTAACACATTTGGCTGGGCAATTATTCATGATTGATCACGAGCGTGAGCTAATGTTCATCCTATGTTATCCCTCGTCATTTGTCAGTGAGTGTTGATGAATTCCTACATTCATTTGTGAACAAGCTGTCATTCCTCTCCACTCAATCTGATTGCCATCTATTGATGTTCACTTGCGAGCACATTAGTGCATGCACTAGTCTCTTTCATTCGTAGGAGGGCAATGTGCTTGTTTGAATGATAGATACATATATCATAATCCATCATTGTTGTATTCATATGATCAAATTATTCATGCTCATATTGATCATTGCTTGGGGATGAGTTAAATCCAATGTTACGAGTCCATTATCATGCTACAAAGAGTTCATGCCATGGCTTTGTGATCAAGCCATATCCTTCACAATCCTTTGTTATTTAGAAATGAGATTATACTCGTAAGATGGATTGTAACATGTATGCTGAATATGACACCATTGGTCATTAATATTTTCATTCCATTTGAGGTGATCGCTTCTTAACCTTTATTAAAAGATTGTGTTGTTAATCATAAGCATGTTGTTGCATATTCCACTTAATCCTTGTTTGCATGTTGATTATGTTCAAATATCTTCCTCCACGAGTCCCCTATTTTTTGTGTTGAGATTCATTTCTGATACATCATCAAAAAATTATCTTGATCGGGCACGAATCTCGAGGCAAAATCAAGTTGGAAACTTCCAACATTAAAATTGGGATCATCTGAACTCTGATTTCAGCAAATTTACAGTTGAACTGAACGTCTTGGAAATACAAACCCAACAAAACCAAATTCGACTCAATCCGAGCCCAAATGGGTCCAAATCAAGGGCCCAAAGCGCTATTGGAAGGTTTGAACCACAAATTGGATTACCAAACGGTTTCCAAATGTGACATGTTTATAGTCAAATCGAGCGGCTCGCCGAGACGAATCCATCGAGCCCAAGATCGCCAAATTATGATATCTCTAAGACCTTCAAATATCCAGCAAAACAATCCACGATCAAGGGATTCAACATCGGTCGTCCGCCATTCCAATCACTCCCTAATTACACTTGATCTTCCTCCTATTTATGGGCCATACCACTCCCAAAAATTTGTAAATAGAGCCCCCTCTCCTCTTGAAAAGGGCCCCTAATCCTAAGGAGAAAAGAGAGAGATCGGAGATCGCTCTTGCCTCCTTACTCCTCGACCACCGCCGAAGTTCCACCGGACCACCGTTTGACGTCGGAGTTCCGCCGGACCACCACCTGACGTCCTCAGCTCCGTTGCACCATCACCTAACTCCCTGAGCTCCGCCGGACCATCACCTAAGGCCCGGACATCTACCGGACCACCGCCTGAGGCCCGCACTCATGCCGTACCACCACCTGAGGCCCACACTCCTGCCGGACTAGCACCTGAGGTCCACACTCCTACCGGACCACCACCTGAGGCCCGCACCTCTGCCTAACCACCACCTAAGGCCCACACTTCTGTCGGACAACCACCTAAAGCCCGCAGTCCTGCCGGACCACCACCTAATGCCCGAAAGTTTGCCTGATGACCGCCTAAGGCCTGCACTTCTGTCGGACCGCCACCTGAGGCCCGCACTCCTGCCGTACCACCACTTAAGGCCCGCACTTCTGCTGAACCACCACCTGAGGCCCGCACTCCTGCCGGACCATCACCTAATGCCCGAAAATTTGCCTAACGACCGTTTGAGGCCCACACTCCTGCCGAACCACCACCTGAGGCCCGCACTCCTGCCGGACCACCACCTGAGGCCCGCACTCTTGCCGGACCACCACCTGAGGCCCGCACTCCTGCCGGACCACCACCTGAGGCCCGCACTCCTGCCGGACCACCACCTGAGGCCCGCACTCCTGCCAGACCACCACCTGAGGCCCGCACTCCTGCCAGACCACCACCTGAGGCCCGCACTTCTGCCGGACCACCACCTAAGGCCCGCACTTCTGTCAGACCACCACCTGACGCCCAAACTTCTACCTGACTTATACCTAGTCATACTATGGTCCTTCCGACTTCCATCGCCAGGCAATGGTCTTTCTGAGCCCTGCCTCTTGCCGACAATGGTCCTTCTGACCTCCATCGCCAGGAAACGGTCTTTTTGACCCCTGCCTCCTGTCGACTATGGTCCTCCATCACCAGGCAACGATCTTTCTAACCCTTGCCTCCTGCCGACTACGATCTTTCCAACCTCCATCGCTAGGCAACGGTCTTTCTGACTCCTGCCTCCTGTCGACTACAGTCCTTCCAACCTCCATCACTAGGTAACGGTCTTTCTAATCCCTGCCTCCTACCAACTATAGTCCTTCTGTTCTCCGTTGCCTGACCAACTAAGGTCCTCCCGACCTCTGTCATCAGACTACGGTCTTTCTGACCTCTAATGCCAGTCGACTATGGTCCTTCCGACCTCCATCGCCTGACCAATTAAGGTTCTCCCGACCTCTTTCATCAGATTATGGTCTTTCTGATCTCCAACGCCAATCGACTATGGTCCTTTCGACCTCCATCGCCCGACTAACTAAGGTCCTCCCTACCTCCGTCATCAGACTATGGTCTTTCTAACCTCCAATGCCAGCCAGCTACGATCTTTCCGACCTCTATCATCTATTGACTATGGTCCTATCAACCCAACAAACATGTATATGATGATTATTGTAATTCCCACCATGTAATGCACTCTATATGATGTATGTATATTTGTGACATCTAACCAAGGCCTTTTCCCAACAAAGGGCCTCATTTGTAATCGACCGTAAATACTAGTGGATTCATTTAAACTAGGTCAGGTCCCGTGGTTTTTCCCTTTTCAAGGGTTTCCACATAAAAACTCTAGTGTCTCATATGAATGCAACACCTCTCTCTTATCTAACTATGTGCTGAATCTTCGTATAATGCTAAGACGCTAAGCTTTATATTTCTCTATCGCTTCGAATATTCCAGGACGCAACAGTTTGGCGCTGTCTGTGGGAACGTGGTTCTTGACTAGGGGGTAATTTCCCTCCAACCTTAAAAGGTCATTTGTGTCAACACCCTGACGTCAGCCATTGTTGCATCAATTTCATGGGAATCTGATGCGGACTGGGGGGCAACCTTGACTCCAATTGTGATAAAAAAGATTCCTCAAATACTTTTAATATCAAGATGATATTGAAGGAAACTCTTAGCAAATGCCAGGATGCTTCCAGTAAATTTCAAGCTTCATATAGTCCCTAGCTGGACTTCTACTCCTTGGGCAGAGTCTTAATCTCGACCTCAAAAAGGCAGTAACGGTCTAAAGATAGTCCATCCTTCACCCTTGATTTGGGATACATGGCATTCGCCCCCTCCCAATTAAGGAAAAATCAATCCTAGGGGGATTCGATTCGACCTCTTCCACACAGGTTAACATCATCGAGCAGTGCTCTCATATATAATCTCGGATAGGTCACACATCCTTGGTGGATACTCTCGATCTTTTCCACATAGGTTAACGTAATCGAGCAAAGGCTCTGATATACAACCTCAGATAGGTCTTACATCCTTGGTGGATTCTCTCAACCTCTTCCACACAGGTTAACGTCATCGAGCGAAGGCTCTGACATATAACCTTAGATAGGTCTTACATCCTTGGTGGATTCTCTCAACCTCTTCATACAGGTTAACGTCATCGAGCAAAGGCTTTGACATACAATCTCAAATAGGTCTTACATCTTTGGTGGATTCTTTCAACCTCTTTCATATAGATTAACGTCATCGAGCAAAGGTTCTGACATACAATCTCTGATAGGTTAACGTCGTCGGACTTCTGCCTGATGCTAGACTTTCGTCGGACTTCTACCCGACACCAATCTTCCACCCATCGTTGGACTTCTGCCCGTCGTCGGACGTTTGTCGGACTTCTACCGACGTCGAATCTCTACCGATAGTTGGACTTCTGCCCGTCGCCGGACTCCAATCAGACTTCTACCCAATGCAAAGTTTCCACCCATCGTCGGACTTCTGCCCGACGTCAGATGTTCGTCGGACTTCTACCCAACGCCGAATCTCTACCATTCATCGGACTTCTGCCCGTCGTCGGACTCCCGTCGGACTTCTACCTGATGTCAAGTTTCCACCCGTCGTCAGACTTCTGCCTGACGTCGAACGTTCATCGGACTTCTACCCGATGCCGAATCTCTACCCGTCGTTGGACTTCTGCCCGTCGTCGGGAGTTCGTTGGACTTCTACCCGACGCCAAGTTTCCATCCGTCGTCGGACTTCTGCCTGACGTCAAACTTTCGTCGGACTTCTACCCGACGCCATGTTTCCACCTGTCGTCGGACTTCTACCCAACGTCGGACGTTCGTCGGACTTCTACCGGACTCCGAATCTCTACCCGTCGTGGGACTTCTGCCCGTCGCCGGACTCCCATCGGACTTCTACCCGATGCCAAGTTTCCACCCGTCGTCGGACTTCTGCCCGATATCGGACGTTCGTTGAACTTCTACCCGACATCGAATCTCTGCCCGTCGTCGGACCTCTACCCGACACCAAGTTTCCACCCATCGTCGGACTTCTACCCGACACCGGGCTTTCATCGGACTTCTACCCGACACCAAGCTTCCACATGTCGTCAGTCTTCTGCCCATCATCGGACATTCGTCGGACTTCTACCCGACGTCGAATCTCCACACATCGTCGGACTTCTGCCTATCGCCGCCCGACTTCTGTTGGACTTCTACCTGACGCCAAGTTTCCACCCGTCGTCAGACTTCTGCCTGACGTCTGACGTTCATCGGACTTCTACCCGACACCGAATCTCTACCCGTCGTCGGACTTCTGCCCGTCGTCAGACATTCGTCGGACTTCTACCTGACGCCAAATCTCTACACGTCGTTGGACTTTTGCCCATCATCGGACTCCCATCGGACTTCTACCTGATGCCAAGTTTCCACCCGTCGTCGGACTTCTGCCCGACGTTGGACGTTCATCGGACTTCTACCCGACACCGAATTTCTACCCGTCGTCGGCTTATGCCCATTGACGAATTTTCGTCAGACTTCTTCCCTACGCCGTACTTCTTCCCGACGTTGGACTTATGCCCGTCGCCGAACTTTCATTGGGCTTCTATCCGATGCCGTACTTCTACCCGATGCTTAATTTCTACCAGTCGTCAGACTTCTGCCCGCTGACAGATTTTCGTCGGACTTTTACCCGACGCTGTACTTCTTCCCGACGCTAGACTTATGCCCATTGTCGGAATTTCGTTGGGCTTCTACCCAACACCGTACCTCTACCTGACGTCGGACATCTGCCTGTCGCTGAACTTTTGTTGAGTTTCTACCCGATGCTAAATTTCTACCCGTCGTCAGACTTCTGCCCGCCGACGGATTTTCGTCGGACTTCTACCCAACGCTGTACTTCTTCCTGACGCCGAACTTCTGCCAGTCGCCGAACTTTCGTTGGACTTCTACCCAACGCTGTACTTCTTCCCAACCGCCTCTTCAGGACTAAGGGAAGGCCTCGACTGAAAGAGAGGAAGACAGGGAAGAGTTTCCTTCTTGCAAGGAGGGGCCTTGGACCTAGACAGGGGATACAGCTTGTTCAGGGTCAGGGGAAGGCCTCGACTGAAAGAGAGGAAGAGAAGGGGAAATGTGCAAGAAACTCATACCCCCTAGGGGGGTATTCATAGTAATGGGGAAGAAGGACAGTTGTTTAAAAAAAAAAATTTTTGGTGGTTAGCCGGCGGTTAGCTAATCGCCGGCGGTTGGCTAAACCGCCAGCCGCGTCAGCCACAGCGCACTGGCAGCGGGCAGGAGTGCGGCTGCGTGTGGGCAGCAGAGCAGCACAGGCTGAGCCGCAGGCGCAGGCGGGCCAAGGTGAGTGCCAGGTGGCCCGACGGGCTGGAACGCACACGGTTGCACGGGCGGTGCGGTGGCGGCGGCTACTCCTTTCGGACACATTTTCAGGGCCCGATTTCAGGCCTAGAAAGGTCAAATCAGATGTTTTTGGGGTCCCCGAAATCATTTTTCGACATTCCGCACTCAATTTTGATACTTTTGAAGCCGTTCAGGACCTCTACACCAAAGATTGGATTATTTCCAAATTTCAAACCGTACAAAAAGTTCCCCGAAGGCTGGGACACATATTTTCGGACTCCTGGAGCTTCGACGTCCGAAAATAGGGGAGCAACTGATACATCATCGAAAATTTATCTTGATCGGGCACGAATCTCGAGGCGAAATCAAGTTGGAAACTTCCAACATTAGAATTGGGACCATCTGAACTTTGATTTCAGCAAATTTATAGTCGAACTGAACGTCTTGGAAATACGAATTCAACGACATGAAATTCGACTCAATCTGAGCCCAAATGGGTCCAAATCAAGGGCCCAAAGCGCTATTGGAAGGTTTGAACCACAAATTGGATTACCAAACGGTTTCCAATCGTGACATGCTTATAGTCAAATCGAGCGGCTCGCCGAGACGAATCCATCGAGCCCAAGATTGTCAAATTTTGATATCTCTAAGACCTTCAAATATCCGGCAAAATGGTCCACGATCAAGGGATTCAACATCGGCCGTCCATTCAAACCACTCCCTAATTACCCTTGATCTTCCTCCTATTAACGGGCCATGCCACTCCCAAAAATCTATAAATAGAGCTCCCTCTCCTCTTGAAAAGGGGCCCCTAATCCTAAGGAGAAAAGAGAGAGATTGGAGATCGCTCTTGCCTCCTTGCTACTCCTTGACCACCGCCGTAGTTCCGCCGGACCATCGCCTGATGTCGGAGTTCCGCCGGTCCACCACTTGACGTCCTCAGCTCCGCTGGACCAACACTTGACGCCCTGAGCTCCGTCGGACCACCACCTGGACCACTACCTAAAGCCTGTACATCTACCGGACCACTACCTGAGACCCACACTCCTGCCAAACCACCTCCTGAGGCCCACACTCCTACCGGACCACTGCCTGAGGCCCGCACTCCTGTCGGGCCACCACCTAAGGCCCGCACTTCTGCCGGACCACCACCTGAGGACCACACTTCTGCCGGACCACCACCTGAGGCCCGCACGACTGTCGAACCACCACCTGAGGCCTGCACTCCTATCGGACAACCACCTCAAGCCCGGACATCTGCCGGACCACCGCCTGAGGCCCGCACTCCTGCCAGACCACCCCCTGAGGCCTGCACTCCTGTCGGACCACCACCTGAGGCCTGCACTCCTGCTGGACCACCACGTGAGGACCGCACTCCTGTCGAACCACCACATGAGGCCTGCACTCCTGCCGGACCACCACCTGAGGCCCGCACTCCTGCCAGACCACCACCTGAGACCACACTTCTGCTGGACCACCACCTGAGGCCCGCACTTCTGCCGGACCACCACCTGAGGCCCGCACTTCTGCCAGACCACCACATGAGGCCCGTACTTCTGCCGGACCACCACCTAACGCCTAGACTTCTATCGGACTTATACCTAGTCATACAACAGTCCTTCCGACGTCCATCGCTAGGCAACGATCTTTCTGACCCCTACCTCCTGCCGACTATGATCCTTCAAACCTCCATCACCAGGTAATGGTCTTTCTGATCCCTGCCTCATGCTGACTACGGTCCTTCCGACCTCCATCGCCAATTACGGTCCTTCAAACCTCCGTCGCCTGACCAAGGTCCTCCCGACCTCTGTTATCAAACTACAGTCTTTCTAACCTCCAACGCCAGTCGACTACGGTCCTTCCGACCTTCGTCGCCTGACCAACTAAGGTCCTCCCGACCTCTGTCATCAGACTATGGTTTTTCTGACCTCCAACGCCAGTCGACTACAGTCCTTCTGACCTCTGTCGCCTGACCAACTAAGGTCCTCCCGACCTCTGTCATCTGACTATGGTCTTTCTGACCTCCAATGCCAGTCGACTATGGTCCTTCCGACCTCCGTCGCTTGACCAACTAAGGTCCTCCCGACCTCTATCATTAGACTACGGTCTTTCTGACCTCCAACGCCAGTCGACTACGGTCCTTCTGACCTCAATCGCCCGACCAACTAAGGTCCTCCCGACCTCCGTCATCAGACTACGGTCTTTCTAACCTCCATTGCCAGTCAACTACGGTCTTTCTGACCTCTGTCGTCTATCGACTATGGTCCTGTCGACCCAACAAACATGTATATGATGATTATTGTAATTCCTACTATGTAATGCGCTCTATATGATGTATATTTGTGACATCTAACCAAGGCCTTCTCCCAACAAAGGGCCTCATTTGTAATCGACCGTAAATACTAGTGGATTCATTTAAACTGGGCTAGGCTCCATGGTTTTTCCCATTTTCAGGGATTTCCATGTAAAAACTCTGGTGTCTCGTATGAATACAACAACCATTCTCTTATCTGACTGCGTGCTGAATCTTCGTACAATACTAAGACTCTAAGCTTTATATTTCTCTACCGCCGTGAATATTCTAGGACGCAACAATTTCAATATTCTCCATAAATTCATTTAGCATTCGTTTGTTCATTATTTGATGACTTATGAATTTATTTTATGCATTGATTTGAGTATGATTTAATGCTTTAAATTCTATTCCCTGTGGTCCAAATCAAATCATCTATTTTGTCCAAGTTCTTTTTTTTTGTTCAAGCTCTGTGCATTTTCAAATTGAATTTAGGCAGCCTCCCAGCGTCTCCCCCATTTAGGAGAAACCACAGGAGTCATAGCCTGCCCGCCATGTCAAAAAAGACATTTTTGGTTGGTGTCGGGTGACATCGCGGTCTTAGTCTTCGTCCCCCATCATGCCAAGAAAGGCGTGTATGGGTTTTCAAAGGTACTTGTTTAAAAATACAATCGGCTTTTCCCTACCATGCTATATGAGCTCTTAAGGGTACTTATAAGTGTCCCTGCCACACTATGAAAGTGGGTACAGGGCTCGCCCATCCCGCCGTAGGCACCGCACCAGATTCTCTTCCCACCATGTTAAGAAAAGCTTATATATGCGGTTTTTCAGTACGCTGCGAACGCGAAAAATGAGACTTTAAGTGATTACCTCCATCGCGTTAAGAAAAGTGCGTATAAGTGGTTGCTCGCCGTGCTACAAGTGTCGAAAAAGGGCTCTCAGAGTTTTAAGGATTGAGGGATTATACCTTTGTATGCCGACGACGACGAAGACAACAAAATGCACGAAAAAGATTTCCCCTCTTCTTTTTTGCTATTTTCTTTTCTATTTTTTTTCTCTTTTCTTCCTTTTATTCTTTTTTTTTCATTCTCTCTTTTTTTTCTTTTTTGCACTCTTTTTTTTTCTTTTTGCGCTCTCTTTTTTCTCTTTTTCTTTTTTTTTTATTTTTCTTTTTTCTCTTTTTTAAACTTTTTTTTTCACACACACACATACATACATGCATACACACACACACACACACACACATATATATATATATATATATATATATATATTATAATACTAATAATAATATTAATATTAATAGTATTCATACTAATATTATTATTGTATTACTATTATAATATTACTATTATATATCATTAATAATATCTTTAATAATGATAACAATAGTAACATTATAATAACAATATAATATTAACACTAGTATTAATATTAATATCAATTAATATCAATAATAATAATATTATATATATAATGAGAGAGGGATTAATTACTTCTTCTCTGTGACAAAGTCACTAGAGAAATTTGGCTAGTGGCTTAGAGAGGGTGCGACCTTGGCTTGCGGCTTATGGGATCTGATGAGGAGGTGAGCTTTGGCGACAGGAGAAAGAAGGGAAGCTACTGTGGTCTTCAAACAGCAGTGAGAGATTCGGTTTGGTGGAGTTCGGCTAGGGCTTGAGAGGTTGGTGGCTGAGGTTAGAAAAGTGAGGTAGGTCAAAGGGTTTGATTTGAGTGGAGGCTTCAGTAGTGGCAGAGGAAGGAGGTGTCGTTCTGGAGCGGAATCGGCATCAGATTGGCTAGGTCGGATGAGGGTCTCGTCGGCTGAGGTGTGGAGGTCGGTAGATGCAAGGGTTTGATCGGAGGTAAGATAGGATTTCAGTGGCTAGAGGGATTCGACCGAGCCGATTAGATGCATGAAGCTTTGAATGGAGAAGCTTGGATGGATGGATTGGCCGACTGGAGGGTTGTGGACTTCGGTTGAAGGAGGAGGCGTGGGAAAGGGAAGAAGAACAGAGCTTCTGTGCGTGGAATCGAGAAGAAGAGAGAGCTAGAGTGGGAGTTCTGCGTATGAGGTGGAGTCGGAGAAAAAAAAATGAACGAAGTAGAGTTTCGTTCTCTTTTTAACCACAAGCAGAGTCATTCTGTGGGATCGAGGTGAGTTACACACGCGAGGATAGGACGATTTGGCGCCGATTTGCAGAGGAAGTTACTACTGTAGCTAAGGCGGGATTTCTGGCAGGATTTGCGCACAAGATATGGCTTGTAGGCTGCAGCAGGTAATGAGTTGAGCAATTTTTTATTACATCTCTTTTTTTGTTTGAGTTAGAGGTCAACAAATGCATTGTCCGAGGAGACCTTATAGATCTAGGGTGAATGTTTATCTAGTGGATAAATTTAAGTATACCATACTAACAGAGAGCTTTGTGCCCTACTAAGCATACTTATGGGGTCTAAAAATTTGTGCCCCTAACCTATTTATGTTTCAAGGAGAGTTTTAATGGAAATATTTCTGTTCAAATTTTAAGAAGGGATGATTAGGTTTAACTTAAGACATTATCAAGAGATTTTATGCTCATTTCGTGAGGATTTTATGATCTGATTTCATATTTCCTATAGGCGTAAGCCCCAATGATTAATTACTCCTCTCACTAGCAAAGGAGAATTTTCAAATAAGGCTAGCTATTAAGTATTCACTAAGTGTCAAGCATATAGTATCAGTAATTAATAGTGTTAGTATTTGGGATTTGAAGTTAAAATTTATTACCTTGTACTTGAAGCGGGTGATAAGGGAATGATGATAAACATATCAAGATCCCATGATTCTGTTAAAATGAGTTGTCATTGTCCTTAGTTTACTAGTTAGAGGAGATAATTGATCCAACCTGATTGAAGAATCTTTATCGGTAGCCATGCATTGCTTCTTTAGTTAGTATCTTCTAAACTTGGCATGCATGTTTACCTAAGGGAAAAAAATTTGCGTCAACCTTAGGTAATAGAAGGCTTTATGCCCTATCAAGTATATCTTATTATTCATTACTCAAGAATTTTGAGTCATTGGAGAATATACATGTTATGGCTATGATTGTAAGTTAATAGTATCATATTGTGGTGAAACTGCTTAGTAATAATCATTTACTTGTTAGATGACATGTGCTATATTTTTATTGATGAGAGACCATTTAAGAATGAATCTTAACAATATACTTGATAAGACATTCACTCTTTATGAGCTAAGATTATTTTTCAAATTTATCACCTTCAGCAAATCATTATGGAGTGGACAGATTTTCACCTTGAGTTTTGGGTGAGTAGATTTCACTTGAATATTTTAAATATAATGAAATATTGATTTTGTATTTTTATTAAAATTTGAGCTTCCATGTGATTAATTTTAGGATTTGGGGTTATTTTAAAATAGTCCCCTCTGATTAAAATTCATTATTAACACACTCATCATTCGAGTTTTCAGATAATTTTATTTTATTATTTGAACTCTATCAACTTTGCCTGCTTTTTAACATAGGATCGAGTTCACACATTGACTTTGTAAATTATCATACAATCACTAGACTTTGGAGCTGACAATTTATAATGATTTTTTTAAAGAAAATATTATAAGTCTAATGAAAACATAATTTTTTTTGTTAGTAGGTTTCATATTCATGGGTTCATTTATTAAAATCAAGTCTTGTTGAATCTAATTCCTTTCAAGGAGGAGAATCAGACTTGAAATTTAAATTTCACTTTTCATTCTATCTCTAGCAGCATTTTCGGATGCTAAATTCGAGCATTTAAGATATTTATTGATGCATAGTGCATTCACATATTTTGACTATATTAGCACTCTTTTTAATGCACTCACACGATGTGCACTTATAATTTTTAAAATATTTTACAAAACATATTCGCATGCATTTTAAAGTAGTAATGTGCCTCTAAAAGCAACTACATGCTTTTCAAGATGAGAATTGTAAAACTCATTTATTATTTTCTAGTTCACATCATTTTTGGACGTCATGCTTATATATTCGTCATGCTTGTCAAAACACATGTGGATGCATCATTTTAAGAAGTCATTTTCTTGTGTAATTTTTAATATAATTGAGTTTGTGTACTTGCATATTTTTCAATGCACTTGTATGATATATGTGTACATTTAGTGCACTTGATGATTTGTATTTTTTTTGAGGTATTTGGAAAGTGCCTCATGAAGGAAGGTGATATATATATATATATATATATATATATATATATATATATATATATATATATATATATATATATATATATATATATATATATAGTTTGCATCTCTATTTGGAGAAAGAAATATATAGGAGGTATGTGGAGGATTTTTGGTGGAGGAAAAACTTTCTCTATCTAGAGAGAGAAAGAAAGAAAATGAAATAGTTTGGAGGGATTTTTTTTTGTGTAGATATTGAGGAAGAAGGCTATGCATGTGGTGGAGAGGAAGTAGGTTGGAGATCTTTCTCTCTCTGTTTAGAGAGAGAGAAAGATGGAGATGGGTTGAGGGGCAATTTGGTGGTGGTTTTTTGTAGGGACAGAGTGGGAGGTAAAGGTAGAAACTTTTGGTGAGGAAAGACGAAGTAGGAGGTGTGTGTGTGTGTGAGAGAGAGAGAGAGACGGTCGATAAGGAAGAAGATGAAGTGGGAGATAAAGGAAAATAGGCGGCGGCGGCGGCTGTTGGCAGCCTGGAAGCGGCAGATCGACGGGATATGGGCCGGTGAGTGGCGTTGGGTGCAATGGCGAAGGGATTGAGGCTAGACTGCAGTCCGGCGGTAGCAGGGAGGATCGAGAGAGGGAATGGCGTGTGAGGGATCGAGAGAGTGAGAGGCGTTCAATTTGGGGGCTTGCGTGAGCTGGACAGGGGGATCAGATGTGAGGGGCTCAGGGGGCGGCTCCAACTGTGGAGTTTTGGGATTAGCTTTAAATCAATTTAAATTTTTTTAGCTTTGTTTTTTAATTATAAAAAAAGGGGGAAGGACAGGAAATGTCCTCGTTGCTGTAGCCAAATATTTGGAGATATGCTCAATCATTAGATATATTTAGAGACCTCCGCTCCTTCCCCCTCTAGTCAAACCATACCGATCGATTCAACTAAGAATTGGTCTGTTCAAAATTAAGAGTTGCTTTAGCATGGTATCGGTTAAAATTGGAGCGAACTGCCTTTTCAACCAATGATTTGGTCCTGGTTTTCAAAAACCGGTGAACTCTTTAAATTATTTAAATTAATTTATATGTTTATATATATTTATTAATTTAAATAATTAAATATAACAAATTAATTAAAATATATATATTTAATTTTATAATAAACATTAAATTTCTATAATAAGCATTTATTAAAAACAAGAACTAAGTATTCTTTTATGACCCATCACTCTATGTGAGTTCTTAAAATGTGCAAACCTAAAAAATAATATAAAGTGAATATTCTCAAGTTATGTGAGAGTTAATAACAATTATCCAGCTCACAATACATATATTATATATTTTAAATAAATTTTTTAATTAATTTTTTAGAATATGAATATAACAACAACATCAAGCCTTTATCCCACTAGGTGGGGTCGGCTACATGAATCCTTTTTCTCCATTGTGTCTGATTAAGAGTCAAATTCTCATTTTGATCTAATAAAGAAAGGTCATTTCTAATATTTTCTAACCAAGTCTTTTTAGGTCTACCTCTACCTTTCTTAACATAGGTTAAATCTAATACATCTACTCTCCTAACCGGATCATCGGAAGGCCGCCGTTTTATATGACCACTCACTAATCTTATCTACCATTGGAGCTACTCCAAACTTTTCACATATATGCTCATTTCGTATCCTAAGTAAATCTACCCATCCACCTGAGCATCCTCATCTCTGTAACACTTAACTTAATATTATGCTTCTCTTCTAATAGCCACATTTTGCGCCATAAAGCATTTGCAGGTCTAACAAGTGATCTTATAGAATTCTCTCTTAAGTTTGAGTGGTACACAACAAGCCCGATGCATTCCTCCACATCATCCATCCAACTTGAATTCTACTAATAATATCCCCATCTATTTCACCATCACTCTGAAGAATAGACCCAAGATATCGAAAACATGTACTCTTATTAATGACTTGATAGCTCAAAGTCACATACCCCCCACTAGATCTATTACTACTAAAATTACACTCAATGTATTCAATTTTAGATCCACTCAAATGAAAACCTTTAGACTCTAAGGTTGACCTCCATAATTCAAGTTTACCTTTAACTCCCTCTTTAGTCTTATCAACAAGAAGAATATCGTCAGCAAAAAGCATACACTAGGGAACATCCTCTTGCAAATCTCTAGTAAGAACATCCATGACTAAAGCAAAATGATATGGGCTTAAGGCTGATCCTTGATATAATCCAATTGAAATTGGAAAATATTTAGTAAAACCACCTTGTGTTTGAACACAAGTAACACCTCCAACATACATATCTCTAATAACTTAAATATAAGTATTATTAATCCCTTTCTTTTTTAGAACTCTCCATAGCACTTCTCTTGGAACTTTATAATATGCTTTCTTTAAATCAATAAATATCATATGAAGATCTTCCTTTTTCTCTCTATACTTCTCCATCAAACCTCTCAATATATGTATGGCTTCCATAGTAGACCTACCCGGCATGAATCCAAATTTATTTTGAGAAACATTAGTTTCATGCCGTAAACTATTCTCCATAACTCTCTCCTATAGTTTTAAAGTATGGCACATCACTTAATTCCTCTATAATTTGCACAATCTTGTGCATCACCTTTATTCTTAAAGATAGGAATCAACACACTCATTCTCCACACATCTAGCATATTTTTAGTCTTCAAAATAATATTAAAAAGTTTAGTAAGCCAAGAAATTTCTTCATCTCCTAAGCATTTTCACACCTCTATTGGAATATGATTAGGTCCAACAGTTTTCCCATGCTTCATTTTCTTTAAAGCATCTCTAACTTCAGTTTTAGCAATACGTCGATAAAAATAAAAATATCTATTTTCATTTAGAGTATTAAGGTCACTAAAGTCAATCGTATTTTCACAATCTTCATTGAAAAGCTTAGCAAAATATCTTATCCACCTTTGTTAAATATCCTTTTCTAAAAAAGTACTTTTTGATCTTCATCTTTAATGCACTTCACTTGAACTAAATCCTTACTATTCCTATCTCTTTGTTTGTCTAGCTTGTACATATATCTTTCGCCCTCTATACTATCTAATATATTATATAAATTATTAAAAGCTAAAATCTTTGAATCGCAGAATACTTTCTTAGACTCCTTACGGGCAACTTTATATCTTTCTCAATTTTTGGAATTTTTACATCTAAATTAATTTTTATAACAGAGCTTCTTATGTATGATCTTTTCTTGCACATTTTGATTTTACTACTAACTATTTTTTACTATTAGAAGTTTTTCCTTTTGATACTCCAAGCACATCCTTTGCACATTCTTAATATTACAAGTTACTATTTCCCACATAACATTAATTTCCTCATGCACCGACAAAATCTTATGATCGTGAATCTTACTCAAAGATATTTTTGTTAGAGTTCTTTAAATGCCACCATCTAATCCTTGAACATTGATACTATATTTTTCATACTCTGCCCCTTCATCTTAAAGTCCAAAATTAATAAGTGGTGTTGGATACATAGACTTTTACTCGGAATAACTTTACAATCTTTTCAATCTAAATAATTTATTTTTTTTACAAGAAATTAATCAATCTAAGTTATACTATATTTATTCTTATAAGTGATGAGATGCCTATCTCTTTTCCTAAATAAAGTATTAACAATAACAAAATTATATGCTAGAGCAAAATCTAAGATAGTCTTACCACCTTTATTAGTCGCTCTAAACCTATAGCCACCATGAATGTTTTTAAAATCCTCTACCTCTCTACTAACATGTCCATTTAAATCTCCCATAATAAAAATTCTTTCTTCAACAGATATTTTTTGTATTAATTCTTTTAAGTCATTCTAAAATTTTAATTTTGAGCATATATCCAAATCTACTTGCGGAGCATAAGCACTTATAATGTTAATAATATTATCATCAACAATATTTTTCAAAGCTATAATTCTATCAAATGTTACAACATTATCTTTCAAACTCTTAACTATAATCACATCTACACGATTTCTAGTACGACTCCTAACAGAATACCAAAGTTTAAACCCTAAACTATCAAACTCCTTAGCCTTCTCTCTCACCCATTTAGTTTCCTGAATGCATAAAATATTTATCTTCCTATGAGTCATAATATTAATTAATTTCATTAATTTGCCTGTAAGGGAACTTACATTCCACGATCTTAACCTAATTTTAGTTTTATGGACTAGTTTCTTTGCCCACATCCATCCATGATATGGGAACCCTTGTTTATTTAACACTGTATCCGGGCGTCAATGCAGCGGCCCTTGTACACTTCTCACTGTATTCAAGCCATACAGCGCATCGCTTCCAGGAAATGCTCTAGCATTAATACAATGTATTAAAGGATTCATATTATGATTATGCGACAAGGTTTATACTGGTTGTCAACTACCTAACGCAACTCTCTACTTTTCTCATCCAGGACTTGGGACCTGACAATGCAGTGTTATTTCTTAGAATATGAATAAGATTTATTTTTTAGTTAATAATATTTAATTTTTATAAATTTAGTTTTTATTTATTTATTTAATTATATACTATAAAAATGAATCATTTATATATTTATTAATAATAAATGATTTAACATAAATGCTATATAGATTCAAATTTATAATATGAATTTAACATAAAATTTATAGTTGTAAATTATATCTAAACATATAATATAAATTAATATGTAAATTAAATTTATATTAAATATGAATCAAATTTAAAATTTAAGGTATTTAAATTTAAAATTATAAAAAAATATTATTTATAAATAAATTCTATTTATTTTTTAAATCTCAAATTTTTATTATTACATAATTACTATATCATTTATCTATTATTTAAAAATATTACATAATTATTACATGATCTGGTTTAACCTATGGATCGATCCCGGACAAACTATTTAACCTCGAATCTCTCCTTCTTCTGGTTTTATCTCCGATCTGATTTTTACAATCTTGATTATGATATTTAGTAGAATATTATATTTGTTCGGTCTCCATTAAATAAGACAAATTATTTCCTCTAACAGATTCTTCGGGATACCGACTAAACTAACTGATAAAAATTTGTTACACTTGTACAGTTCATTGATAATTGTCACCTGAGTAATTTTCGTTTAAGATTTTATCCGTAGTTCTGTCTTCAACCAATTTTGTTTAACGCCATTTCAGCATTCCCACGCATTTTCACATTGGGATTACTGGTAGAGTTGTCCTCTGTAAGGTTTGTTACAATTTTGAAGGCTACTGGCTAATCCTGTTGTAACTTTAAGGTCATAGGTTTTACAATTGTTGAAGAAATCTTTTTGGAAATGTTCCGTAAACGAATTTGCAATAGGTGAAAGTCATTGGACTCCCCTGAAATTACTGCAATACAGTTCAAAAGTCCATTCACTGTTGCATAAGTGCTTCGAATTCCTTTTCCTACATGGAATGTGTTATCTGTAATCATGATGAAATGGTGCTGCAGGCAAAGGCATTTTAGTTCTTGAACAACCTACGATTTTTTTCTTACTCATCTTTGATATATTGTAGGACATAAAATTCCTATCCAGACTTTCAGTTTTAAGCATGATTCTGATTGCAAAATCATTCAGTAAAAGACGTGCTATTTTGGAATGAATGAATGCAAGCTTTTCCTTCCATCAGTAAATTGATATACTACTATTCATTAAAGGCACAGTTCTGGAATTTCTTAGAAAAAGGAAAACATTGTTTGTAGTCAGCAGCCAAGGATCAAGTTATTTGATTGTGGTGAAATTGTCTGAAACAGGTAGAACTTGACATAGCTTTCTTTGCAAAACAACTCGGTGATATCCCAACCTCAGATAAATTCTTGAAGGCTTCAAGAGCGCGGTTGTCTGCTATGTATTCCATCTTCTGGAATAAAGAGATGAACCAGTGGCTTGACTACTGGCTTAACACTAGCAACAGCGACTGGGAGGTGCTCTACTAAACTTCACTTTAATATTTTTAAATTTTATTTGAATTTCAAATTTGATGGTGGTGGCCGTGCTGTTAATTTTCAGTATATTCATCAATTTGAAGCTAGGAATCAAAATGACAAAATTTTTGCATCAAACTTCATACCATTGTGGACCTCGAGGCATAACTCAGGTTTGACATTCAATTTGTTCTCTCTGCGCCTATTTGTTTGATGGAAATGTTATTACTCATGTTTCCTCATGGTTCTTTTTGAAGCCCTTTAAGATAATTTTGGCATTTTTTTATTTGTGCTGATCTATGCAATTTCTCTATAACGTTAGCTTCTTTGTCATTGCTTTTCTTTAGTTCATTGTGCAAGGTTAAATGATAGAGGTTTTTAAGATTATATTGGACTAGTTTTCAGCACAATGGCATGTCTGATTGAGCGGGTTCTTAGCATTAGTTTTTTTTTCCTTTTTTCTCATCGTTTGGAAACACCTATGGACACATACACAACTAGGAAACAATTACAATTTAGGCCCATGGACTCTTTCGAAATTTTCACAAAATATACTATTTCTCTTGTACTTGAGATATTCTCTTGGATTAAGCTTCATAATATCACAATATTATGGACTCATTATATCGAGGTTCAAAGCTGTTCTATTATGCATCAGAACTAGACTTGTTCAGTTAGTGAAAGCATCGCTAATTTTTTGACATTTTGGGCTGATTTTATAAATTTTTTAAACTAATGAGAATCTTTTTCTATATATTTTGCTATATATTAAAAAGTACTTTGTAGACCTGCAAAGCTAAATATCGACGACCAGATTTATTCTATGTTATAGAGGTTTATTAGTTATCTTCTTGCATTGATATTAAGATAACTTTTTTGGCTGGATAACTGATTAGCTGCACATTATTCATTTTTATGCTTTTGATTATTAGAAATAAAAATTCCTTGGCAATTCTCGAGAAAGTTTAATTCTGAGCTCCTATTCAATCACAATAATAACCACTCAAAACCTTTTGTTTGCTATGATTGCCTTATGGAAATTGGCATAAACTATAAAATTTTCCATCCGTAAATATTTGTTCTTGATGCAAGAAAAATTATCTCAGGTTCTGTTGAAGATGACACTATGGTAGAAAGAGTTCTTCAAAGCTTTGAAAAATCGGGTCTGCTTCATTCTGCTGGAATTGCAGCTTCGTTATCAAAAAGTGGGCAACAGTGGTAAGTAGTTTCTGTTCAGCTGGATGAGATGCCACCTCTATTGGAATCTAGGTCCTTGAATCCCTACAACAAGAGTCTCTTCATCTAATTAAAACCATTGATGTTTCATTTGACAGGGATTTTCCAATGGGTTGGGCTCCTTTGCAACATATGATTATTGAAGGATTTTCCAAGTCTGGTTCGAAAGCTGCTTGGACATTGGCAGAGGATATTGCCATAAGGTGGATCAGAACGAATTATGCTGCTTATAACAACAGTGGTAAAATGTATGAGAAATATGACGTCGAAGGCTGTGGAAAGATTGGAACTGACGGCGTATACAAACCAAAGGTAATAAAGCTGCTGGTCAATGTATTCAAAATAAAAGACTGATATATACTTTCATGATCCAAGTAGCAATATTTCTGTTGTCCTACTGTAATTTTAGCCTCTCTTGTCACATGAATGTTCTCTGATTCATTCATCTCATTGAATAAATGTTATCTTGCTTGGAAACATAACTCCATCTTCCTTGAAATGCTGAAGCTTCAAATCATTTTTCCATGCAACTCCAAAACATATTTCAACTTTGTAATTTCTAGTTTCAAGTAGATGGAAGTTTAGATATTTATATTTGCTTTATTCACTTTGTGCTGAATTCTGTCCGATTTATATATGTATTTTTTTTATCATGGTGCAGACTGGCTTTGGTTGGTCTAATGGTGTCGTGCTCTCACTTTTAGAAGAATTTGGCTGGCCCAATGACAGGGAAATAGCATGCCAATAGTGAAATAATGATTGCTGATTTATTCTTAAGAGCAGTGCGTGAAACTAGATGGCAGAGCTGTATTAAACTTCCAGAAGTTGGTGAATGCTGCATTCAACCTAGTTGAATATCTCATTTGCAAAATCAAAGGTTTTTTCCCTTTTATTTGAAGTAGTAATTTGCACTTGGATGGGGATGCCCTCTTCCTCTGAAACATTGAATAAATGCAAGAGATATCAAGATTAGCAATAAGAATACTGGATATAAGGAAGTTTATCTGTATGTTTCTATTATCTGTGTATATCCTTAGGGGCTCAAGCTTGACTACCCAGGATCTTCCCTAATGTAAACTCTATTTTATATTGAAAATAAGTCATTTAGCAATTTCGATTATTGCATTAGGGTAAGTGCTATTTTGTTGTTTAGAGTTCTAAAAAATGGGGCAATTTCTTGCTTTTGCCTGGTTGTAATAGTTCCATGTCTGATATTGATTTGCATTCTTCACTTCTTAAAGCTATTGGGTTTCTAGTAGTCTATTAGTAAGGGAAACTTCTAATCTACACTAAGACCAGGACGCTAAGTATCTGGACTCTCTATCTAGTTGTTCTTTATGTAATTTCAATGTAATATTTACCATTTCATGTTCTCAGTTTACTTATTAATTTCTATGAACATAAATGCACATACTAAGAGTGTAAATTCTCTACAGTTATCTTAACAATTCTAGTGTTGACCCCCACAACTCAAACCACGCATAAAAGGACAAAAATGATGAATCAAGTATTGCGCGGGTTGGTCCGACACATCGCTTGAAGGGTTAAATGACCTCTGATTGCCAAACGGACGGCGCCGTTGCGATCAGAACATCAAATTCTGCTAGGTCGAGACCCCTCGCAGTCGAATCGGATGAGATCGGTCAAAAGGGACGACCGACACCCGAAATTAAAACGCAACGCTAATCAAATGATGTCCTTTCGCGAAATAGATTTCGCCATTGCGACCGGAATATCTCAAATACTTAAAAACTACATTTTCTATGTTCAAACTGGATCATCTGGGTTGGTGGCACGGATTTCGAGAAAAATTTGCCTCGCCGTTGTCCAAATGATGTCCGTTCGCGAAACAGACTTCGCCAGTGCGTCCGGAATATCGGCAATACTTTAAATGCACTACCAATTTGTTCAATTAAAGTGGTGCACGCAAATCGAGGTAATCCCCATGTAAAAATACACAAATTTGTCCCCAAATGACGTCCGATCGACAAACGGACTTCGTCATTGTGTTCGGAACATCGTTAATACCCTAAATGCACTATCAATTTGTTCAGTTAAGGTGGTGCACGCAAATCGAGGTAATCCCTATGTAAAAATACACAAATTTGTGCCCAAACAAAGTTCGATCGTGAAACGGATTTCTCCATTGCGATCGAAATATCACAAATACTTGAAAACTACATTTCATATGTTCAAATTGGATCATCCAAATTGGTGGCACGAATTTCGAGAAAATTTAGCCTGGGCGCTACCCAAATGATATCCGAGCGTGAAACGGACTGCGTCATTGCAACCGAAACGTCGGTAATACCTTGAATGCACTATTAATTTGTCTAATTCTAATATTCGGTGAATTCGACACGTTAAACGAGGCAAGAATGCACGCAAAATGAGAAGATTGCACGCAAATCGAGGCATTCTCTGGCCTAATTAATGCAGCTTTATCATGTTAAATTAATGCGTGAATGACTACAGCATCAATGTAGCATTAACCTAATAAAATTTTTACAAAATAACAGGTGCTGAATGAGGAAAAAACTCAAATCCACATTAAATGCTAATTCAATGCCTGTTAACTCGCCTACCCAGTTCGGTATAAGCTCCCGCTTCTATGCGTTTTGTATACCAATCCTATTCTTGTCATTAAATCAAGGCAAATCAAGACTTCTCGTTTCTAGAGGGGGATTGGAAGAGCTTTCGTCTTCAACTCCACGCAATAGTTCCCTCAGCCCTCTACTTCCAACCAGATTTCCTCCCACTACCTCAACTCTTTAGCTCCCTGTTCCGTCTCCCTCTCCTATTCGTATAATCCACACCAAGCAACTAACTCCCTTGGCCACTACCTACAGCCCTGCATTCTTTAGTTCGCTTCCTGTTAGCTCACAAACCCTACCGTTTGGAGATTCTAACGAGTTGGCCAATCCCTACTATTCAGGCACAAAGTGGAAGCCAGCAATCCTTTTATCTTGTCCGATTCCTCCGCTCCAGCATACCAGATATCCCTTGCAAGCCAGAGTCTTCTGCTATAACGATTCCACACTCCCTGTAGAACCGAACTCTGTAAACCTTCCTTCTTATTTTATTAAGCAAGTTCTCCTCATTTCATTATATAGAAATATTTGCAGCTTTTTGTACTGGAAGATTCTCGTTGCCTAAGCCTCTATATTAAAGGCCAAACAACATTCATCCACTCTTGTTTCCACCTACACGCTGAACCTGTTTTCACGTGGACACTGCAGCAATTATGCCTTATAATCCTTTTTTTTTTATCCACCCAATCAAGATCTGCAGTCCGTCAGCCCCTCCTTCAAACCGATTTTCCCCTCCTGTAGGAGCTCAACAGACCACGCCTCATTAGAGCAGCAAAACTTCCCTATTTAAGCCAAATACTAGAAGCAGACGGAGCTCCCCACCTTCCCTCACGTGCAGATTCTCAGTTCCTCCTGCAGCCTTCAACTCCACTTGATTGTTTTCTTGCACATGAAAACCTGCTGTTGCATGTGAACCTCCACCTCAAAGATTCCTTTTACAGCAGCTTTTGCTTTTGTCTCACACTTGAATACATTTACTGTTTACCTTCTTTCCACTCATACAAGGCTAAATCAAGTTAAAGCCCACTTTTCCTACTCTCCCAATTCAAACCAAAGCCTTATCCTTCCCAGACATCCTTTCTGTTTGAAGCCCAAAGCCCACATACAAATTCTCTTTAGGTTGCTATTTCACAAGCATAACCAGCCTACTAAGGCCAGTCAACACAAAAATCAACCTTCAAGCCCATGTGCAATTTCCTGTCTCTAATTTGCACCCCAATGAGCTATGCACTTCCTCCCTAAATGCTGGCCCAACAGTAATTTCCTTTTTCTAAATGCAGACCCTTCCTCCCCATTACCTAGAAGCCTATTTAACCCACAAAACTCTCTAATCAGTCTACAGCAAGCCCATTTAGACTCCATCTCAAGTGGTTGCCCATATCTAAGTCCATCCTACAGCAAATATATAAAAAAAAAGATGTTTCTTCTTTTTTTTTAAGCTTGCTTTTCTATTTTACTGTGCGTTTATTGTGTTATTTCTTTTATAATTAACATTTTATTGTTGGTATTAATAGTGGTGGCATCAATGTCAAAGTTAGTGTTGATGTTAATATTAATTTTGTCGATGTTAAAAAAAAAAAAAGAGAAAATGGAGGAAGAATGTTTCAAAGAAAAAAAGAAAGAGAAGAAGAGATTCAAAAAAAAAAGGGGGAGAAGAGAGGTTTCAAAAAAAAAAGAGAGTAAAAAAAAAGTTCCAAAAAAAAAGAGAGAGGAAAGAAAAGAAAAGAGAAAGAAAGAATTTTTGTAAATAAGAGAAAACTCGTCTCGGCGTTTGCAGCGCGGCGAACGACCACCTATACACGCTTTTCTCTAGCGTGGTGGGAGGGAATTTGTTGCGAAGCTTGCGACGAGTCGGGAAATCTCCTTCATGCCCTCGACGTGCACGTCGAGCCGGAAAACCGCCCATACACGCTTTTCTCTAGCGTGGTGGGAAGGGAACCCGGTGCGACGCCTACGACGAGGCGGGTAGACCCTGTACACGCTTTTCTCTAGCGTGGCGGGGACGAATATAAGTACCCGTAGGATCTTCAGCACCTACGGGGAAAGAACTGCTTTTCTTTTGAAACAGGTGCCCGAGGACCCATACACGCCTTTCTCTGGCGTGGTGGGATTGAAGACTTTACGGCCGCGGTGTCATCCGACACCTACCGTACACGCTTTTCTCTAGCGTGGCGGGAGGCCCAGTTTCTCGTAGTTTCCCCTAAACGGGGGAGACGCCGGGAGGCTGCCGAAATTTCTGGCGAACTTGAGACTACTTGGACTTGCTTGAACTCAAAAGAAGAGGATCAGAGCTAGAACTTGAGCTTAATTTGGAACTCCAATGAACATTACAGGGGACTTTGTTTGGACTTGGACATGCTTTGGAACTCAAGTGACTAATTAAAATTTGAATCTGATTAAAATGAGAACTTGGCTTGAATAAATACAGAAAGTTTAAAAAATGAACATTATGAAACTCAAACTCAATCATAATGCAAAGAACTTTGACTCGAATTAACAAAGACTTGAAGTTGATTTGGACAGTAGGAGACTTGTGAACTTGATGCAATTGACCTAAATGAACTCGAACTGTATCTGAACTCGAACTCAAAAGAACTAAGTACAGTGGACCTTAAACCTGAGTTCAAATGAAACAAAAGACTTATTTTGGATTTGAACTTGTGTTGTGAACTCAAACCGAATTCAAGTCCAAAATTGACTCGAACAATTCAAAAGGAACATGAAACGATTGTGACATTTCATATAGCATTCAGATCAAATTAACAAATAAAGCTGGTGATACTCGTATTAATCATGTGAGCAAATATATTTGTCCCTTGTTGTTGGAGGAATTTGGTATGCAAACGAATGCATCGGTTTCTTATAAGCATAAGGAAATTAGCACACAAGTGAATGTAGCAAGTGGGAGGCCAATGTGTGCGAAGAAATTAACAATGGATGTGATCGACCCGATAGTCAGTAACCATCTGCATATAGACACATCGATCTCTTGCGGATTGTTGAAGTTCATATGTCATGAGTTCAATGAGTCACCAGCAAACATGAATGAGAGGGTCGTAGTGAACATATCTACATATCAGCAACAGTAGTAGATATACAGTGGACCAAAGACTACGACGAATGCAAGTACCCACAAACCAGTGTAAGGAGATCTCTCATGTATATAAATGACGACAGTCGATGTGTAGTACCCATGGCAGTCTTGTAAGGAGAAATAGTAGTCCTTGCAAATAGCAACCACAGAGGGATTACAAGGATGATCAATATTCTATGGATGTAAATATACACAAAACATATCATCTACAGATAAGAGTAGTATACATGCAATGCCTATGAGGTATTTACAAGTTACTGTAACCAAAGGCAGTGTGTTTGTAGTACACACATAAGGCACTTATGAACTGTTGCAGCACTCTTATGATCAACAACTATACAATGACAACCAAATGTAGAGATCCCTCACAAGCAAAAGATGACCGATCGGTGACAAATGCAAATGCCTATAGGTCATTGCAAGAGACTTGTTCCATGTTTAACATATTATCTACAAGTAGACAAGAAAGAATTGCAGCAAGAGCAAGCTCCTACGAGCCAAAGCAGGAGATTCGTTAGTGCAATACAAATAGTACACGACAGTCTACCTGTGTACAACGGGCAAACAACCAGTACGATGCCTACAAGCTGCAATGCCACGCCACCGGATCTGCAATATTCATACAAGCAGACAGAAGGCGTCCATAAGCTACAATGCAATGCCACCGGATCCACAACATTCATGCAAGTGGACATAAGGCATTTATAAATATTCCAAGAATGCTCCCACACATGCACCATAGTTTGTATACACGTAGGTACACAAAAGGGGTAAGTACAATCATAACCCGCATGGGCCCCGGCGAGCGTGTTATTGATACACACGTGACGTCTAGGGATGCTGCGCGGGCCAATAAAGTTGAACCCGATCCTCCTAAGGCAAGTAAATAGGAGTCGACAAGGTTCAACAAATAATAAAATGCCCCCAAACACTAGCATGGGCCCTGGCGAGCATGTTATTGGTACACACATGACGTCTAGGGATGCTGCGCGGGTCAATAAGTGAATTCCAATTCGAGCCTAATCCTCCTATACGAGTAGATAGGAGTCGACACGGCTTGAACCATTAAATAAATATGCGGTTGCGAGATCGACCGGGATAGTTATTTTATAGTTCATATTAGGCCTTCAAGGCCTATAATCATGAGAATTCACTAACAAAGGCATAAAGCCTATGAAACCCGATCCTCTATCGACAGCCCGATAGAGTTGACAAGGTTCAATCAACAATAGCAATGACCCCACACCCCGATGATGGCCGTGTTGATAGAAGATCTCAACCGGAGGGGTTAACTTCAGCCATTTCAAATATCCTTAAATTTTCACAAAATTCAGATAATTTTCAAGTGACTTCAAGGTCATCCCGATGATGGCCGTGTTGAATACAAACCTCAACCGGAGGGGTCCACACAGATCACTTTCAAATGCCTTCCAATCCCAAAGTCCCAAATTCCCTACAAAATCCAAATCTCCAAACAATTTCAAAAACTCCAAAAATGTTTAAAATTGAAACTCATCCATTAACCACTCAAAGCATAAAATCCATCCATCCTCCGCAACAGTTTGCCGAGGCGGATAAATTAAAATTTATTTCAGCTCGCAAAGAGCTAATGCCTGGTCGAGAATATCACTAGGATCCATTCTCAAACAATCTCCTGCCAGCAAGGACGTGGTACGAGTCCTCTAACCGGCAGTTTCGTCGCCAAATGGCACTGCAGGATAAACGGTTATGACTCGGGGCCCTCTGAACCAGGTGGTCGCCGCCAAATGGCACTATTATATTATGGTTATGGCCAGAGCCCGTATGCTCCCCAATGGCATCAAATCCTTGAGATATGAATCAATAGGATATAATCGATAGGGCATAAAGCCCTCTGTTAGCTAAGGTGGATTCAAATTTGTCCCCTTAGGCAAATATTCACCCCAGGTCTATAAGGTACCCTTGGACGAAGCAACCCATGGCTGCCGACAAGGATCCTTCTGTCAGGTTGGGTCGACTACCTCCTCTGACTAAGTAGACCAGGGACCACGATGGCCCGGGATGACAGAACCATGGGATCTTGATCGGGTCCATCATCCATTCCCCCACCATCTGCTTTAAGTGCAAGATGGTGAAATTTCTATTTTAAATATTAAACCCTTCCAGTCCTTTTAACATTCCCAACCTATTGCTGCTACTATATGCCAGATCCACGTATCTATACGTATCTGATCGACGACTAGCCTTAATCGAAAGTTCTCTCTCGTTATCGGGAGGGGTAATTAACTATAGGGGCTTGCGCCTATAGGAAACCAGAACTTAGATCATAAAGTCCTCACAAAATGAGGGCGAAATCTCTGGGTAGTGTCTTATCTACTATCTCATCTGCCTTCCAAAATTTACCCCGGAACTTAGTTCGTTAAAACTCCCCCCTCGAAAAGCAAAAGAGCGGGCGGAGGCCGAGGCCGAATTTTCGGAGCCCATAGATTTCTGGCGACTCCGCTGGGGATTGGTTTCTCTTTCCATCTTTGGCTAGTCATCTAAGTGCTATAGTAGTAACAAAAAATGATAATAATAATACTAAGCTCTATACGATGAACATCAGGACGTGACACTTGGTCCCTATATCCAAAAATTCGTTACTGAAAGGTCCCGATAGGGGAAAAAGTAACCATCTATTATGATGGTAGAGCAGAAGAGTCAAGATATATACGATGAGCATTGGGGTGTGACACTTGGATGCATATCTAAGAATCCACTGCCAAACGGTCCCGATATAAGGGAAAATACTAGAAAAATATATTCAAAAGAATGGTGTGACATCTAGTGTGTACCCCTAGAGATCCACCATTAAAGAAATTTGTCAAAAGTGGGTCCCAAAGATGACCCCTACAGATAATATTCTCGATGGTCGACACATTGGAAAATTCTCCAAGAAATCCCATCGCTTTTCAACTATATCCTCTCAGACTGAAGAAGATCCTTGCCCGACCTTAATCAGTGCCCTTATGCCCGAAGAACAAGTAGAGGGCATAAAAGAACTCTGTGAATTCAGGGACTGCTTTGCCTGGACATATGCTGAAATGTCTGGCTTATCCCCTGATGTAGCAGTTCACAGACTGGTAATCAAACCGGATGTCGCACCCGTCAAACAAGCTCCAAGAAGAATGAGATTGGAGATTGAAGAACAGGTGATTGCTGAAACCAAAAAGCTCATAGAAGCGGGCTTCATCCGTGAAGAGAAATACTCTGACTGGATCGCCAATATCGTCCCGGTGAAGAAGAAGAATGGACAGATTCGTATCTGTATCAACTTTCGGGACCTCAACAAGGCGTGCCCAAAAGATGATTTTCTGCTGCCTGTATCCGAACTCCTAGTAGACAACACGTAAAATTATGACATGTTCTCGTTTATGGATGGATCGTCAGGATACAACCAGATCAAGATGGCTCCTGAGGATGAAAGGCATACGTCATTCAGAACGCCCATCGGCATTTTCTGCTATACGGTCATGCCCTTCGGATTGAAGAACGCTGGTGCCACCTACCAACGGGCGATGACCCGTATTTTTGATGAATTAATACATCAGAAGGTCGAGTGCTATGTAGATGACCTTGTCGTTAAGAGCATAGACCGAAAAGAGCATCTAAATGACTTAAGAATTGTATTTGATAGAATCAGAAAGTTTGATCAGAAAATGAATCCTCTCAAATGTGCTTTCGGGGTCTCCTCCGGCAAATTTTTGGGGTATGTCGTTCGTCACCGAGGTATTGAAATCGACCCCAACAAGATCAAGGCAATCACAGAGATGCCACCGCCAAGAAGCCTCCGTCAACTCCGCTCCTTGCAAGGGCAGTTGGCTTTCATTCGGCGATTCATATCAAATCTATCGGGTAGGTGCCAGCCATTTTCAAAATTGATGAAGAAGGACGTTCGCTTCAAGTGGGATGAAGAATGTCAGAAAGCATTTGACAGTATCAAGAGATACTTGTTAAATCCACCCATTCTGGCAGCGCCAATTCCGGGGAAGCCTCTTATACTGTATACGGCAGCATTAGAAGAGTCCCTCGGAGCATTATTGGCCCAACACAATGAGGAAGGAAAAGAAAATGCACTCTACTATATCAGTCGGAGATTAATCAGAGCAGAAGTACGATATTCTCCAATTGAGAAACATTGTCTGGCGTTGATCTTTGCAGTCCAGAAGCTCCGCCACTATATGCTCTCCCACAAAATCACCTTGATATCAAAGATCGATCCGCTGAAGTTCTTGATGATAAGACCAGCGTTGACATGTCGTTTGACAAGGTGGGCAGTGCTATTACTGCAATTTGATATAGTGTATATGCCACAAAAGGCAGTAAAGGGACAAGCTTTGGCAGATTTCCTCGCCGCACATCCAATTCCTGCAGATTCGCCGTTGAATGATGATTTTCCAGATGAACAAATCATGCAGGTTGATGAAGAAGAAAAGCTACCATTTTGGGAGATGTACTTTGATGGGGCATCGTCTATCAAGTCTCCCAAACCTCCAAATCTTGCAAAGGCCCAAGCTGATATCGGTCTTGTCTTTATAGAACTCGAGGGAGGTATCATGAGATTCTCGTTCAGTTTAACTGAACCGCGGACCAATAATGAAGCTGAATACGAAGCTCTAATAGCAGGACTGGAGATTGCAATTGATGTCCAAATCACAGATCTCCAAATTTTTGGCGATTCTCAACTTGTGATAAATCAAGTTCTGGGCATTTACAAGATTTGCAAACTTGAATTGGCCCACTACCACCGACGAGCTCTCGAGCTTCTAAAATAAATACCGAATGTCAAGATAACTCAAGTTCCTCGAGGACAGAATGCAAAAGCAGATTGTCTAGCTAAACTGGCCAAGGAGCTTGCAAATGAGGATAAGAGGCCACCTATATTCATTGCGGTTGAAAACCGCTGAGTCTTAGAGCCAGCAACCCTACAATTCTCGCAGGCAGAGGGAATACCAGGTTCAAGCCAACAGGATGCAGCCCCGGTTGATCCTCAACCTCCCCAACAAATCACTATTAAAAATCAACCAGGGGAACGTCCAGCAGTAAAAAGACGAAGAACTGGTAGATTCTCAGAGTCGTGGTTGGATTGCCTAGATGTTGAAGTCGAAGACGATTGGAGGCAACCATTCGTCGACTACTTCAAAGAAAGAAAACTTCCAATAGATAAATCTCTGGCCGCACAAATTAGGAAAAGAGCATTACGATACGCGTTTGTCAATGACACGTTGTACCGACGAGCTTTTGATCAAATGTGGCTAAGGTGCCTAGGGACCAAGGAAGCTGATAAAGTGGTAGCAGAAGTTCATGAAGGACTCTGCGGAGCACACCAGTCAGGTCCCAAGATGGCTGCTAAAATTAAAAGAATGGGTTATTATTGGCCTACGATGGTGAGAGATTGTATCAACCACGCTAAGAGGTGCCACGAGTGTCAGATTCATGGTGATGTTATACATCAACCGCCAAACCCTCTACACCCGACGATAGCGTCCTGGCCGTTTGAATGTTGGGGCACAGATATAATTGGGCCAATAGATCTGCCATCTTCGGCAGGACACCGCTTTATACTGGCAGCAACAGACTACTTTTCTAAGTGGGCAGAAGCGGCACCATTCAGGGAAGTTACGTCCGAGCACGTGATCAACTTCTTTACCCACAACGTCGTCTACAAATTCGGTGTACCACGCCGCGTGATCTTAGACAATGGCACATCATTCAAAAGCACGAAAATCTACAAGTTTGTAGATCGTCACAAGATTGACTGGCGGTACTCGTCTATATATAACCCAAGAGCCAATGGTCTGGCTGAGGCCTTCAATAAGACGTTAGTGAAGTTGTTGAAGAAGATCCTCACCAAGAATAAAAGAGAATGGCATACAAAGATGGCAGAAGCATTGTGGGCGTATCGTACGACCTACAAAACACCAACCAAAGCTACTCCCTATTCACTAGTGTTCGGGGCTGAAGCCGTCTTGCCACTAGAAGTTGAACTACCGTCCCTTCGGGTCGCTATCCAGAATGAGCTTACTCAAGAGCAGAATGCTCGCCTAAGAATGGAGGAGCTCGATGCACTCGATGAAGTTAGATTGCAAGCTCAACAAAACTTAGAAATCTATCAGGGAAGAATGGCAAAATCGTTTAATCGGATGGTGCGCCCTCGATCCTTTCAAGAAGGGGAATTGGTCCTGGTGCTGAGAAGGCCAATCATCCCTCACCGAAAAATTGGTGGCAAATTCGTATCCAATTGGGAGGGTCCCTTCGTCATTGAGAAAGTGTATCAAGGAGGAGCCTACCAGCTCATCGATCTACACGGTTAGAGGCCCATGCCGCCGATCAACGGTCGACATCTGAAGAAGTACCATGCGTAAAATTGCTCAAGAAAATGTTATATTTAATGTATTGTGCATTTCATATATATTTATATACACTTTACATTTTACATTTTTGAAATTCTCTTGTGTTGCAAGAATGCATTTCAAAATCACCCTGCAGGACAGGGGGCATTTTAAATATTTATTTGGGTCGACATCGTGCCGCATGCCGAGATCCCCAAATAAATATTTAAAATCACAAAATTTTAAATTTACTCCATTATGAAATGTCCCTGCGAGACAGGGGGCATTTTAAATATTTATTCGGGTCGACACCGCGCTACATGCCGAGATCCCCGAATAAATATTTAAAATCACCAACGCAAATATTCTTTTATACTGAAGAATACAATGAACTCTTTTTAAAGTATATGCAAGTGAGCTTCAAAAGATCGAGATGCCACCTTCTCCAACGTACCAAGATTTCGAAGGTCAGAAAGTGATTTTTACAACTACACACTCTAACAAATTGAGCCAGAACAACCTGAAGACTTTCAGCAGCCTGAAGCTTAAGGTTCGAGTGGGTGTAAGAGGTCGGATCCAACACGCCCAAATATGGCCGGATCGCTGGCAGCTCCGTCTACTCAACACGCCATAAGAAAGGCCATAGTAGCGGAACCCCCACTTCGTCAACCCGTCAGTAGGGACTATAGGAAGTACGAAGGCAAATTCGACTCGACAAGTTCAAGTGATCGTAGTCTACTAAATTCTCCCAAACGACCGGGGAATCAAGGTTCCATTGGGAAGAAGAAATCTCGAGCAACTACCAAATTCGTGTAGGCTCTAAATCTTCTACCACAAAGGAAGACTCAAAATCTATCAACTTCAGCAAAATCAGCATTGTGAAGCACATTTCCCCTAGCTCAAGTCTGAAGCCTGAATGGGTGTAAGAGGTCGGATCCAACAAGCCCAAATATGGCCGGATCGCTGGCAGCTCCGTCTACTCAACACGCCATAAGAAAGGCCGCAGTAGAGGAACCCCCATTTCAGCAACCAGAGGACGAAGGGCTGTCAAATCCCAGCTCTCCCGATCTGATGAACTCAGATGACTCAGATTAAAGTCTCCTCAAGTGGTTATGGATCAAGATACTACTCATATTTGGTACTATTAATCAAATTCAAAACCTGCAAATCCTTCAACAAATCCATAAAGCACAAAGCTAGGATCGAAGGAATTTTTTTTCTTCAACAAGTCCACTAAAGCATAAAGCAAAGGACCGAAGAAATTATCCCAAAGTTCATGAAAAGCTTAAAGCTGAACTAAGAGGATTCCGTCATCAACAAGTCCGTTATGCACAAAGCTTTGGACCGATGACTTCTCGCCACTGACCTAAAACAAACCTAAAAGGTTTAGGTCACCGGCATCTACTCCTTCATCAAGCCCGCCAAAGCAAGAAGCATAGGGCAGAAGGAACAAACCACCTGACAAGTCAGTAAAGACAAATCAGACAATCCTCCATCAATGTCCGCAGCACAAAGCACAGGACAGAAGGAACCAAAATCTCCGGGAAACTAAAGCTACAAAAAGAAGTATCCCAAATGACATCTACAAATGTCCCTAAAGACTGGGGGCATTTTAAATATTTATTTGGGTCGATATCGCGCCGCGTGCCGAGATCCCCAAATAAATATTTAAAATTTCTTGCTAAAATGCAATGGGAGAATGGAAAGTCCTCCGATGTGTTATCATCATAAAGTGCAATCTGAGCAAGATACAACCAGCAAAAGTGACAAATATTACATTGACACATGATATTGACAAAAAAAAATGGCAATGATATCTACAAGTGTCAGGAGAGTATTCTATCACTCTCATATGGATCTCTATTTGACAAGAGCCAACATGTCAACCATGTTATTGACTATAACTGCTTCTAAAGATTTACAAAGGCATAGAGATGGACTCTTGAGGATCTATAGAGAAAGAAAAATAGTGTGTGACATCCAAACAAGCTTTTGGAGATCTACAAAATGAGATCCCCTGTATGACATCCAGAGTAAATATTTGGAGATCCACAGGGTCAATCATCATACAACAAACGTGATTCGCTCTAGACGCGAACAACATTTGTTGGGGGGCATTTGTTGACCCCCACAACTCAAACCACGCATAAAAGGACAAAAATGATGAATCAAGTATTGCGCGGGTTGGTCCGACACATCGCTTGAAGGGTTAAATGACCTCTGATTGCCAAACGGACGGCGCCGTTGCGATCAGAACATCAAATTCTACTAGGTCGAGACCCCTCGCAGTCGAATCAGATGAGATCGGTCAAAAGGGACGACCGACACCCGAAATTAAAACGCAACGCTGATCAAATGATGTCCTTTCGCGAAATAGATTTCGCCATTGCGACCGGAATATCTCAAATACTTAAAAACTACATTTTCTATGTTCAAACTGGATCATCTGGGTTGGTGGCATGGATTTCGAGAAAAATTTGCCTCGCCGTTGTCCAAATGATGTCCGTTCGCGAAACGGACTTCGCCAATGCGTCCGGAATATCGGCAATACTTTAAATGCACTACCAATTTGTTCAATTAAAGTGGTGCACGCAAATCGAGGTAATCCCCATGTAAAAATACACAAATTTGTCCCCAAATGACGTCCGATCGACAAACGGACTTCGTCATTGTGTTCGGAACATCGTTAATACCCTAAATGCACTATCAATTTGTTCAGTTAAGGTGGTGCACGCAAATCGAGGTAATCCCCATGTAAAAATACACAAATTTGTGCCCAAACAAAGTTCGATCGTGAAACGGATTTCTCCATTGCGATCGGAATATCACAAATACTTGAAAACTACATTTCATATGTTCAAATTGGATCATCCAAATTGGTGGCACGAATTTCGAGAAAATTTAGCCTGGGCGCTACCCAAATGATATCCGAGCGTGAAACGGACTGCGTCATTGCAACCGAAACGTCGGTAATACCTTGAATGCACTATTAATTTGTCTAATTCTAATATTCGGTGAATTCGACACGTTAAACGAGGCAAGAATGCACGCAAAATTAGAAGATTGCACGCAAATCGAGGCATTCTCTGGCCTAATTAATGCAGCTTTGTCATGTTAAATTAATGCGTGAATGACTACAGCATCAATATAGCATTAACCTAATAAAATTTTTACAAAATAACAGGTGCTGAATGAGGAAAAAACTCAAATCCACATTAAATGCTAATTCAATGCCTGTTAACTCGCCTACCCAGTTCGGTATAAGCTCCCGCTTCTATGCGTTTTGTATACCAATCCTATTCTTGTCATTAAATCAAGGCAAATCAAGACTTCTCGTTTCTAGAGGGGGATTGGAAGAGCTTTCGTCTTCAACTCCACGCAATAGTTCCCTCAGCCCTCTACTTCCAACCAGATTTCCTCCCACTACCTCAACTCTTTAGCTCCCTGTTCCGTCTCCCTCTCCTATTCGTATAATCCACACCAAGCAACTAACTCCCTTGGCCACTACCTACAGCCCTGCATTCTTTAGTTCGCTTCCTGTTAGCTCACAAACCCTACCGTTTGGAGATTCTAACGAGTTGGCCAATCCCTACTAATCAGGCACAAAGTGGAAGCCAGCAATCCTTTTATCTTGTCCGATTCCTCCGCTCCAGCATACCAGATATCCCTTGCAAGCCAGAGTCTTCTGCTATAACGATTCCACATTCCCTGTAGAACCGAACTCTGTAAACCTTCCTTCTTATTTTATTAAGCAAGTTCTCCTCATTTCATTATATAGAAATATTTGCAGCTTTTTGTACTGGAAGATTCTCGTTGCCTAAGCCTCTATATTAAAGGCCAAACAACATTCATCCACTCTTGTTTCCACCTACACGCTGAACCTGTTTTCACGTGGACACTGCAGCAATTATGCCTTATAATCCTTTTTTTTTATCCACCCAATCAAGATCTGCAGTCCGTCAGCCCCTCCTTCAAACCGGTTTTCCCCTCCTGTAGGAGCTCAACAGACCACGCCTCATTAGAGCAGCAAAACTTCCCTATTTAAGCCAAATACTAGAAGCAGACGGAGCTCCCCACCTTCCCTCACGTGCAGATTCTCAGTTCCTCCTGCAGCCTTCAACTCCACTTGATTGTTTTCTTGCACATGAAAACCTGCTGTTGCATGTGAACCTCCACCTCAAAGATTCCTTTTACAGCAGCTTTTGCTTTTGTCTCACACTTGAATACATTTACTGTTTACCTTCTTTCCACTCATATAAGGCTAAATCAAGTTAAAGCCCACTTTTCCTACTCTCCCAATTCAAACCAAAGCCTTATCCTTCCCAGACATCCTTTCTGTTTGAAGCCCAAAGCCCACATACAAATTCTCTTTAGGTTGCTATTTCACAAGCATAACCAGCCTACTAAGGCCAGTCAACACAAAAATTAACCTTCAAGCCCATGTGCAATTTCCTGTCTCTAATTTGCACCCCAATGAGCTATGCACTTCCTCCCTAAATGCTGGCCCAACAGTAATTTCCTTTTTCTAAATGCAGACCCTTCCTCCCCATTACCTAGAAGCCTATTTAACCCACAAAACTCTCAAATCAGTCTACAGCAAGCCCATTTAGACTCCATCTCAAGTGGTTGCCCATATCTAAGTCCATCCTACAGCAAATATATAAAAAAAAAAGATGTTTTTTCTTTTTTTTTAAGCTTGCTTTTCTATTTTACTGTGCGTTTATTGTGTTATTTCTTTTATAATTAACATTTTATTGTTGGTATTAATAGTGGTGGCATCAATGTCAAAGTTAGTGTTGATGTTAATATTAATTTTGTCGATGTTAAAAAAAAAAAAGAGAAAATGGAGGAAGAATGTTTCAAAGAAAAAAGAAAGAGAAGAAGAGATTCAAAAAAAAAAGGGGGAGAAGAGAGGTTTCAAAAAAAAAAGAGAGTAAAAAAAAAAGTTCCAAAAAAAAAAAGAGAGAGGAAAGAAAAGAAAAGAGAAAGAAAGAATTTTTGTAAATAAGAGAAAACTCGTCTCGGCGTTTGCAGCGCGACGAACGACCACCTATACACGCTTTTCTCTAGCGTGGTGGGAGGGAATTTGTTGCGAAGCTTGCGACGAGTCGGGAAATCTCCTTCATGCCCTCGACGTGCACGTCGAGCCGAAAAACCGCCCATACACGCTTTTCTCTAGCGTGGTGGGAAGGGAACCCGGTGCGACGCCTACGACGAGGCGGGTAGACCCTGTACACGCTTTTCTCTAGCGTGGCGGGGACGAATATAAGTACCCGTAGGCGCTTCAGCACCTACGGGGAAAGAACTGCTTTTCTTTTTAAACAGGTGCCCGAGGACCCATACACGCCTTTCTCTGGCGTGGTGGGATTGAAGACTTTACGGCCGCGGTGTCATCCGACACCTACCGTACACGCTTTTCTCTAGTGTGGCGGGAGGCCCAGTTTCTCGTAGTTTCCCCTAAACGGGGGAGACGCCGGGAGGCTGCCGAAATTTCTGGCGAACTTGAGACTACTTGGACTTGCTTGAACTCAAAAGAAGAGGATCAGAACTAGAACTTGAGCTTAATTTGGAACTCCAATGAACATTACAGGGGACTTTGTTTGGACTTGGACATGCTTTGGAACTCAAGTGACTAATTAAAATTTGAATCTGATTAAAATGAGAACTTGGCTTGAATAAATACAGAAAGTTTAAAAAATGAACATTATGAAACTCAAACTCAATCATAATGCAAAGAACTTTGACTCGAATTAACAAAGACTTGAAGTTGATTTGGACAGTAGGAGACTTGTGAACTTGATGCAATTGACCTAAATGAACTCGAACTGTATCTGAACTCGAACTCAAAAGAACTAAGTACAGTGGACCTTAAACCTGAGTTCAAATGAAACAAAAGACTTATTTTGGATTTGAACTTGTGTTGTGAACTCAAACCGAATTCAAGTCCAAAATTGACTCGAACAATTCAAAAGGAACATGAAACGATTGTGACATTTCATATAGCATTCAGATCAAATTAACAAATAAAGCTGGTGATACTCGTATTAATCATGTGAGCAAATATATTTGTCCCTTGTTGTTGGAGGAATTTGGTATGCAAACGAATGCATCGGTTTCTTATAAGCATAAGGAAATTAGCACACAAGTGAATGTAGCAAGTGGGAGGCCAATGTGTGCGAAGAAATTAACAATGGATGTGATCGACCCGATAGTCAGTAACCATCTGCATATAGACACATCGATCTCTTGCGGATTGTTGAAGTTCATATGTCATGAGTTCAATGAGTCACCAGCAAACATGAATGAGAGGGTCGTAGTGAACATATCTACCTATCGGCAACAGTAGTAGATATACAGTGGACCAAAGACTACGACGAATGCAAGTACCCAAAAACCAGTGTAAGGAGATCTCTCATGTATATAAATGACGACAGTCGATGTGTAGTACCCATGGCAGTCTTGTAAGGAGAAATAGTAGTCCTTGCAAACAGCAACCACAGAGGGATTACAAGGATGATCAATATTCTATGGATGTAAATATACACAAAACATATCATCTACAGATAAGAGTAGTATACATGCAATGCCTATGAGGTATTTACAAGTTACTGTAACCAAAGGCAGTGTGTTTGTAGTACACACATAAGGCACTTATGAACTGTTGCAGCACTCTTATGATCAACAACTATACAATGACAACCAAATATAGAGATCCCTCACAAGCAAAAGATGACCGATCGGTGACAAATGCAAATGCCTATAGGTCATTGCAAGAGACTTGTTCCATGTTTAACATATTATCTACAAGTAGACAAGAAAGAATTGCAGCAAGAGCAAGCTCCTACGAGCCAAAGCAGGAGATTCGTTAGTGCAATACAAATAGTACACGACAGTCTACCTGTGTACAACGGGCAAACAACCAGTACGATGCCTACAAGCTGCAATGCCACGCCACCGGATCTGCAATATTCATACAAGCAGACAGAAGGCGTCCATAAGCTACAATGCAATGCCACCGGATCCACAACATTCATGCAAGTGGACATAAGGCATTTATAAATATTCCAAGAATGCTCCCACACATGCACCATAGTTTGTATACACGTAGGTACACAAAAGGGGTAAGTACAATCATAACCCGCATGGGCCCCGGCGAGCGTGTTATTGATACACACGTGACGTCTAGGGATGCTGCGCGGGCCAATAAAGTTGAACCCGATCCTCCTAAGGCAAGTAAATAGGAGTCGACAAGGTTCAACAAATAATAAAATGCCCCCAAACACCAGCATGGGCCCTGGCGAGCATATTATTGGTACACACATGACGTCTAGGGATGCTGCGCGGGTCAATAAGTGAATTCCAGTTCGAGCCTAATCCTCCTAGACGAGTAGATAGGAGTCGACACGGCTTGAACCATTAAATAAATATGCGGTTGCGAGATCGACCGGGATAGTTATTTTATAGTTCATATTAGGCCTTCAAGGCCTATAATCATGAGAATTCACTAACAAAGGCATAAAGCCTATGAAACCCGATCCTCTATCGACAGCCCGATAGAGTTGACAAGGTTCAATCAACAATAGCAATGACCCCACACCCCGATGATGGCCGTGTTGATAGAAGATCTCAACCGGAGGGGTTAACTTCAGCCATTTCAAATATCCTTAAATTTTCACAAAATTCAGATAATTTTCAAGTGACTTCAAGGTCATCCCGATGATGGCCGTGTTGAATACAAACCTCAACCGGAGGGGTCCACACAGATCACTTTCAAATGCCTTCCAATCCCAAAGTCCCAAATTCCCTACAAAATCCAAATCTCCAAACAATTTCAAAAACTCCAAAAATGTTTAAAATTGAAACTCATCCATTAACCACTCAAAGCATAAAATCCATCCATCCTCCGCAACAGTTTGCCGAGGCGGATAAATTAAAATTTATTTCAGCTCGCAAAGAGCTAATGCCTGGTCGAGAATATCACTAGGATCCATTCTCAAACAATCTCCTGCCAGCAAGGACGTGGTACGAGTCCTCTAACCGGCAGTTTCGTCGCCAAATGGCACTGCAGGATAAACGGTTATGACTCGGGGCCCTCTGAACCAGGTGGTCGCCGCCAAATGGCACTATTATATTATGGTTATGGCCAGAGCCCGTATGCTCCCCAATGGCATCAAATCCTTGAGATATGAATCAATAGGATATAATCGATAGGGCATAAAGCCCTCTGTTAGCTAAGGTGGATTCAAATTTGTCCCCTTAGGCAAATATTCACCCCAGGTCTATAAGGTACCCTTGGACGAAGCAACCCATGGCTGCCGACAAGGATCCTTCTGTCAGGTTGGGTCGACTACCTCCTCTGACTAAGTAGACCAGGGACCACGATGGCCCGGGATGACAGAACCATGGGATCTTGATCGGGTCCATCATCCATTCCCCCACCATCTGCTTTAAGTGCAAGATGGTGAAATTTCTATTTTAAATATTAAACCCTTCCAGTCCTTTTAACATTCCCAACCTATTGCTGCTACTATATGCCAGATCCACGTATCTATACGTATCTGATCGACGACTAGCCTTAATCGAAAGTTCTCTCTCGTTATCGGGAGGGGTAATTAACTATAGGGGCTTGTGCCTATAGGAAACCAGAACTCAGATCATAAAGTCCTCGCAAAATGAGGGCGAAATCTCTGGGTAGTGTCTTATCTACTATCTCATCTGCCTTCCAAAATTTACCCCGGAACTTAGTTCGTTAAAACTCCCCCCTCGAAAAGCAAAAGAGCGGGCGGAGGCCGAGGCCGAATTTTCGGAGCCCACATCTAGATTGTAGTAGAAGAATCCGTTCAAAACCAAAGGTTTTAAAAAGTTAAAATATATTAAGGCTTTTTTTTGGACAGCTTTCTTATAATTTTTTGTAAAGCAGTTTTGTAGTTCAAATTTTCAAGCTCAAGAATACTAAAAAATTGCTTTAGAAAGAATAAGAAAGCTGTCCTAAACTAAGCTTGAATCTCGGCCGCCCAAATGGATGGCTGGGACTCTGCAACTGCACCTCTAATCCGCACCCACATGTTAAACAAATTCAAATAGAATAATGGGAGTCAGCAGGAAGACTGATATCATTACTCGCAATGCCTTTACCTCTTTCATTCAATTCTCTGATGTAGCTTGTCCACAGTTAGTGATCAGTGAGTCAAAGTTTCACTTTCATACATACGGATCTTAATTGCTGGCCATCCTTTCTCAGTCAATACCTAATGAAGCTAACTAACTAGCTTATTCTGCATATATGTAATCCTCTGATAAAAGATCAAATTCATCCAAGCACAAAAAGAGGTGAAGTTCTGAGGACTCAGTTGTAATCATGGGCATACTATTGTGATGCGAATGTAGCTGATGTGTTATTCAGAATTGTTATCTAAAATACAGTTGGATTAAATCTACTTATGTTGCTTTAAGCATAGATGATTCACATAACACTCTTTTCTCCCTATTTATCGAAGAATTTCAAATATTTGGTTAAAAGTAAAATGGGTGTAAAGTATTTTTGAAAATATTGGTGTTTGGTTAGATGAAAAATGAATGTAAAGTAAATTAAATTAAAGTAAATGTAATGTTAATCATTTAGTTCATTTTTGAGATAAACTAAACACGTATAGTTTTGAGCGAGAACCGTTTATACCACAAGCAAGCCGCTACCACCCATCGTCGGCCGCCGCCAATCGCCTACAGCTACCACTGCCGCCGCCACCATCGGGCCCCAGCCACCACCACCCTCCACCACCCAACGCCGGCTGCCGCTACCATCCACCGGCCACCACCGCCGCTAGACGCCGCCACCTATCGGCCACCACCTGTTGTCGGTCGTCACCACCCTCTGCCAGTCATCACCACCCTTTGTCAGTCGTCACCACTCTCAATCAGCCACCACCATCGCCCTTTGCCACCGGTTGCCGGTTTAGCACCGTCACCGTATTTAGACTTTACATTATATTCATTTTACTTCAAAAAAAATAAAAAAAATCATCTGCATTTACTTTACACTCATCCAAACAACTTCAAAATATTATTTTTACACTCCATTTCTTACATTGCATTTCTTTTTTAGCCAACCAAACAGCCTCTTAGCTGTACTTCTTAATAGAAAATTGTTCAACCACTAAACATAAATGCTTTTTACTTGTTCAATGAACTGATCCTAAGCATCAAGATTATTGAATGCTTTGTTTGGTAATATTTTTCATCTATTTAGGGTATACAAATTTCATCATATTGTAATTTTGTTTTGTGAGATGAACATGTGAAGGAAAGCATATATGCCAAGAAAAATAAAACCTCAATAACTTCTTGGAAAGCTAAATAGTAATGATGCTGACCTATGTGCAAGATATTCTTCCAAAGAGAAATAGAATGCAATCACAAGTGGTTGAGTATAATTTGATTTTAATTAATGCAAAAAAATGGCAAGTTGATGAAGCACAAGGAGTCCTTTTCTTTAAATTTCTATGACAGGTGGTTGAGTTTCACATCATACATCTCACATAGCATAGTTCATTCATGTAAATAATCTTGATCATTGCATTAATAGAAGCGATTTTATCTTCCTTGGACTAAGAACAATAAGAAAGATTTAAAGCCCCTTTAAAGACCATGTTGAATTTTCTTTTATATTTTCATAGATATTTTCTTCCTCATGAAAAATATTATATCATTAAAGAATCACTTTAATCATGTGATCATAACATCATTTAAATATTTACAGATGTTGAAGTTTGACTAAATTTCTTTGTCTTCGTTTGTGACAGTTTTTTCTTACTATTTTTTAAAGCAGTTTTTAAATGCTTTCTAAAGTAGCTTTGTATTACAGAAATTTTTTGAATCATAAATTTTTGTAAAAATTAAAAAAAAAAAGTAAAAAAATTATTCCAAAAGAAGCCTTAGCTACACCATTGAAGTTGTTTGCTATATAAAAAAAATCTTATAGCAAATGACTAAGAAATCAATAATGATTATATGAGAAGATATGAGGAGATATGTATGTATTATTCTATATTATGAGTGGGATACAGATCGATATATATATATATCTTATGTATTTATATATTTGATTATTATATATATATATATATTTGAATTAAACGAAATGATTTTAGTCTACAAGTCAGGATGCACGTGCTTTGACTGAAAGGGACAAAATAATTAATGAATGAAAGAAATTTTAATTTTAGGCTGTTCATCCTATCTAATTTGAGTTGGAAGACTGACACATTTATGCGTATTGTATGTGATTGGAGTTTGAACATTGAAGACTGACATATTCATGCACGTAATAAATATTTGGCACTCAACGCATACAAAAATTGAAAAAAATGATTAAAATATTCTGATCCAATTTAGATAGGAAAATTTTTATTCAATAGATTTTATATTAAGATAAATGTTATATATAATTTTATTAATTAATCATATATTTCATTTGCATCAAAACGAATTTAATCTATATAAAATCCTTTTAATAAAAACTTTAATTTGGTTATCTTGTACCAAATGTGGATTGAGGCTTCGTTTGAGATAGTTTTTTGCCATTGCTAGATCATTGTTTTTAATAAATTTTATTTCAAAAGCTATTTAAAAAATAATAAGAAAATTGCCCCCAAACGAAGTCTGAATTGTGCTTGTTGGTTTAAGTTAACATTAGCCCAACATCAAGCATTGATCAAGTGAATGACACCGCTCAAATAAATTTCAATTTGTCATGCATGAAAAATAAGCTAATTTTTTTAATATAAAAAGTTTATAGTTAGCAATGTGCATGGGTTGTTGCACATTTTTTGAGATAGTAACTTGCTTCTCGAGGTAGCATTACTCTTCTTTAGGAGAAATTATTAGGTACGGACACATGGATTTCAAATATTTATATTAATTTTCTTGCGACCTAACAACCCGACTCGGTCCAGACACTCATTTTTAGGGTTTAGGGAGTATTCTTCAAATTTTTTTGATTATGTAATTAGAAAAATTATGTTAGAAATATTTTTATTTTTCCTAATACACATTGTGTATTGCTGTGTACAAGCTTAGATACAAGTAGGGGTGTCAAAACCGGGTTTCGGGTCGGGTTCGGGTTGACCCGGAATTGACCCGGGCTCAAACGGGTCGACCCTAACCCGACCCGGATATGTAAACGGGTCGGATTCTCGAACCCGGACCCGACCCGTCGGGTTGCCGGGTTGACCCGACCCGACCAGGTTGCGGCGGCGGGACGACGGAACGGCGGGCTCCGGGCGGCGGGCGGGACGGCGGGTGGCGGCTGGCACGGACACAAGTGGGCGCTCGGGCGCGGGCAGCAGCGGGCGTGAGGGCGCTCGGGCGCGGGCAGCCGCAGACGCGCGCGGGCGCGTGCGGGCAGGCGCGGGCAGGAGGGGCAGCAGCGGCCAGCGGGCAGCAGCAGGCGCGCGCGGCAGAGCAGGGCAGCAGCGGCCAGCGGGCGCGCGTGGGCAGGCGGGGCAGCAGCGGGCAGCCTCGGGACCGCGCGGGCAGGCTTTGGGCAGCGCGCTGGAAGCCTGGGGCAGAGCGCGGGCAGTCTCGCGGGCAGATCGGGCAGTGCAGTCAGGCCTTTGTAAATGGGTTTTCGGGTTGACCCGACAACCCGATGGGTCAACCCGAACCCGACCCTTTTTTCAAACGGATCGAATCCTGGAACCCGAACCCGACCCGTTTTGAAATCGGGTCGGGTCAAACCCGAAAATTCCGGGTCGGGTTCGAGTCGGGTTTTCGTGTCGTGTCAAATATTGACACCCCTAGATACAAGTTTATAACAACACATATTATTGTATTTATTCATTTAAAAGCTTTTTGAATTTGTACACAGCTATGTAGTAGAAAAATTATATTAAAAATGTGTTTATTTTTCCTGATACACATTGTGTATTGCTGTGTACAAGTTTAGATACAAGTTTATAATAATACAAATTATTGTATTTGTTTATTTGAAAGCTTTTTTGAGTTTGTACACAGCTGTGTATTAGAAAAATGATGTTGAAAATGAATGTATTTTTCATGATACACGCTATGTATTATTGTGTATTGATGTGTACAAGCTTAGATATATGTTTATAGTAGTACACATTATTGTATTTGTTCATTTGAAAGCTTTTTGAGTTTGTACATAGCTATATTAGGAAAATTATATTAAAAATATGTTTATTTTTCCTGATACACACTATATATTACTGTGCATTACTGTGTAGAGGCTTAGATACAAGTTTATAGCAATACAAATTATTGTATTTATTCATTTGAAAGCTTTTTGAGTTTGTACACAGCTGTGTATTAAATAAATTATGCTAGAAATGTGTTTATTTTTCCCGATACACATTATGTATTACTGTGTACAAGCTTGGATACAAGTTTATATCAATGCACATTATTGCATTTGTTCATTTGAAAGCTTTTTGAGTTTGAACACAACTATGTATTAGAGAAAATATGTTGGAAATGTATTATTTTTTCTAATACATACTAGTTATGTATTACTATGTACAAGCTTATAGCATTAGGACTAAATAGTTTTCTTTTGTACATAGGGTGTTTATAATTGTGAGAAGGAAGTATATGATATGTACTGCAGTTATACTCATAATATTGATTTTAGAGTTTGCAAATAACATCATAGTTACTAGCCAAATTTTAGAAAAATAAGATGTAAAGACTTTGTCTGTTCAAAAGCTAATTTCAAGAAGGGTATTGACTTAAACTCTCAATCAAAATTTTAAAAATTAAATACCAGAATAGGGTGTCTCACTATGATTAAATTTATAGTAGATGAAGAAGGGATTTAGAAGGTGCAAAAATGTATAAAAAGCCACAATCATAAATTGGCTAGGCTAGAAGACTAACATATACTTATATTATATAGGAATATTAGTGATGAGAAAATATTAGTTAAATCAATGATAAAAGTTGGGATAAGAACTATTGATGCATTTACCTACCTTGCTGATGAAGTTGAAGGTATCAAAAATATTGGATTCTATAACATGGATGCATATAACTATATTTAGAAAGAGAAAAGAGCAAATATTGAATTTGGGGATACAAATTCGTTAATTCAACTATTTAAAGATAGATAAGTTGATGACGATATATTTGCATAGCATATCCAAATTGATGAATTTGATATATTGTTGAATTTTTTTATGGGATGGGGAGGATAGATTATAACTACTTTAGAGATGTGATATTTTTAATACTAGTTATAGACTTAATAAGTATAATTTAGTCTATGTATAATTTATTAGAAATAATAATTATTAGCACAATATTTTACTTGGGGTGACCTTTCTATTAGAGAAAATAATTGAATAATTTACGTGACTGTTTAGAATATTTATATAATTAATGGATGATAAATATCCTAAAATAATACTATTGATCAAGACTAGGCAATGGCTAGGGCCATAACAGTTGCATGATCTCAGACATACCATAAACTATTCCAATGACACATCTCTAAAAAGGTCCCATCAAAACTCTGGTGCTTTAATAATAATAACAAACTCAAATGACTGTTTTATAAGTGTTTGAGCAGGTGTGACTTTAAGGCGTTCAAGAAAATATGGGTTGAAATGATCATAGAAGGGAGCCTCTACATCCATGATTGTTTGAATGAGCTTTATAGGATAAGAAATAAGTGGTCAATAGATTATTTTAACACGAGCATTCTATCAATTTAGCATAGCGAGTCTACTCATAATGTATGTCATGGCATTTCGAAGCCAACAAATTTTATAATATATTATTTTCTGGGCTCATAGAGGATGATGATCACTTGGCACCAAAATGAATATGATAAGATTATAGATATAGCCAGTCTAAAATAGTACCTATAATAAAAGTGGTCCAATACTAAAACAACCTACTCAATTTTATTCAAGAAAATTGTATTCATATTTTGAAGAAAAATAACTTATAAGGAGTGGGTGGAATATGTGTAGACTATGCCTCAAATGATTCATCAAAGTTTTTCATCAAGAGCATAAAGGATAAGGACCAGTCAATCTTATGAACTATTCATTTTGATACAAAAGAGGATACCATTCAATGCACCTTTGTGAGAAATTTAAGATATTATGTTTACTATGTTCTCACTGTATAAGAGTTATAAGGCAGCTAGATTTTGTGAATATCCCTGTGCAGCACCTACTACTGCGATGGTTAGTAAGAACTAAGAAAGATATATATGCTAGCCGCATGTTCACTGGTTTGGGAGAGAAAGATATGACATCTAAGACATATAGTGGTATGATAATAAAAAATCATCTCAGTAGATTTACATATCAATTTAGCACACAAATATAGGGGAATGAGGAGGCTAAATAGTGCATGTTTGTTGCAATGAGAATATGGATGAAAATATAGACTTTATACTTGATAGTAAGAGAAAGAAACATAAGTTCATAGGAAATACATAGGGTGGGATTAAAAAGTTAAAATATCCACCAAAGTGTAGGTCTAAAGGCATCTCTAATGCAAGGTTGAAGGGGCACCGGGAGAAGAAGAAAAAACCTAATAATAAGAAATTTATAGTAGAGACAACTACAATAGAATAGTGTTCACCATCATGGCAGATCAAGATCTTAAACATGCCCGAATACTTCATAGAAAAATTTATTCATGGTATAGCAATTAGCCAGTCAACACCTGAATACATAAGAATGATGATGAATATCAATATCTTAGAGTAAAATGGTTGATGTATACTTATTTTATTATAATAATTGATGTTTAACACATCCAACAAAATAATTGATGTAAAATTTCATTATGTATTATAAAAATTTATTGTATGATTGATGTTTGTTGGGAAATTCTATGAGAAAAATGGTTTTTTCTCTGATACACGCTGTGTATTACTATGTATTATTATGATACAAGCTTATGTCAATACACAGTCTACCAATTTGTTTAGTTAAAAGCTTTTTTGACTGTTCATAGATGTGTATTGGAAAAATTATGTGAGAAATATGGTTTTTTTCTCTGATACATACTACATATTACTGTGATACAAGCTTATATCAATATATAGTGTGCTAATTTATTCATTATTTACATATGTATTAGAAAAATTATGTGAGAAATGTGATTTTTTTCTCCGATACATAATGTATATTACTGTGTATTGAGCTTATAGTAATACACAGGGTGTCAATTTGTTCAATTGAAAGCTTTTCAGCTTGTTCCCAGATATTTATTAGGGAAATTATGTGGGAAATATGATGTTTTTCTCCGATACACATTATGTATTACTGTGTATTGCTGTGTATCTTTAATACATATAGTGTTGTATTTATTCATTTAAAACTAGTTCACATAGTGTTGTATCTTGTACACAGCTGTGTATTTATTAATTTTTCTTATTGATAATTAGTATCAAGCAGAAGTTCACACAGACAGATGAGACATACATACTTTATAAATCTTTGCAAAAAATTAATTGAATGAATATACTTATTTTATAAATCAAACTAAATAATATCCATATAAACTTATTTTAAGGTTGTATAAAAAATGGTGTATGCCAGTTCAGCCATAAATTTTAGCATTTTTTTTGCCAATATTTATTATCATCTTGGTTGACAATTTGATGTTAGATAGCCACCTCCATATATTTACAGATGAATATACCGTAATAAACATTATTTTTTGGGTTGGCAAACTAATCACAGTTCGAATAGGCTATTGCTGTGTATCAGAATCAAAAGCTTCATCTGTTTCGTGATGAAGGTGATTTATCTAAATAAAATAATAATCACATGTTAATTTTTATCTAGAAAAGGAAAATTTTAACAACAAATTTTTAATTTGGTTGACCTACTGGTCTCAACTCACAATTTCACGCAGAATGGCTTTATGAATGGCATTGGGCAATGAATCGAAGAAATGCTAAATATATTTCTTTAATAATCCTACAAGAAGGGTTCAATGTTAACTGTTGATTACTGGTAACAGTAGTAGATTGGAACCCCACATTAAATCTTGATTGACATGCTCGACATAAATTTTAGAATTCATTTGAAATTTTGAGTATGATTGGCATATATCAAACAAAATTCTAATATTTGAGAAAACAATAGAAATATGCAAAATATCTAATACATGAAGGCTTACCCAATGCAAACAAGAGAAATATATGAATGGTAGGTGAAGGCCAGGTTAAAGCTTGCTCTTCCCAGCTATCAGTATGACAAAAGCATCCATATGGTTGTTATCCAGGTACTAGTTTGTTATTAGTTTGTTAATTTGACTTCTAATCAAGATATTCCTAGAACATAATATATTGTGAGACCTACAAAAATTATTAAGATGAACCACATTTTATAAAAGCTTTAAAATGAAAAAAAAAATACTGTGTATTGCTAGAAACTTATGTCAAAGCTTGTACACAGCAATATATAGTAACACATAGTATGCATTAGAGAACACACACACACACACACACACACACACACACACACACATATATATATATATATATCACATAATTTCCCTAATATACAACAGTGAATAAGCTCAAAAAGCTTGTATCACAGTAATACATAGCAATACATAAAACTACATAGTAAAATATAGTGTGTATTAGAGAAAAAAAATCATATTTCCCATATAATTTCCCTAATACACTGCTGTGAACAAGCTAAAAAAGCTTTCAAATGAACAAATTCACACATAATGTATTACTATATACTTGTATCATAAAAATACACAGCAATATACAGTAATATATAATGTGTATCAAAGGAAAAAAACTATATATTTAATATAATTGAAACTTACTTGTCAGTATACTTTTCAAAATGACTATTCATGAACTCTATCATTTCCTCAATTATTATCTCCTTGCCAATAAATTCCATCTTCTTTCTTATTGGTTTAGCGATGGAAGATGCTCCCTCATCAGCCGTAATGACTACTACAGGTGTAGGTACTTATTTGGTAGGTGGATTCTATGTTTTTTTATTGCATCTTTTCTTCTTCTAACCAACTATGTAAGGTGTCTTGATTTTATTCTTATGTTGGTTATCCCTATTCTTCACATGACATGTTATACCCATTCTTAAGGTTACAACAAATAATTCATCATCATCTTTGACTGTAGTAAGAGTATGTACATTTTCGTAGGTGACTTGATCAAATATACTATTGGTAGTTCATCCTCATCAATGATGCTGACATTAGGAAAAATTATGGTAGCATTGGCTTCCTCAATGATGTCAACATTAGGAGGATTTACAACAAAAGAGGCTTGAATTATGATAGTGGAGGCTGATGGATTTGATGAGGATGATTCTGCCAGATGTTACATTTTATCAGCTTTATATGCAACAACATGTTCCAATGGATTCTTTTTAATGGCAACAATTTTATTTTCTAGCTGCCTATGTTCCAATACGGACTCTTCAATAGTAAAAACCCTCATTCAAGTAGGCCAATCCTTGAGCCAAGCTTATCTATCCCATTTAGCATAGAATTGCACAATGTGTGCATTTCTATGATGGTTTGTTAAAAGCTCTGTATGTTTAAATCAAGGGTTTCTGTGTTGCTTGATGACTTCTTTGGTCTAGGTAGAGAGGGGACTTTCTGAGGAGAATGAGGGGGATGGCTGGGGGTTGATGGGAGATGAAAGGTGGAGAGGGGGCTTTCTAAGTAGAATGAGGGGGAGAAATATACCGGAGGTATATTTCCTCCTAAGTAACTCTCTGGAGCCATGTCATCTACAATGAATGGTAGCTCATGCCCCTTGATGATGAAGCATTGCTATAATGTAAGGATCTCCAAAAATTAATGTATATGTAATTCCTTTAATTTGCCCTCAAAATCGTTACCAAAAGTTTTAACCAAAGAGTTGTAGATAACTTTAAATATTGATACTTTGTAATGAAAAGTGATATTTGGGACATATATTTGCAAAATTATGTAAAAGATTCCACAAAAGTTTCATGTATCAGGTCAAAAATTTTCACCTTTGGACCAGTGGACTGGGTCACATTATCTGGCCACACGTGTCAGTATTTTATTAGAGTTCGAACATAGAGCTACATCCAGACTCCACACCTAATAATTTCTCCTTCTTGAGGCTATTGCATTCTTCCCTAGGCTACTACATACCTTTAAAGGCACCAACATGCTTCTCAAGCAAAGCCTTAGCTTTCTTAGTATTTCCTTAGGTCCACATTTTTCCTATAGTGAACTGACAATCCATTTTAAGCAAGATTATAAGAGTAATGGTTGGGCTTACTTAGCCTATAGTGAGATTTTAAGTTGTATGTCTTATGCATATGATATATTTATATTTGAGTTACTATTTTATTGGTGGTTCTCATTCTAGATCTAGTACAACAATAATAACATTAAGCCTTTATTTTACTATGTCGGATCAACTATATGAATCTTTTTTCTCCATTGTATCTTGTTAAGAGTCAATTTCTCATTTAAATATAATAAAAAAGGTCATTTCTAATATTCTTTAACAAAGTCTTTTTATGTCTACCTCTATCTTTTTTAACATAGGCCAAATCTAATCCATCTATTCTCCTAACTGGGTCATTGAAAGGCTGATGTTTTATATAACCAAACCATCTGAGATAACTCTCTAGTCTTATCTGCCATTGGAGCTACTTTAACATTTCCACATATATACTTATTTCACATTCTATCTCTAAGAGTGAAGCTACTCATCCACCTGAGCATCCTCATCTCTATAACACTTAACTTAATTTTGTGCTTCTTTTTTTAAAGTCCAATATTCTGTGCCATAATGCATTGCAAGTCTCACTGCCATCTTATAGAATTTTCTCTTAAGTTTGAGGGGTACATTTGTATTACACAATAGGTTGCCTAATGCATTCCTCCTCTTCAACCATCCAACTTGAATTCTACTAATAATATCCCTATCTATTTCACCATCACTTTGAATAATATACCGAGATATCTAAAATATGTACTCTTATTAATGATTTGATCGCCCAAAATAATAATCCCCCACTAGATCTAGTACTACTAAATTTATACTTCATGAATTCAGTTTTAGATCTACTCAAATGAAAACCTTTAGACTCGATGTTTGACCTTCATAATTCAAGTTTACCTTCAACTCCCTCGCTAATCTTATCAACAATAAGAATATCACCAGCAAACAACATACACATGGGTACATCCTCTTGTAAATGTCTTGTAAAAACACCTCCAAGCCTCTCGGAAGGATTCACAATAGCATTAAAGTCACCTCCCACAAGCCAAGGTAAAGTGCAAATATTGTGAAAGTTTCTGATTTGATCCCAAAGAATTTTCCTAGTGTAACAAGAAGAAGCCGCATACACAAAAGACACACAACAATGAACATTAAAGTCTCAACTTTACAATGCAACACTTGAGTAAAATCACCAATAACATCAATTTTGACGGGATCCTTCCAAAAAACTCTAATCTTATTCGTAACATTCGAAATAGCATTAGTAAAACCCGAAAACCGAGATGTACAAGACAACCTTGAAGACGAAATAAGAGGCTCTAGAAGAACAAGAATAGACACATTGTGCACACGAACTAAGTTCTTAACATGAATTTTAGAAGAGGGACAACCAATGCCCCTCACATTCAAAATAATAGACTTAAACATAAAAACAACAACATTAATGGGGAGTATGTGAACGAGTATTCCTTGTAGGTTACACAATAACATTGTGTTTCTTTCTTCCTCTTTTGCTTTGAAATTTTATAAAACTAGTATCACTATCATCTTTAGGAAAACATTTAGAGACCATTCCCAAAACATCTGAATCAGTAAAAGCATCACAATTAAAATTAGAGGTTGAAGGAGACTTACAAAAAGAATCTGTTGATCCACTTGATTAACCTGTAAAGGATAGTCATCCTCAAAAAACATACCATCCTCCATAATATCATTTCCCCTTACCGTAGTATCGAGCAAGAAATCCCCAATCAGTGGAATATCAACCACCAAATTCAGATCATCCTCTTGAAATAGGATTTCATTTCTTCCGTTAACTAGGTGTGGTAAAACATCAGTTTCATTTACTTCCCTCTCAGTATCCTGCACAATTGAACCACCTTCCAACACAACACCACCATTATGGATAGGATTAGCAGAGGAATTAACAGCTAAATCAGAAGAGATATTAGTAACCACAGTAGAATCCTTATTAGTTAAAACATTATTAGTAGCACAGGTAATATTTTCAGAAGAAGAAATATTATTCGTATAAATACTAGTATTCATCATATGCTCTTCAACCTCCTGCCCACCATTTTTATCAGAACAAAGGTTAGACACTTCTTAGAGAACAATAGTAGCTTGACCAGCCTTGTCATACTCTTCCAGACTCAAAACAGCAGGGCCCTCTATCGTAACATGTTCCTGCATAACCGAAAGATTTTCTTTTTCCAAAGGAGTCATAACTCCCTCAACACTCAAAGGATTAACCACATTTGCATCATCACCCATAGTCTCATTGTTAACCGAAACAGCTTTAACCAGGACTTTATCCTTACGAAGATGAGGGTGTAAACGAAAGCAATCTTTGACTCCATGACCATGCATCTTACATGAGAACAAAAGATAGGAAGATTTTCAAAATCCACTTTTTGAAAATAGCCATTATATTCCAACCCAAGCCAAATTTCATTAGGATGTTTCTTGGACACATCCATTTCCACTAAAACTTGAGCCACCGAGGGATGAGATAAAGAATCCGTAGCTTGGTCGGTTTGCAGAGGACGACCAAAAACTGAGCCCAAACCAACAAGAATTTGAGAACAAAAAATGCAGATGTAAATTAGGGAAGGAAAGCCACACAAGCGCAATTGGGGATTCCTCACGAACATCAAAATCCGGTCTCCATTTAACTAACCTCATTTGACAAGCTTGAATATAATACATTCTCCTAGAGAAAATGCGATTGTAATCCAAGTCATTGGAGAGCTGAATAGTAATATGGCGCGGATCCAACAGACCAATATAGAAGGAACCTGTAAGTTTCAGGCCAACAAAAAACTTACGGATCACATCTAAGTTAGGACGACAAAGAATAAATTTACCCACCAAGGTTAAAGAAAAAGGCGCAGTTAGCTGCGAAATAATGGAATCCTCAAAAATTAGGGCAGAGCAACCTTTGAAGGAAGAGTGCACAAACTGAACCGGAGCAGAAGAAGAAGATGAACTCGCCAAAACATCCTTAAAAGAGCGAGTCTTACCACCAGGAAGCGAAACATTAACTGGGATAGACGACGTCAGGGACATCATCTCCCCCACAAAAAACCGCAAAAAAAAACCTCAAAACACAGCTACGAAACCCAAAGAAGAGAAAAGGAGAAAGGAAACACCAAAACCACGAACAAACCGGGGAGACGACGCCAGGAGAGGTGGAGACGTGAAGAGCCCTAAAATCGCCTCAAAATCGCTTAGAAAACCAGAGAGCCATTTAGTAATGCTTATAACTTATGTGTTATACTAATATGCTGATCCTCCTTTTTTCTCTATACTTTTCCATCAAATCTCTTAATAAACTATAGCTTCCATAGTAAACTTACCTTGCATAAATCCAAATTGATTTTGAGAAACATTAGTATCACATCATAACTTATGCTCAATAACTCTCTCCTATAGTTTTAAAGTATGGCACATTAACTTAATTCCTATATAATTCACACACTTTTAGATATAATATTCAATATTGTTGGTGGATTTTTTAGATTTTTTGCGTGAGGAATTTTTTTCCTTTCCTTCCTTTTGGGATAGCTTTGCTTTTTCTTGATAAGGTTATTCTTATTTTTGCTTCCTGCACCCAGTATTGGATGGAGAATGGCTTTTTTGGTTTGAATGGAGAATATCATTGTTTTATTTGAGAATAGCTTTTGTGGTTTGTATGGAGAATAGCTTTGTGCTTGATCTTTTCTCTTTCATTTCTATCATTATTTCAGATATATTCTGATGGGATGTTCTTTTGATTTTCCATCTATGCACTTTGTATGTTCACTATATCTTTCCTTCTTCTTCCTCTTGTCCTTCATGTGTATTTAACTAACTACTTTTCCTCTTATTTCTAGATCCATGTGGTTTTTTGCTAGCACCATTATTTTTGGATCTTTTTAACCTAGTGCTGGATTATTGTGGCTCATGAATAGTCTTTCCTCATGGGATTTCTATGCCACTCATCATTTTGCTACTTTTGGTGAGAGGTTCTTTTATTTTTTTCCTTTCTTTTCTAGGTAGTTTCATCTCATGCTTTGGTTTTTTTTTTTAGATTCATCTTCTGCTCTTTGTTGTTACCTCTATATTTTTTGGGGCTTGGCTTCTTGTCTGCTGTAGTATTTACTCTTGAAAGTTCAATTTGGGTTGTTAGACCGACTTGAACTATAAATGCACATCAAAAGGAGGGGGGGGGGGGGGGTCTTAAATGATATTTTAAAATTTCCTTTTAAAATATTATCCTTTTGAAAAGATTTTGATTTAATAATAATGTGATAACACTAATCTAAACAAAACTTTATTTTTGAATTTAAACAACACTTGTAAGGAAGACTTTTTTTCTTTCAATTTTTTATTTCTAAATTTTTTTTCTTTTAATGTGGAAAGGTAAGATATTCTTTTTATGCAAAATGTAAAACTCATAAATCATAGATTTGTAATATGTAAAATGCAATAAAATATAAATACAAAATAGTAAAGATAAATATAAGAACAAACACACCAGAATTTTATAGTGGTTTGATCAACCTTGACATACATCCACTCTCTGGAGTCATCCACTCTAAGTATTGCACTAACACTAGTAACTCTCATTTTTTTCCCACAGCATGGTGGTGAAGTCCTTACCAATCACTTCCACCTCCTCGGAGCGGTAGAGTAGCTAAATCCTATTAACCTTCTTGGTGTGGTGGAGTAATAAAATCCCTTTCACCTTCCTGGTGCGAAAGAGTAGCCAAATCCCTTTCACCTTCCCAGTGCGACAGAGCAGCTGGATCCTTCCCATGAAGAGTCATTTCTTGGAGTTTCGCTCAAGTAAAGACACTAACCTTGAAGGAAGATGGTGCAAGATAAATGAGCAACCGTGTGTAGAAACCCTTTCACCTTCCTGGTGCGGAAGAGTAGCCAAACCCCTCTCACACGAAAAATTATTACGTCTGGTGTCCGGATTCGTCCGGAGGCGAATCCGGACACGACACATCGCCCGGGGCCCGTTGCATCCGAGTGACGTGGCGTATCCGGATTCGCCTCTGAACAGTCCGGACACCGCATGTAATAATCTCTCCTCTCACACACTCTCTTGTCCCACAAGAATCTTCTCCCTCAAGACCTCACCTCTCTCTCTCCAAAGCAATTCTCCCTCTTCAAACCCTTCCCATAGAAGCTTTTATAAAAAAAGTAGCAAAAGAATTCTCATGATGAATTAAGGATTTGTATTTAAATAAAGGCTCAAATTAACCCAAAAATTCAAGTTAGTCATTTCTATTTGTATAGTATAATTATGGTTTGTACAGTACAATTAGTTTAAAAAACTTATGTTCATCTAGTATGATTAAATATTCTTAGTAAGATCTGTTCAAATATAGTATATTGATCGTATAGTATGATACCTAGATCATACATTACGATTTGTTCAATCTTCTCAAGATCGTACAAGACGACCTCTGTGATGACCAAACTTTATCTCTGCCAATCATCCAATATGATTTGTATCATACTATACGATTAGCTCAATAAATTAAGGTTCATCTAGGATGATCCCTGGGATAATTAAGTTTTATTTCTGCCAAACATCTAGTACAATCAACATCGTACTGTATGATCTTCCATATTAATTAAACTTGATTTTATTGACTAATCATGGGAATTAATTTATGTAATATTTTAAATATTATACAGTACAAATTGGTTCGTATGATATGATCCTTTCAAATTAAAATATTTACCTAAATTTGATGACGGCTAGGGTTTTAATTTAAACTCATCATCCTATATGACCTAGTTCATACAACATAATTAGTTTAAAAGATATTAATTACTCAATTAGTCATTTTAATTAATTTCTAATCAATAGATCAAACAGTACGATTTGGATCGTGCAGTATGATCAGAACAACTTCAATAATTTTAGCTTTCACTCCCTAGTGTGTGTGTGCATGATCACTAAGCTGACATACACCTTTTGTAGGACTTTTAACATAAGAAATATAAATAAATAAAAAAATATATAGACTCTTACAAAAATATCAAACATATTCTACCTAATCTTGATCCTTTGTGCCACAGTGTATGTTGTACCTGAAATGTTAGTTTGCACAAGACCAGATATGCAATGTAGATACTAGCAGAAATAAAATGATAATCAATAATATTTGTTATCATCAAAATAACAAGCTCGGGATCTTGGATTGCAATACCTCTTTAATTTTATAATTTTATATAGGGAATCCTATGCTCTATAGTTTTTTTTTTTAGAATTTTTTTGGGATTGTAGCTCTTTGAGTGGTATTGAGCTTTGGATTCCTTTTGAGGACTTTGTACCCCCCCTCCCCCCACCCCTTAATGAAATAAAAATATCATGTTTCCTTTAAAAAAAATTCTCTATGGTTACATCAAGAATTCTCACTTTTTAAGAATTTTTGAAATCTTGTGTTGAAGTATAAATTCTAATTATAATTGATCAGCATAAACTTAAAATTAAATTCTAAAATATAAAGCCCAATGTCATACTACTACCCATTATCAACATTATGTTTGAGATAAGATAAAAAATAATGAGGCAATATGTAGCTATAATGGCTGAGAATTTGTATACGTGTTTAAATTAGATAGAAATGAGAGTAGAAGTTATGGAGTGGTAGCAAAATAGTTAACACAAAGTAATAGGAGGTAAAGAGGAAGTGAAAGAAGTAGAGGACAAGAGTTAGTGATTGTGAGAGGGATAGAATAAAATATTTTAGTTTGTATTTTTTACCTTTATTTTTATAGTTTTTTTTTTGGTTAAACCCCATAAAAGGGCTTACACGTTAATATAAAAAATATTACAAGTCCTTAAAGGGATCTAACACTCACTAATCGATCATAAAGCTACAAGAAAAAAGAAAAATAAAACCTACAAGAAAAAGATCCCAACTACGGTACATAAAAAGAACGAAAAGAAGGTAGGTAAGCAACCATAACCCAAAAAAAAAGCTAGAGCTTGGATAATCCTTAAGAACCAGGTATGAATAAAATACTTGCAAAAAAGATGCACAATTGTGAAAAACAATCACAAATAGTAGGGCAGAGGTAACAATATAAAATCAAAATGTTTGAACACAGATAAAAGGTTATAGCCAAAAGGATACAACAGAGGAGCACATAAAACTCACACCCAATCAACCACTGGATACAAGGCAAGAAGCCAGGAGACCCACCGAAATGAATAGAGGCACATACAAAACCACATAGAATGGGCCTTGGTAAACTAGGGAGGACAAGTAAAAATGAACTCAATAGGAGAAGAGGAATAACCAGAACATAATGTAACCTAAGGAGAGAAAATAAAAAGGACACAACCAACCACCAAAATGACCCCAAAAAGTGTATAAATAGAGAAGAACATAGAGGAAATAACCACATATTAAAGAACCCCGCAAAGCTAGAAGTGAAGTATCAAGAACTAGTCCTAAAAATTTTGCTAACAGCAGCCATCTAATACCAAAAGGAGACAAATCAATAGAGAAGGTAATTCCCAACTAACTAGCCAATCCAAAAAATAAACATCCAGCCATAGAATCAAAAGAGCAATCAAAATACAGCTTACTACAATAAAACCAAACAACATGTTGGAGTCGTACCCAGAATTCCCCACATAAAGTTGATACACCATCCAACCCCAATAGCTTCCCAACCCATAGAAAACATAGAGATAGGTTGCTAGCTACCAGAAAAATTTCCAGACATAGTTGAAACACTTGTAATCATGGAAAAAATCAACCTTCTCAACATAATTAACAAACAGAGTGGAAGGATGGGTAGACAATAAACTCACTAGGGGGAAAAACAAAAAGGCATTAGACTTGAAGGCATGAATAACCAAGAAAATTAAAAAATAGAAATTTGCAACAGTACTCTACAGAAACATAAAGGACCATATAACAACAAAAAAAAGACACTAAAGCCAACCACAACATAACATAACTCACTACAAAGAGGAACACCCCACAACACCAGGCAGGAAAGGGTGAAACAAAACAAGGAAAAACCAACAGAACACCAGCATAACCCAAAAAAGGGCATCAAATTCTCATATAGGCCAAACTAGCTTTATCCAACTTAACCATCCCTCTCAACAACTGAGGTAAAGATAAACCAGAAAAGTATTAAAACGAGTCTAACTAAGAAATAACTTTAGCAAGCCAGTCAGCACTGGAATTAGCTTCACGATAAATGTGAGTCAAAACAATAATTGAACTTCCCAAGACTCCATTTAATCTCTCTAATGAGGTAGAATTTATCAGGATTCCCAATAGCAGTATCATTAATAAAATGTAGTAAAAACATAGCATCGACTTCCATCCAAATGTCTTTAATGTACAAAGAATAACACAACTGGAGCCCATAGGAAAGAGCTGTAAGTTTCATAATAATGATAGTACAAGGATTTAAAGGACTAGCAAAAGCATATATAACATTACCTAAATGGTCCCTAATAATCCCTCCACACCTAACAGACATATTATTAATAGAACCATTAATGTTCATTTTAATAAAAGGTAAGGTGTGTTTAAGCCACCGCACAATACTTTCATTCCTATCATTATCATTGTTGTAGATAGAAATGCCAAAATTCTAAGTAACAAATTTAAAATTCTTTAAATTACTAGCAGTGACAAGGTTAACAAAAAATAAATGTAAAACTTTTTCTTTCACTTTAAAAATAATGTGTTTGAAATCCATCCTAATGTTTCTATGCTTAGAATCATTCCTTTCGATCTGAAGAAACCATATAGTTAGAATAGGAATCAAATTCATGAAATGATCTTTAACAAGAGAGAACCAAGAATGCAAGATTGAGGTTATATCACTGTTACAGTTGTAGTTATAATTATTAATATGTCAAAAAAATATCTCTGCACTTTAACAGCAATAGCACCATTCATAAAAAACATGATCCAAAGATTCAATCTCGTAACAATATTGACATTTTGAAGGAATATAAAAACCTTTTTTTATCAAGAGAACATCAATAGGAAGAATTTTATGAAAATTCTTGAAGCTAAAATAGAATAGGACATAGGGATGTTTTTATGCCAAATAGCAGCAAAAAGAGAAGATTTATAATGAATAGTTCTAATTGAATTCCATATATTCTTGAGATCAAAGTTACCAGAAATGGATAGCTCAAAGAAACTGCGGTCCTTAATATTCATTTGTAATGGAATCCACATAATTTTATCAACTAAAAATTTGGAACTAAATCCAATAATTTATTAACATTCCATTTATCATCTTCAATGAAACTATTCACCTTAATAGAAGAAGTAAAATTAGAGTATAAAAATTTATCAAAAGAATAAGGTCCCATCCAATTATCTTGCCAAAAGAAAATATTGTTGCAAATCTGGTTTTGATGATGCCAAACATGTTTCTATTGTGTTTTGCTTAGCTAACCCGTTTCAGGCACAAAATATCACGAGCAACTCAAGCCAACTCAAGATCGGGTCCAAGTGTGTCTAAGTGTACTATTTTTCTTTTTCTTGAGTCAATTGTAATATAACTAATTCCCTAGCTAAGTAACCTTGCACCACACACTCAGGGGGATAGCTTGAGTGAATTAGAGTTTCTGTTCAAATTTTTGTTTAGATCGTCCTAGATGATAGTCACATCATCCTAGACGATCAAGTAAAAATAGAAACCCTAATTAGGGTGACCAAGTTAAGAGGGTCTGATTAAGCAGATCGTCCGGGATGATCATTGGATTGTACGGGATGATATGCTCAAATAAGAAATTTTCAGCCGCCAGATCAAATTAGGCAAGTTTTATTTTAAGATATTTGGTCTGATCGTCCCGGACGATACGTGTATCGTCCTGGACGATCCAATACAATCATGCATAAATTAGTCTGATAATTAAGGAAAGTAATTAATACTTAATTGATACGATCATATCATCTCAGACGATGGCAGGATCGTCCTGGATGATCATGATCGTCTAGTGCATTTCAGCTGTACGACCCGAACTGTGCTCAGGACGATTTTGGCACTTTTTGAACTAATCGTACAGGACGATACCCGTATCGTCCTGGACGATCAAGTCATTTTTTGGTCGTCCAGCACAGTTTGCTCTGGACGACCCGAACTGTCTTCTGGACGATATTCCTCGATTTACACTAATCATCCCGGACGATCGCAAAATCATATGGGATGATATGAACAACTTTTTCTACTGATCGTCCAGAAGAGCCAGATCGTACAGGCTGAAATAGCTGATTTTGAACTGATCGTACAGGATGATCGAGGGATGATCTAGGCCGACCAGTTGAGATTTAGGGTAAATTTTGAGCCCTCCTATAAAAGATATTTTTTTTCCAACAAGAAAAATCTTTTGCCACTTTCCTTTCCAGAGAAACCCTAGAGAGAGAGAGAGTTTGGAAGAGAGAGAGGATCTTGTGAGGGGGAGTTCATGAGGGGTTCACGAAGGTTGCTCCAAGCAAGGATCAAAGTCTTCTTCTCCGCTCGTCGTCTTTCGTCGTGTTGGTGTTCTTTGGGAGAGAATCGTCGGCAAGAAGATCCGAGATTCTCTGCCTGCTTCAGGAGGAAGCAAAAGGACGTTGGGTTCTCTGCCTCACCGTGTGGTGGAAAGGAGGTTTTTGTACAGGCTTCTCCGCCTTGCTGTGGGAGCAAAGGAGAGACACTTTGGTTTAGTGCAATACCCGGAGGGGAGGCTCCGGGGAGTGGACGTAGGTCAAGTTGACCGAACCATTATAAAATTCGGTGTGTTCATTCTGATTACCTTCTGCATTTTTAATTTTCTGTGATTAACTGCTTGGGTGAAATTGTGGTTGACCTTTTCGTTTGATCTTTTTATTTGTTTCCGCTGCAAGTTATAAAAAAATTTTCATTATTGCTGTCAAATTTTTAAAAAACCAATTCACCCCCCCTCTTGGTTAGCCTCGGGACTAGTTCATCAGGGCTTCACATCCCTATCGAACTTTCAAATATTACCATTGCCAACACCCCATTCAATGTGCCCCTCGGCTTTCCACTTGATAGAACAAAGCCTTTTCCAAACGAAAGAATCAATCCCCTTATAATGACATAAAAGAGGGTGATTACCTTGACAGTACTTGTTCATCGTGAATTTAGCCAACAAGATTTTATTTCTTCTAAAGAAAAACCATATTTTATGAGAGAAAGCATGAGCCATGTCCATAATTCTTTTACACCCAAGTCCCCCTTCATCAAGGACACCACATCTTTTCTTCCAAGAGGATCAAATAAAATAAGAAATGTTATTCTTAGATCACCAAAAGAACTTATTAAAAAGTCTCTCCACATGTAAGCAAATAGTGAAAGTAGGATGGATACTATGAAAAATATAAATAGATAATGAACAAAGAACGCTTTTAATTAAACTATCCTACCACCAAAAGAGAAAAAAATTAAAACCCAAGCATATAATTTTCTTTGAATGGAAGAAAAAATATCCTCAAACAAATGAGACCTTTTCTTACCTTTAAAAAGAGGGGTCCCCAAGTACTTAATAGGGAGAGATTTAGAAACAAAGCCACATTTATGATGAATAGCATTAATTCTACCATGATTCATAGATTTAGCAGTAATAAAAAAACTCTTGTCTTTACTAATGTTCAAACCACTAATTTTTTGGAACTATAATGGAATTTTAAAGAGAAACTTGAGGTTATTTAAAGGACCATTAGGGAGAATAATAAAAGCATCAGTAAACTAAGATGAGTAATGAGAAAACCACCAAATATATGATGATAAAGCTTGAGATACTGACTATAAAGATCCTCCAAACCCCTAGATAAATATTCAACCATAATAATAAATAAAGTAAGAGAAATAAGGTCACCTTGTCTTAAACCTTGGGATGATTTGAAGAAACCATGACTTTTATCATTGATGATCACTGAAAAAGTAATAAGTTTTATTGCTATTCTTGATAAGCACAATGAAAAAAGAATTGAAACCAAAGAGAGTTAATATCATACAAAGAAACTTCTAGTTAATGTTGTCATAGGCTTTAGTAATGTCAAGCTTAAAGATAACATTTTGCATTAACATCATGTACAATTTATTGAGCAAGAAGCACATTATCAAAAATGTTATGACCTTTAACAAACCCAGTTTTACCCAGGAGATAGTTTTAGGAAGCAACAAAGCCAATCCTCCCATAATTATCTTATAGTTTAATTTATTAAACAAAGAATAAAGACGTATATGTCTGAAATCCACCCAAAAGTTAGTGACATCTTTTTTAGGAATTAAAAAATGCTAAATGAAGAGAAAAACTTGTGATATAGAGACCCATTAAAAAAAATCTCTAGTAGTATCCACCATATCCATTTTGATGATTTACCAAGCTTTTTGAAAAAAACTTTTAAGTGAAACCATCAGGACCAGTAGCAGACTCAAAATTCATACCTTGAATGGTATCCAAAACTTATTTTTCAGAAGGGCACTAAATGAGAAAGTTGTTATCATCAGCATTAACTAATTCAAGAGTGATACGAGCATTTTGAATGGGATGAGGGTTAAAATTATTATTAAAAATGCTTTTAAAATACTCAACCCTGGAAGTAACAATCAAATCTTCACTATCATAAGAAATACGATTAGAACTAGTAATGTTGTGAATGTGATTCATAACCCTTTTTTATTAGCAGTAGCATGAAAGAACTTAGTGTTCTTATCACCTTCCAATAAAAATTTAGAGGCCACTTTTTGTCTCCAAAAAGCTTCTTCCTTCTCCTATAATTGATACAATTCCATTTAGTTTTATTAAGAAGATACAAAGTCTTAGTACAAGAGTCATTCAAATAAAGAATATCCAAATCATTAACATTTTTTTTAGCCTCCCTTATATTGGAAAAGATATTTTTGAAGACACCTTTGTTCCACCATCTCAATTTATGTTTCAACCTTTGCAGTTTAGACCATAATCTATTAATACCATTTATGTTATTGCTAGAAAAAATTGGGGCATGCCAAATATTTTCAACAACCTTAAAAAAAGAATCATCTAAAAACCACATGTTCTAAAATCTAAAAGTAGATGGCACAACAACATTGTGTAAATTAATACTAACTAAAAGAGGAGAGTGCTCCAACAAAGTTCTACTCAAGTGCTCCACATGAGTCAAGGGGTAATAAGCAATCTAATTATTATTAAAAAGGATATGATCAAGTCTTTGACACATGGTGGATCTGTTCCAAGTAAAGGTACCCCTAGAGTAACCAATGTCATGCAAATTACAATCCATAAACATAGTATTAAAGTCATCCATTGCTTGAGGATTAAAGGAGTTGCCCCCAATCCTCTCAACAACATTAGAAATCATATTAAAATCACCACCAACAAGCTGAGGGACATTAGGATTTATAGAAAAATCATGTAATTTCTCCCAAAGACTCCTCTTCCCCCTAGGCTTATTACTGGAAGAGGGAACCATGGGATCCAATTAAGATTTGGCAGTATCATTTCAAAGAATCAGCGGTTCCCTAGGTTTGGTTCCAGCATCTACAACAGAAGAGGGTGGGTTTTTTTTTTGAGATGCGGGTGTAGCACGGAACAATCGCTTAAAGCATGCCCGTAAATCTTACAATGATTACAGAAATCCAGAACATTTTCTAAAACAACTTTCTACATATACCCTAGTGATTTCGGCTTTAGCCATATTTCTTTAGGATGCTTTTCATGATATCCACTTACACAAGAATTCAAGCCACATGAGGCCTCATCCTTGAGGTCGTCGCTTGGTTCGTTTGAAGCGGCCTACCAAAAATGGAACCTAGAGCAAGCAAAACCCGATAGTTGAAAAAAATGTAAATGTAAATTAAGGAAGGAAATACTTATTGGGATGATAAGAGATTCTTCCTTATGTCAAAAAATGGCGTACATTTAAGGAGACACATTTGGAAATTGTAAATGTAGTAAGAATGCCTAGCAAAAACCTAATTATAGTCTAAATAATTGGCGAGTTGAATAGCCACATGACGCGCATCCAACAAACCAACAAAAAACAAACCAAAGAGTTTAAGATTTCCAAAAAAAACACGAATGGCATCCAGATTTGGCCTACTCATAGAAAACTTTCATACTAAAGTAAACTGGAAAGGAGAGGCAAGTTTAATAACATCTTCATTCGAGATTAAAACAACTAGCACACCTTTAAAAATCACAGGCAGGAGCATCAAAAGAAGAACTACTAGAAACCACATCTTTAAAGGATCAGGATGGCTGATTTTTACCTTCCCCATTCAGACTAAAAAAATATTGATTCTTACAAGAGACAGTCGCTAATGAAGTACCCCAAGGATTCGATGTAGGAGGCGCGTCATGGATCTAGGGGCCAAAGAAGGCCCTAACCTCCAAGGCTCTTACAGATCACAAATCCACGCACAAGGATCCAAGAATCAAAGAGAAAGAGCAGAAGATGTTATACTGGAAGCAGGGGAAAAAAGGAGAACCCTAGAATCGCCAGAGAGATGAGGGGAGGCAGGAGAGAGAATGTTGAATGAGAACTGTTTTATATTTTAATTTAAATAACAATAATACTATTTAATATTAAAAAATTTTATTCATATTGGTTCAATTATGTTATCATTTATACATTAATATGAAATATTTCTCTATTATATGTTGTGATGTAAATATAAAAATATGTGTGCTGTGATATGAATGATTAAACTATAAAAACATTACTGTTTAATTTTATTTTACAATGAAATATATAAATAATACTTAAATATTATTTTATTCACATATCTAATACTTAATCTTGAAGGGCACAACAAAACTACAGTATGTCTCACAATAAGGTTCATCACTTTCAACAAATACATTAATAGCCTTTCTGTTCCCATATAAAATTCAATTAGCGAGACTATACATACTCATATTCTTGAAACTCTCATACATTTCCATTTGCATTAATATTTAACATCATAAGAGATCGATTGATCTATGTTTAAGTACATTTTCTTACATACTTATATTAACATGCACATTAGCGCTGGAAATCTTCAAATATTTGCATGCATGCAGTAAATGTAATCTTATTATTGCATTAGAGGCTCGGCTAATTGATTCACATCAACCTCAAACTGCAAGAGCTGTGAGTACTCATTATATAGTCTCTCAAGTGATTCATCTTGCATGGAAAAATCAGAAGCCAAATCCCAATGGGTGGCATCAAGAAACCCAACTGTTTGATCAAATTCCCTAACATGACCAACATGTGACCATGATACCAAATCCGCATCATCAGTTCCACTGCTCGCTTCTGATGTCCCTTTCTCACCGTCTCCTGTCATGCTCTCACTCTTCTCCATCACTATCCACTTAGGCTTAAACCTTGTAGGCTTAGGAGCATATATTTTGGTACTCTCAGCTGCGTCATTGCTTTGCATGATCTTGGCTAATTTGCTGTTGTTATACATATTATTGTTATTATTGTTGTTCTTCCTTTTCTTATCTGTGTTAGGAGGTACCGATCGCTTAGACCTTGGGGTTCCTTCTCGTACAACGAAGCCTTGATTCTTGAGCTTTTTGCTGAGGTGGCTATTCCAATAGTTCTTAATTTCATTATCAGTGCGACCAGGGAGGCGTCCGGCAATGAGAGACCAACGGTTGCCAAGGAGACAATGGAGGCGGATGATGAGGTCTTCTTCTTCTGGGCCAATGTTTCCCCTCTTGATATCTGGACGCAGATAGTTCATCCATCGAAGCCTGCAGCTCTTCCCGCAACGAAGTAGACCTATGTGCATGAATACGTGCATTATTAAGACTAATTAGCACCAAGTACGAAAATATATATATGTCCATATCATTTGGATTTCTATGATTACTTGTTGATTAATTGTAGATTTTGGACACTAAGTGCCAGGTGGAATATTGAAATTAGACTTCAAGACTCACGAACAGAGTAATTCTACAAGCAAGAACTGACATTAATTTACATTTGTCTTCATCGAAGCTGCGTGGAAGAACCGCTGTCTAAAGACAGACTTCATGATAAATCTGATTAAATAACTCTAGAGAGAGAATACTATTTTTACTGCTTTTCAACAGATTCAATTCATTTTATTTCAAAATTGATAAATGCAAGAGGATGACTTCATATCAATCAAGACATTAATCTTCTTGAATTTCTTACAGGAATGAGGACCTGAAATTCTGAACTAAATTTATGAAAGAATATTCTGAACCGACCTTTTCTCATTTATATTAAGCTAATTATCTTATGATGCAATAAATATGTATTATTTATACCCTAAATATATATTATATTACATAACAGAACTGTATAACGTTCCATTTCAGCTTTATTTCTTTTTTATTTGAAGGAATAACAAATAAATTTAAGAGTGAACGTAAAATTATTCATATTTCAAATTTGCTTATGCAGAGCATCATATACATAATGCATATGTTCAAAATTCTCATATAAAATCAATTTCATTTTGGTTACATCTCAACCAAAGAGAGTCAAGATATAGTTTTAAGATTAAACAACATTCGCTTTCTGCAAGCTATATGTTAATTTATTAAAGAAACTAGTTCTGCAAGTACAAATTACTTATCAGCCAGGCCCATATGCTGATTGAAATCAGCTAAGACAACATTTTCATCGATCAAGCTGATGGATTCATTTGAGTTCTTCGTTTCACACACACACACACACACACACACACAGAGAGAGAGAGAGAGAGAGAGAGAGAGAGAGAGAGAGAGAGAGAGAGAGAGAGAGAGAACCATGCATGAAATGTTCAATATAGTATGTATGAAGAAGAAAAGGTATATAAATATATGATCATATGTATACCTGCTCTTTTGGGAAGCGATCTCCAGTTGCCTTCGCCATGGTTCTGAATATAGCTGGTGAGCAGTGCATCTTCTCTTGCAGTCCATGGTCCTCTGTGGAGTCCGACCTTAGAGCAGCAAGGAGCCCTTCCCATCTCTCTTTGTGTTAATATGTGCTCTGCAAGCTTAGGGCAATTCTGTGTAGCTCGGTCTAGATGACTCGCAATTGGAGGGCCAACCACCTCAAGATTTTGAAGATATCGGCCATCCTTTTATAGCCATGCATGCATCCTCTCTTCCTCCTTAAGCTTTTCGCTTCCCATTTCAGGCCCCCCCATGTGCTTAATTGCAAATTTGTCCTTTATCTTAGGAAATTTGATGCAAGCTTCCTTTGGCCTTTTCATTAACATAGGACAATAAGTAAGGGTATAGTTTTTATTTTTTTAATTTTATTTAAAAAGCATATTTATCTACGTATTTTTCAATTTATTCTTAATTTTTAAAAACAAATCAAATAACTTTTAAAAAATTGAACACTCAAAATACCTTAAATTAGTGCAAAAGTTATTTTAATTACTTTTAAAACATATAAGAAATTATTGAAGTACCGATATAAATAATAAACTTTGCAATGCAATTTTTTATTTATTACTTAAAATATTCGAATTTATCATGAAATAAGAATATTATTACTCCAATAATATCTAATTTACGCAATACTATTTAATAAAAAAATACTGAGAATATATATCAATATGATAGAACAAATTCTAAGAAAAATAATAGCCATACGTACCATCCAAATCATTATATTTGACATATATAATATCTCTGTTAAAATAATGAAATAGCAACATGTCACAATCTACTCTTTAATATTTTATTAAAAAACAATGTTGTAATTTTCAATATAATATATATTCTTCCACACACAATTATTTTTTTTTCTTCCACACACACAATTAACTCTAAATTCACATTTTGATATTAGGGTTATATATATATATATATATATATATATATATATATATATATATAAAGAGAGAGAGAGAGAGAGAGAGAGAAAATGAGTGAAAAATACCCCACTATATAAAAATATCAATTTGATGACTTGACTTTTTAAATATGAATCTAAATAGTCTATTCTTCAATCATTTGGTCACTACTTAAAAAATCATAGGGCTAAAATGAGATTTATAAATAGTTGGAGACCATTTTGATTATTCTCAATGGAGAAATTATTTTGTGCGAACTCCGAACGCAGCCTATGTCCGGATACCAATCAGAATGAGCCACGTCAGCGATACTGAGCCGCGGTACCGATCAATACTGAGCTGCAGTACCGAGCGGTACCGAGTCACGGGCTCAGGTCTCCGAACGGCGTTCGGCTTCTGCACAGAATAATTTTTCTTCTCAAAGAGTGAGGGGACCATTTTGATCCTTATCTCTATCTATATAGAGATATTTGGAGAGAGAGAAAGAGAAGACTTTTACTATCTTTTATTAAATAAATTCATTTATAGAGTAAAAAGGTGCTATATATTATAAGGCCACTTATTCTTATTCATAAACATAATAAATAATCTTTATTATTTAATAATTTATAAAATGTATATTCTTTTAAAAAATTACATCAAAATGCAACTATTTCCGAGGTTTAAAACTCGATTGGACCGGCCAATTCAACTATGAACCAATCTTAAGGCATATTCGGTTCATCATGAAAATCGTTTCTGCATCAAATCGGGCTGAACCGATAAGAACCCGCCGATTCAACCCGTGAATCAGTTCCGATTCCGTTGATTCTAAATTATTTAAATAATTAAATAAAATAATTAAATATATTAATAATAAAATATTAAATAATAATTATAATTTAACAAATTAATTTATGTTTATAATGCTTAATTTTTTAATAAAGAAATTTCAACTAATCATTTTAGATGACTCCATAAATTCATATGAGTTTTTATCTCACTAAGATTAAAAAAGCTACATAAATATTACCGAGAGGAAGTTCCCAAGTGGAGTAGGACTAAATAAGTTGAACTTCTTACTTTAAATTTACAAAATATATTATATATTTTTAAACAGATTTTTTAAATACACTTTTTATGATGTAAATAGCATTTATTTTTAATTAATAATGTGAAATAAATTATATAGTTCACGTATTTTTTATGTACTATAAAATTAATTAATTAATTAATAATAATAAATGATCTAACCATAATAATTTATAAATGTAATTTATAATATGATTTTAACATATAATTTATAGGTGTAAATTATATCTAAGCATATAACATAAATTAATATTAATTTATTTTAAATATATAAATTTATATTTAAGCTAAATTTTATTAAATTTGAATTAAATTTAAAGATTGAATATGTTTAAATTTAAAATAACATAAGATATTATTGATATATGAATTCGATTTATTTTTAATAAAAATATTATATTATTACATAATTATTTCATCATTTAAATTTTATTTAAATAATTTTTAACCCGTTGAACCATTGAATCTTACACATTTCTTTTTATTTTTTCTTTACTACCTTCTGCGCACGGAGAAGACGAAGAAGTATCCGTCAAAAAAGGCTGTTGATTCAAAGGAAGCTAATCCACAATCGTGATCTCCATCGGAACTGAAATATTATGACGTATAAGATATTAACACGTGGTCATTAATTAGATAATAATAAAGCATTTTTAGTGACGCATGTGGCGGGCTATGGCGGGCGCCACTGTGTAATTACTGCAATTAATTTCTAATCGTTAGAAAAAAAATAACGCAACTCGAATTAATGAGTTGTGCTCAAAATGGTGTTATGGCAATGTCTATTTGATAGATGTAATATATGCGATTTTAATATTCATGTTAATAGGTTAATTTATTTTATAGCTAAATTATATTTTCCTTGAAATATTAAGGTTTACTCTTCTCCTCACTTTAGACAAATTTATGGTATTCGATTAAGGCGAGGCATCTCATATTTCATATAGCCGTTATGATTAGATCCGAACATCTTAGCACTCCTACAAACTCTATAGATCTCAAATTCACAATCATGACTTTTATAATTCAAATATTAGAAAGATTAGATTGAAGTTGAGTAGGACTGATTCAAGATAACTCGGACGACTTAGAACAGTATAATCTATAAACTCGATAGGCCTGCCACATAAACACACTCGGATCATTGTGAGCTACTTAGAATATGCTCATTCAGAGGCTTGTCTAAGCATACTAGCATGACCTTAGAAGTTAGTCATCAACAGTTACTTAATCGACTACTTCAACAAATAAGTGGGAGGTCTCATTCATTGAATGATTTAGCTAAATCAATTATTATGTACTCAAATATAATCATGCTACAAGCCACACACCTTTTATAGCAAGCAATCTTTAAGCATTATTACATATTTTTCTTATTTATATATCTCAATATGTAGTTTTTTTCTAGAGCACTAAACCCTAACTAAAATTTATAAATGGGGGTCATTGAAAGGGCCTTCAATACATATCATTTATGCTCAAGAAAATTTGATAAAATTCTAGAGCTTCTCACTCTAAATTCTCGTATTCTCTCTCTCTCTTATCCTCATTCTTTAACACATTGAGTGTGTAAGTAACATTTTGGTTTACCAAAAAATAATTTTGAATCCAACATTTTCTAACATGTGAGTGCGGGCATTCAGAAATAATTAGAAGAGGCATAAATCAAGAAGCCGAAGAGCTGAATAGAGATAGCTCACTGAACATAAAGAATTAAGATTTCATCAAGTGAAGGAAGAAGAAAGAATCCACAAAATTGTTTTAAGGAATTTTGGATTAGGTTCCGGGACCAATTTGAGTTTAGGTGCAATGATCTTTAGACTCTATCATTTGAAGGAGACCATTAAAGCAAGACACTTACCTTTAACCCTAGCAATTGATGAAATATATTATCTTGAAAATGAAGAAGAATATATTCCCACATTTCATCGAGTAGGGAAAAGAGCTGAGAAGAGAAAGCATTAGTAGTTGAACCTAGTCTTAAGAGAAATTATAGAAGTGAAGCATTATGAATTGCTCAAAATCCCTCATGTAGATTCTTATATTGGGAAAGCAAACCCAACTGATAATGTCACTTCAATTTGACTATACCTTTATTAGAAATTAATTATGCTTTTTAGGTGCAAATTATTTCATACTACATCCTAGAAGTCACCTCCCAGGTTGTTTTCACACTTATATCTATGAATGATCACTTCATTCTCTGAGTTTACAAAGTAGTTCATCAATCAATTCTCCAATGCATAGAGGCTTCTAAAGAACTCCCACAAATTGTTTAAGAGGAGGCAAGAATCATGTGAATAACTAAAGAGCTTTATCACGGGATTCCAAAAGGAGATGATGAAAATTTGGGATTTAGAGTGGGCTATGGCTCAAGCCACTTACTTAAGGTTTAAGGGAGGGATCTTTCCATTATACACTAGGCCAATAATAGTCAAGGACATTGATAGAGTTGGTAGAACTTTCAAATAATCATTTCAACATGGAGGAGTATATCTACGAGTTGGGTGCTTTTACTTTAAGAACTTAAACATGGAAGGAAATTTTTGACAATTTCCCAAGGATTTTTGAAGTAGCTTAAGGAACTTGATGGTGGAGTAGAGGTCACATTATCATAAGCAACAAAACTACTCTCATAAATGACAAAAATATCCTAAGGGTGAGTAAGAAATCTAAACTACCCTATTGATAGTATAATGGATATATTGCCTACAACTTGCTAGTATTTGACTATTACCTCACTGAGTGTCTCAATGGTTAAACTCATAGAAGTCATTCATAATAAAGATTTTAGTATGTTACTAATGAGCATGAGAGTTAGATCTTATATTAGAGTTAATCCAAGTATTAATGCTCTCATAATGATCACGAATATGACATAAAGGATTATTAAAAACTCTAAAATCTTATTGGAGAGCTAATCAGGGCAGAAAAATCAAATGATTTTATTTTAACCAACCTCAAAAGAAGAATAGTGAAGGTGCATGAAAAATGGGTAGAAGATTGATATCACAACCAGTTATGATATGTCTCAAAACTACACAGGTCATACCGTATCCAATTGTGGAAAGAGTGACCCTAAGATCTAGTTAAAGAAATACTGAAATAAAACTTTTAATTTATATCCTACAAAGTGTCATTACTAAATACAATATAAAGTGAAAGACTACTGAATCTCAATAATAATTTATATATATTATCTAAAAATATATGTACAATCTGAGATCTATCGATATAGCACTTAATAAAAGATAATATAACCAAATAAAAGCCAAGCATGGACAATAAAACTAACCAAACCAAAAGACACACCTACAACTTAGATTGGAGCCTAATACCTAAAACTACTCAGCTCACTCCATACCCTTTTCCATGATTGAAAATGAAAGCAAAAGTAGGAATGACCTAACATGGCTTAGTAGGCTATCGTAACCAAAAATAAAAATTAATAATTGAAACTAAAAGAATTGAAAGTAACGTGCTTAAATAGTAAACTAAAGTATTGTATGAAAAATTGATGGGGACTTTGTCATGGCTTATACTTATATTTGTTATTTTTATATTGGTGAAAATTATATGTTTGAAATATGAATAAGCTTAGATTTTATTTGATATGAAATTCTCCACTAGATACGCAAGTATACTTGTCGATTAAGTAATCAAGTGATTGAGCGAGTGTCGATCCCATGAGAAAATGTTATGTTAGATTGCAATCAAAATAGTAAGATGCATAGTTTATCCTACTGAACAAGAATGAAGGGTTTAAGTTTCTTTCACTTATAGAGAATACAAATAGATAAAGTGATATAAATATATAAAATATGTTTTGGACTAATGGTTATAAAATAATAATATTTTCTTAATGAGACTCTTAAATGTTAATATGAATTAGAGCATATGTAACCCTAGATATCTATCTAGCTTATAGGGGGTGAAAGGGAGATTTAAGACCTTCTTATAATTCTAATATCTTCATAGAACCTAGAAGATTTAACATCTCATGTCTAGGCATGCTAACATTCCATTCCAATACTCCTATTTATTTTAATATTTTTTAGTTGAGGTAATATATCACACTAGATATTAACTACATATATGACCATTACATGCACTAAATTAAGAACGAGAGATATTAAAAATATCCATAATTTCATTCAAGGCATGAGAGTCTACATTAGTACTTATATTATGTTCACAATATTTGCTTAATACTCAAGAATTAGTCAGGCATAGATAAATTAAAAAGCAAGCACATTTTTATTTCACTCACAGAAGAAATGATATAGGAGATATAATAAGAAAAAAGTTCACCAGGATAGTATAATTGACTTCTCCACACTCCTTCCTCCTCCAATGTTAGGATTACTTCACAAGATATGCTAAGAACTCTTATGAAAGTATCTTATACTTTCTTAGCTTCCCTTATACTTTATTCAAAGAGGACACTAAAGAACTTCACTGAATATTATAGAACTCTATTGAAAGTAATAGAACTCTCTAATAAAAGAATTGAAAAATAATTTATGATGAGTGCGACCTCAGGCACCATAGAGCCTAAAATGGTGGTACTACGGTGTTATCAGATGAACCAGTGCCTCAGCACTTTTGGGTTTCTCCATTGCAATGTTGAGCTGGCCCGGCATATCAGTTGGATGAAATGTATGTTGCATTATTAAATCAACTCAAAGATAAGTGAAAATAATATTATATTTTATGAGTTTATTTGTTAATGAAAATGTGTTATTTTAGTTATATTTGTGTAAAAAAAGTTAGGAAATAGAAAAAAAATTTTAAGCATGGTACACCGCTATGGCGTTAGACAATACCACCATGGCATCATCATTGACACTATCGGAGTACCCAAATATGGACATGGCGGTGCCCAATCTCTATTTGACAACACTATAGCATCAAAGGAGTTAGTCCTGCAAAGCCTAGTCTCTGTCAGCACAGCACTATAATGCTAAATTCCAGTGCCGCTATGTCAAGGGAGTGCCATGTTAGCAAGCATCATAACGGAGGAAACCCTACAACGATGTGGCATTATTTCATTTTACAGGCGCTGCAGCGCTAGAATCTATTTTCTATGTTTTTTTATAAATAATTCTTGTATATAGTTAGTAAGAGAGTTCAGTTACTTATTTAATTTTAGTCTTTATAGTGCTTCTCTGATTTTTTTTCTTATTAGTGATAACTAAGAAAATTTAGATAAGTACTAGATATATTCCATTAAAGTGTTTGACTTGTTTTTGTGAAAGTAATTCTGTATGTTAAAGGGGGAGTGTGAAGGAGATCATTGAACCATCTAGTGATATTTTTTTCTATATTTTCTTTCTTTTGTGCAATTAATGAAAATGGATATGCTTCACTTGTTCTTCATGTCAGGCTAAATTTTCTAGTTTTAGGTTGATGGTATAAATAAAATATGGATTACTAATGAATTCTCTTCTTCAATAATTTCATGATATTTTCAATATATCAGGTCTTCATTTAATACACATAATGTCCATATGTGTAATTAATATCATGTGTAATATGGAGCCTAAGAATACAAAAGTAGACACAACAAGGTATATTGGATTAGTATAATGCAAGTGTAGGCATAGTACTTGGTATGTATCAAATTTATAGAGATGAATTATCATGAGGGAGTTTTAACAATAGATTCTTTACTTACTCTTCTATGATTTTCATAAGGTGACAAACTATATGAGTTTAGAGTGGTGTTGAGGTTAGAAGAGTTTAATCTGTCCTTTGCTTCTTCACGCTTGACTAAACAGTCGGTGATGCATATGCTATGAATAATATCAATATAAAAGAGAATCATTAGAAAACATATTGTATTTATATTCCATCAATCTAAAATAATTTATCCAAATAGTATTTCATAGAATTTTTTTTATTTTAAATTAAGTGATTGAATCTACACCCAAACTTATTTTAATTGAGTAGAATAATTATTATAGTTGAAGTATACAGTACTAGTATTTATAAGTAAACATTCTTTCTCATAGGTTTAATACTCTACTCTATCACTATATTACTTAATTTGACATGTATACTTGTATATATTAGGTGGGTTTTGATAATTTTTATAAAAAAAATCTAAGCATTATTTTGAGATTGATAGATCCCTAAATTATTTTTATAATTCTTTAGGTTACTCCACTGCCCCCATTATATTTTTGGCACTGTTGTCGGGGGAGAATTTATTTTAGGTTACTCCATGGCGCCAGTCAAACTCAGTCATTAAACATTGTTAAGTCATTAGTTAAAATGAATAGTACAGTTTGAAAGTTATATTATTGGTTTTGGGTAAGCACCACAACACTGGAACTAATATCGCAATGCCACATCATTATTATCACTGCAACATTAATTTCACCGTGGCAGTCACCTAACACGATCGCTGCTATAATAACATGTGGCAACACCGTAGTGGTGTCCATTTCTGGAAAGTCATTTTGATTTCATAGAACCAGCGTCATTGCGCCATGTGGCCTGAATTATTGTAGTGTTTGAATTTGACCAATTTGTTATTTTGTTCATGCATTAAGCACTGCGGCGCAGTACCTTACAGCTCTGCAACGCTTTGACATTTATAAATTAACATATCATTTTTATTTCACCTTGCATTCCATATATTTCTCCTTTCTACTCTTAAGCTTCTCTTTATAGTAATGGCCCCTAAAACCTCTAGAATAGGGAAGAAGAAAGCTGCCACCTATGATAGGCTTAAATTTATTTTTGAGACAGCCGAGGCTAGGTATATAGATTGGATAGTCACTAAACTTTTGACACTTGAGCGTGGTTTTCTTAACCCAACCCAACCAATCCTTCAAACCATTTCTACTAGAGGTTGGGATCATTTTTGTGAAGAACCATTTGTGTCCATTGTCAATGTAGTGCATGAATTTGTTGCCATTGGAAAGGAGGCTGCTAATTTCAAATGTTATGAGAGAGAGAGAAAGATGTGTACCTTTTGACTTTTCCACTAATAATAAAGTCCTGAAAGTATAAGATATCAAATTTAATGAATATTTACCTTTTATACATATACTTTTTGATTTCTAAGAAATTTTAAACTTACTTTGTGGAACAAATAGTGGAGCTAGCTGGAAGAGTAGAGAATGGATAATCATTAATTTACTTACCTCCTATATGACTCAAACCTCCAAGGCTTGACATTATTTTATCTCTTCATGTATTTTATCTTATAAGGAAATTAGATCGTTTAGATTGCAAAGATTGTAAAGTTATTCCGAGTGAAAACTTATGTACCCAACATCGTTTATTAGTTTTGGACTTGAAGATAATGGGGAAGAAATTAAAAAATAAAGTAAAACGTTTTCCTAGGATTAGATGGGGGCATTTAAAGAATATTAACAAAAATATTTTTGAGAGTAAGATTTTAGATCTTAAGATTTTGTCTGTGCATGAGGATGCTAATTTTATGTGGGAAAAAGTGGCTAGTAATATTAAGAATATTGCAAAAGATGTGCTTGGAGTTTCAAAGGGAAAAGCTCCTAATAGTAAAAATAGTTGGTGGTGGAATCCAAATGTGCAAGAAAAAATTAAAAATAAGAAGATTTGTTATAAAAATTGGTTTAATTGTAAAAATTCTGATAATTGGAAATTATATAAAGAGGCACGTAAGGAATCTAAGAAAGCAATATGTGATGCAAAGAGTTTAGCTTTTAGTGATTTATATAATAGATTAGATACTAAGGAGGGAGAAAGATATATGTATAAGCTAGCCAAACAAAGAGATAGGAGTAGTAAGGATTTAGTTCAAGTGAAGTGTATTAAGGATGAAGATCAAAAAGTACTTTTTTTAGAAGATGATATTCAACAAAGGTGGATGAGATATTTTGCTAAACTTTTTAATGAAGAATGTGAAAATAAAATTGACTGTAGTGACCTTAGCACCTTAAATGAAAATAAAGATTTCTATTTTTATCGGCGTATTAGTAAAACCGAAGTTAGAGAGGCTTTAAAGAAAATGAAGGGTGGAAAAGCTGTTGGACCTGATGATATTCCAATAGAGGTGTGGAAATGCTTAGGAGATGAAGGAATTTCTTGGCTTACTAAACTTTTTAATACTGTTTTGAAGACTAAAAAGATGCCAGATGAGTGGAGAATGAGTGTGTTAATCCCTATTTTTAAGAATAAAGGTGATGCACAAGATTGTGCGAATTATAGAGGAATTAAGTTAATGTGTCATACTTTAAAACTATGGGAACGAGTTATGGAGCATAGGTTGCGGCGTGATACTAATGTTTCTCAAAATCAATTTGGATTTATGCCGGGTAGGTCTACTATGGAAGCCATACATTTATTAAGAGGTTTGATGGAGAAATATAGAGAGAATAAGGAGGATTTACATATGATATTTATTGATTTAGAAAAAGCATATGATAAAGTTCCAAGAGAAGTGCTATGGAGAGTTCTTGAAAAGAAAGAAGTTAATAACGCTTATACTCAAATCATTAAAGATATGTATGCAGGAGCTATTACTTGTGTTCAAACACAAGGTGGTTTGACCAAGTATTTTCCTATTTCGGTTGGATTACACCAAGGATCAGCCTTAAGCCCATATCTTTTTGCTTTAGTCATCGATGTTCTCACTAGACATTTGCAAGAGGATGTACCTTGGTGTATGCTTTTTGCTGATGATATTCTTCTTGTTGATAAGACTAGAGAGGGAGTTGAAGGTAAACTAGAATTGTGGAGGTCAACCTTAGAGTCTAAAGGTTTTCGCTTGAGTAGATCTAAAACGGAATATATGGAGTGTAATTTTAGTAATAATAGACCTAGTGAGGGCATTGTGACTTTGGCCGATCAAGTCATTAATAAGAGTACACGTTTTAGATATCTTGGATCTATTGTTCAGAGTGATGGTGATATAGATGAGGATATTATCAGCAGAATCCAAGTTGGATGGTTGAAGTGGAGGAATGCATCGGGCTTATTGTGTGATAGAAAAGTACCCCTCAAACTTAAGGGAAAATTCTATAAGATGGTGGTGAGACCTGCAATGCTTTATGGTGTTGAATGTTGGCCATTAAAAGAGAAGCATAATTCTAAGTTAAGTGTTGCAGAGATGAGGATGCTCAGGTGGATGAGTGGCTTTACCCTTAGAGATAGGATACGAAATGAGCATATTCGGGAAAAGGTTGGAGTAGCTCCAGTGGAAGATAAGATTAGAGAGAGTCGCCTTAGATGGTTTGGTCACGTAAAACGGCGGCCTCCCGATGACCCGGTTAGGAAAGTAGAGGTCTTAGATTTGACTTATGTTAAGAAAGGTAGAGGTAGACCTAAAAAGACTTGGTTAGAAAATATTAGAAATGATCTTTCTTTATTAGATTTAAACGAGAATTTGACTTTTAATAGGACACAATGGAGAAAAAGGATTCATGTAGCCGACCCCACGTAGTGGGATAAAGGCTTGATGTTGTTGTTGTTGTTGTTGTATGTATTCTCTCTAGTAAGAATATTAGTGAAGTAACCAAGGATAGAGCCCTCATAAAATTTGCCATTCAAAAGGGCAACACTATTAACATTGGAAAGTTAATCTTGTCTTCCCTTACATACATTATGAGGGGATCTACTTTAGTGGGTCTAGGCTACCCTTCTTTAGTATATAGACTTTATATATCAGCAGGAGTAAGGGGTAATCAAAGTAAAGAATAATGATTCCTAATAGCTGTGTTGCAAATATGGATTCAAGAATTATAATTTTAATGATCACAAATATTTCTTATATTTCTATTTCCATTCTACTGTCACTATTGCACATCAATTTTGATTGCCCTGCATACTAACATTTCAGGTCCACAAGGTCATTTGTAATTCAAGCCAGCTCAAGTTTGAGTAGATTAGGACTGAGTCAGTCTTTAATATCAAATTCATTATTTTTTACTCCTTCTTTAGTCAATTATAAAAAGGTGGATCCTGATGTAAACCTTATACACACACACTTAGGGGGAGAAATTTTATAAAATTAAGAGTTTGTCTATTTTTGATTATATCATTCTGAATGATCCCAAATCGTCTTAGACGATTAGATCAAAATAGAAATCCTAATTAGGGTAGCCGTGCTAAATCAGTCTGATTAAGCAGATCATCCTGGATAATCCTCCCATTATCAAGGATGATATGCTCAAATTAAAATTCCTCAGCCTCCAGACCCATTTAGGTAGGTTTTTATTTTTTGATTTTGGTCTAATCATACAGGATGATATACGTATCATCCTAGATAATTTATTACAATCATGTCTAAATTAGTTAGGTGATTAAGACAAATAATTAAGGATTTATTAATCGATCACATTGTCCTGGCCGATCGTAAGATCATCCGGGATGATTCGTTATAAATCCTTATCATCCAACAAAGTTTTCCTGGATAACCCGAACTATGTGCCGAATGATATTGCCCATTTTTGAACTAATCATACAAGATGATAGCCATATCATCCTGGACGATCAAGTTATATTTCTACATATCATCTCGACTTATCTCCTAGATGACCTCAACTATCTACTAGATAAAAATGTATGTTTGAACTAATCGTATAGGACGATAACCACATCATCCTGGAGGATCTATACAAATCCTGTCTTCTGATCATCCAGGAGAGCCAGATCATCTAGACTGAAATGTATATTTTTATACTAATTGTACAGGAGGATCGACAGATCGTCCTAGATGATCTTTGACAGAAAGTTAAAATTTAGGGTATTTTTTGAGCCTTCTATTTAAGATCTCTTGTTTGTTAATGTTGAAATCTTTGGATGTTGTCTTTACCTAAGAGAGTCTTAAGAAGGAGAGGGAGAGCTTGGGAGAGAGAGAGAGAGAGAATCTTATGAGGGAGAGTTTGTGAGGTGTTCACAAAGGTTGCTCCAAGAAAGGATTCAAGTCGTCTTCTCCAATCGTCATCCCTTGTTATTTGGTGGTTCTTTAGGAAGGATCATCAGCAAGAATTTCAAGGTTCTCTGCCTGCTTCAGGAGGTAGCAAAAGGAGATAAGGTTCTCAGTCTGCTTTGGGAGGAAGTAAAAGGAGTTTGGGTTCTCTGCCTCATTGGGGTTGGTGAAAAGGAGTTTTTATAAAGGCTTCTCCTCCTTGCTATAGGAGAAAAAAGAGAGTCACTGAGTTTTAGTGCAATACCTAGAGGGAAGGCTCCGGGGAGTGGATGTAGGTCAAGTTGACCGAACCACTATAAATTCTAGTGTGTTCTTTCTTTTACTGTTCTGCTTTTTGATTTCTGCACTTTTACTTTCTCTGGATGATCGTGTGGTTGAAGTGATTATTTTGTTTGATTAAATATCTCCACAATAACATACAATTGTAATTATTTTAAAATATTCAAAAAGTTTTTTAAAATCAGTTTTGCTTAAGAATTTTTAAAATTATCAATTCACCCCCCCTCTTGATTAGCCTCAGGCTAGTTCATGAGGGCTTAACATCTCTAACAAACTTTCAAGTTGTATCAGAGAGGGATTTATAAAATTAAGTTTTTGAAAACTTTTGAATTTTGATTCATAGCTAACTTTGGTAACTGGAACACGGTTGAAAACTTACATGTTTGATAACATACCTTAATTTCTAGAAAACTTGCATATCCACCTTTTTACAATCGATCGATTATCACATGTAGATACTTGTTAAAGACGGTTATGATGCACCTTACAGACTTATTGATGGTATTAAAATAAAACTTTCTTTTACTGAATGGACTCATGATGATAGGGAATTAGCACAACTTAATGTAAAATATTTAAATTGCTTTTTCTGTGCACTAAAATATGAAGATTACATGCGTGTGTCAACCTGTTCAACTGGTAAAGAAATTTAGGATAGATTATGTATTACTTATGAGAGCACAACTAAAGTTAAGCAATATCGTTTAAATATCTTACTTCACGACTATGAACTTTTTCGCATGAAATCTAGTGAGTTAATATCTGAAATGTATACTAGGTTTACATAAATTATCACCTCCCTGCATGACTTAGGAAGAGAACTCACTAACTATGAGAAAGTTAACAAAATTTTGAGATATTTTTCCTCTTCCTATGATGCCAAGATAATTGCAATCACTGAATCCAAGGATTTGAACACTTATTCTATTGATAACCTACTTGGATCACTCATTGCTTATGAGCAAGGAGTGAACCAAAGACAACTTGATGCAGGTGAGAAAAAGAAGGAGAAAACTATGGTGCTGAAAGTTACTGATACGGAGACTGATTCTTCTGGGTCTGAAAGTAATGATGTTTCCTTAATCACTAGGCAATTCAAAAGCTTTCTAAGGAACAGACAAAAGCACCATCAGAAATAGAACAAAGGTAAGAATAACAAAAATTTTAAAGGTTCTTCTAATGTGGTTTGCTTTAAATGCAGGAAGTCTAAACATATAAATGTTGATTATCTTACACTTAAAGCTCACCCAAGCAAAGAGAAGGGTGAGGAGAAGCCCAAGTTCAAGAAGGAAAAGAAATGAATTCAAAAGGCTTTATGGGCAGATTCTATATCTGACTCCACTGAGACTGAAGCTGAAGAGGAGACTATAAACTTGTGTTTGATGATAGATGAACATCTTGGTCATTCTGACCAAGAAGAAGTATGTGAACTAACCTATGATCAATTACTTAATGTTTCTGTGAAAATCCATTTATCATATAGGAAATTTAAGAAATTACATGGTATTCTGAAATTAGAATTATTGAACCTTCAAAAAGAGCATGAAGTTTTACTTAAAAATTATTCTTCACTTGATAACAATCACATGTCATTACTTGATGAATTTGATGAGCCAAATAAAAAGTATTTTGATTTGATTATTGTGCATGATTCATTGAAAGCATCGAATGTTTAATTAGAAATTGCATTCAAGGAATTAGAAACTCATGCATTCGATGTAGAGAGTAGGGAGCATACATTGAGAGTAGAAAATTTAAATCTAGATAGTTCAAGTAAATTCTTTAACGTTGAGTTAACCGCTCTTATGAAAAATAAACAACCTCTATCACTTGAAGAATTTTATACACAATCATCAAATCATACATCATCCAAGCCTAAGAAGAGGCACTATTACTGACACAGATTAGTTATACAAAGAACCCGCATGGGCCCCGATGAGTGTGTTATTAGTACACATGTGACGCCCAGGGATACTGCGCGGGTTAATAAGTGAATTCAGGTTTGAGCCTGATCCTTCTATTCAGGTATATAAGAGTCGACACGGCTCGAACTATTAAACAAATGTACAGTCGCGGGGTCGACTGAGATATTTGTTTTATACGTTCATATTAGGCCTTCAAGGCCTATAATCAAGAGAATTCACAAATAAAGGCATAAAGCCTACGACACCTGATCTTCTGCTAGTGAGCAAATAGAGTCGACAAGGTTCAATCAACAAGAGTAATGACCCCACACCCCGATGATGGCCGCATTGACTGAAGATCTCAATCGAAGGGGTCCACATAAATCTCAAACAAATGTCTCCCAAACTCCTAAAAAAATAAAAAACTCCAAACTCCTAATAATCCCAAAATTTAAAGATATTTAAAATTGAAATCCAATCATCAAACACTCAAAGCAAAATCATCCACCCTCCGCAACCGTTTGCCGAGGTGGATAAATCTGAAAATAACTACAGCTCACAAAGAGCTAATGCCAGGTCGAAAATATCATTAGGATCCATTCTCAAATAATCTCCTACCAGTAAGGATGTAGTACGAGTCCTCTAACTAGCAGTTTCGCCACCAAATGGCACTGCAGGATAAACGGTTATGATTCGGGGCCCTCTGAACCAGGTTGTCGCCGCCAAATGGCACCATTATATTATGGTTATAGACAGAGCCCGTATGCTCCCCAATGGCATCAAATCCTTGAGATATGAATCAATAGGATATGATAGATAGGGCACAAAGCCCTCTGTTAGCTAAGGTGGATTCAAATTTTTCCCCTTAGATAAACACTCCCCCTAGGTCTATAAGGTACCATTGGACGAAGCAACCCATGGCTGCCGACAAGGATCCTTCTGTCAGGTTGGGTCGACTACCTCCTCTAACTAAGTAGACCAGGGACCACGATTGCCCGGGACGACGGAACCATGGGATCTTGATCGGGTCCATCATCCATTCCCCCACCATCCGCTTTAAGTGCGAGGTGGTGAAAATTATCAATTTTAAATATTAACCTTTTCAATCTCTAACCTTTCAAATTCTCAACCCATGCTGCTATTGTATGCCAGACTCATGTATCTCTACGTATCTGATTGACGACTAGCCTTAATCAAAATTTCTCTCTCGTTATCGGGAGGGGTAATTAACTATAGGAGCTTGCGCCTATAGGAAACTAGAACTCAGATCATAAAGTCCTCGTAAAATGAGGGAGAAATCTCTAGCAGTGTCTTATCTACAAACTCATCTGCCTTCCAAAAATTTACCCCGGAACTTAATTCTGTTAAAACTCCCCCCGAAGAAAACATAACGCGGGCGGAGGCCGGGGCCATATTTTTTGAGCCTACAATGACCTGACCGATGTGTTGGATGATATTGATCATTTTTAAGCTAATCGTATAGAACGATAGACATATCGTCCTGGATGATCAAGTCATTTTCTATAGATCATCCAGACGTTTCTCCTGGACGACCCGACCGATGTGTTGGAAGATATTCTTGATTTTGAACTAATCGTCCAGGACGATCGAAGGATCATCTTTGATGATCAGAATAAATCTTATCTTCTAATCTTCTAGAAGAACCAGATCGTCCAGGCTGATATGTATATTTTTGTACTGATCGTACAGGACGATCTTTGACGGCAAGTTGAGATTTAGGGCAATTTTTTAGCCCTTCTATTTAAGATCTCTTGTTTGCTACTGTTAAAATCTTTTGCCACTGTCCTCACCTGAGAGAGCCCTGAGAGGGAGAGGGAGAGCTTGGGGGAGAGAGAGAGCTTGGGGGAGGGAGAGAGAGAGCTTGGGGGAGAGAGAGAGAATATTGTGAGGGGGAGTTTATGAGGTGTTCATAAATGTTACTCCAAGCAAGGATTTGAGTCATCTTCTCCAGTCGTCGTTCCTTATCCTTTGGTGGCTCTGTGGGAAGGATCGTTAGCAAGAAGATTGAGGTTCTTTGCCTACTTCAGCAGGAAGCTAAAGGAGGTAAGGTTCTCTGCCTGCTTCAGGAGGAAGCAAAAGGAGTTTGGGTTCTCTGCCTCACTGGGGTTGGTGAAAAGGAGTTTTGTAAAGGCTTCTCCGCCTTGCTTTGGGAGCAAAAGGAGAATCACTGAGTTTTAGTTCAATATCTAGAGGGGAGGCTCCGGGGAGTGGATGTAGGTCAAGTTGACCGAGCCACTATAAATTCTGGTGTGTTCTTTCTTTTACTATTCTGCTTTTTGATTCCTGTACTTTTATTTTCTGTGGATGACCATGTGGTTGAAGTGATTATTTTGTTTTATTAAATATCTTCACAATAACGTGCAATTATAATTATTTTAAAATATTCAAAAAGGTTTTCAAAATCAGTTTTGCTTAAGAATTTTTAAAACTATCAATTCACCCCCCCTCTTAGTTAGCCTCGGGCTAGTTCATAAGGGCTTAACATCCCTAGCAAACTTTCAAATATTAACAGCCTCCTTAGTTTCTTTAGATTCATCAACATCAACAACACCCTATTTCATCTTGAAAATTTGGGATTTCCAAAGTTTCGGGTTCAGTTGGTAACAATCAAGTTTATTATGACCTAACATTTTATAGTGATCACCATAAGTTAGAAAGTCATTCATTACAACCTTTTGAACATATCTGTATTTTTCCAAACCTAACCAAATTGAGTTGGGATATTGCTTGGTGTTATCAAGCTCAACCAACACTCTCGCAATTGAGGGTCGTAAACCCACGGCTGTAGCATAATCAATTTGTAGAGGACGACCAAATAGGCTTCCCAAGCCATGCAAGATCCTTGGAGAAAAAAATGTGGATGAAGCTCAACGAAGGAGATCCAGATAGGAATAATAGAGGATTCAACTAAAATATAAAAAAAAAAGAGACCATTTTATGAGCTTCATATAGCAATTGCAAACATAATAAGGTCTATGATGAAAAATCCAACTATAATTCAAATCTTTCTCCAGTTTTATCAAAATATGTCTCAGATCTAGCAAAGTAACAGAGAATCCACCAGAAAGTTTAAGATTGAAGAATAACTGACGAATTAGGTCGAGTTTAGGCCTATGAATCATAAATTTTTTGACAAGAGCAAATTAAAACGGTCTCACCAAGGCCATCACTTCCTCTTCCAAGATCCATATGGAAGTCATACCACAATGAGCGATAGGCTTAAGATCGGGAAATAAAGAAGAAGACCGAGTTTCAGAAATCATATCCTTAAAAGATCTCATTTTATTTATGGCATTTAGAAAGCCAGGATCTACAAGATTAACGTGATTCGGCCACACTACAAAGGGGAACCCTCGATAGAGGTGCAACCATCTACAGGAAAACCCAAACCACCAGAAAAAAGTAAAAACTAATAGAAAAGGGTTGAAGAAGACTTCCCTGAACATCGCAGTGAGCAGATCTGGTTGAAAAACACAGTGGAATGTTGACACGACGCAAAGATCACCCGAGAAGAGCAAAAACCCTAGTAGAGCGAACATTGTGGTGTCTTTGAGTTTGTATCAAGCAATGATTGTAGTATTTTTTTTCTCATAATATTTTATCACTTTTTTTCTTTAAAAAAGGAATAATATGGCACATTTATTAACTTCATCAACTTTATTTTATCACCCATACAAATTATATCTTAATTTCATTTGCATTGTATTGAGGCATTCTCCAAATCATAAAAATGCAACAAGTTATAACTCCTACATATTACTATTGTATGCTATTTCAACTAAGCAAGGTCATATGGCACTTTTTTTCTGGAATTTTTACATAAAAAATAATATATCACCTAATCATTCTACTGTACTTCTCTAATCATATATCTAATGATGTTTGTAGATTTCAGTGATGGAATTCTCTCACTCTCTATCAAATTTTTTACTTGCAGCCTTTATGAAATAATTTAAATAAAAAAGTGCTTAATTAACCTTTTAAGGGTTTTAGATATTTTTATTTATTTTTAAGGGTTTTAAAATATTCATCGATTAGATGATGTTTTCAATGCCTTTTGTGGAACAACTTAAAAAAGCTACACGTTTGACTAAGGAATATATTCATCACCTAAATATACCATTATGTGAACATTTAAGAACTCTTGAAGAGTCTTGGATCTCAATAAATGATAATCTAATTGCCCATTTCATTTCAAATCAATGAAATGAGAATATTAAATTCAAAAAGATCCTTAAGTTTTTAATTATAAATAATATTAAATCCATATTAGTACATAAAAAACTAAAATTAATGAACATGCAAGTTACTATCTTCACCTTAAACAATTGAAATTTATGTTGAAAAATCAAATCAGAGCTTATGAATTAAAATATTATTCATAGCACAATTGCAGAAAGAGAAACAGAATGTGTAAGGTGCCTATTAAGATTCTCGCGTGCTATACAGCTCATTTTTATCTGTTGGTTGGGAGCTTTGACTATTAATCAAGAGGCCTTGGGTTCAAGTCTTCTATATATGATATGTATCTGAATTTATTTTAATTGACCTAAATGTCCAAAAAGAAAAAAAATAAAACGTCTCGTGCATATATTAAATAACTGGAGTACGTAAGTGGTTGATTCTGACAGATACTACCAGAATTGGGTGCTTAGTCTGTTGGGAGTTTCAAGATACAAATCCTTGAAAATTAGTCTACGATATGAGATCAACATACGTAACAGCATACAAGTAGAGAACTACAAACAAACTAAAAATATGCTAAAAAGAAGCTATTTTCTACTTTTTTCTATTAGTCATCTAATTTTTGTAGTATTAAAAGGACATCATATTATGGAGTCTAAGGGAGGACTGATTAATCTTCATGTTATACAATCGTCTTCTTCTTGTTCTTCTTCTTTTTTCTGATTATTTTTTGTATTCCACATTAAGTTCCCCTAGTCAACTTTATAATTTCGACGTCTTGACGCAGACATCGATACTTTGAAAAGTATTCTACTTTAGAAGGTCTTTTTCATGGGAAATACTTTATATGGTCAGCAATAGAATTTCAGCTGTAAATATAAGCTAATAATTAAAGAAAGGAAGTGAGATAATTGTTATGGAAGTTTTTTATTTGTTTTCAAATTGGAGTTGTAATTAGAGGAGCTCTAATTATAGCTTTGATTTAGAGCCCTGATTACTACATTAATTAGGAGATATAATTAAGTTTTTCTTATTAGTTATGTTTCAAATCTACGAATATAAGTTTGAGGAATGATATAAGTGTATAAGTGAAATTGTAATCCTGTTTCTTCACAATAGTGAAATCATCTCCTCCCCGTGGACAAAGGCAATTCTTCGTCGAACCACGTAAATTACATAATGTTCATTGTGTCTGGTTGTGGGATCTGTGTTGTTTTATGCTGTTTTTCACAACAATTTAAGCCTTCGATGAGATATTCATGTTTTCAGATGGACAACATTAGTATATCTTTACATATATAATAATAATAATAATAATAATAATAATAATAATTGTAGATCGACATCCTTTATTTATCTTTGGCTTATTCAAAGAACTATCATATTTATTTATTTATTTCTCGTTGGAAAAGATTGCAGACGTTAAACAAGACACGCAACAGCTAGGCGACGATATTGAGTGCTTGAACTTTCTCATCTTGGTTTAGTCTGTAGGTTATACTTTTTTAATGGATAAAATCAAGTAATTGCACACTTGTACGTCTTATTCTGGTGTTGTTGTTACTGATCAGTCAACGTTCAAATTCTGCGCTGCAGTTTTTTCAAGGCACTTACATGCCATGTTTCCAGCAAATGTTCCTGTGAAAATTTTTGGCAGCTGGCTATCTTGACTTTGAAAACTGCTGCTACTAATGGTAGGCTTTACTTGAAGGAACCTCTCCTAGGACTAGATATGAGTTAGTAAGTGTTGTCCCTCTCAGAACATAGATATTGCGTTAATATGAAGGATGTAAAGATTGTTGCTAGCATCCTTAGCGTTGAACATGCCATGAGATCAAGTACAAGGATGGTCCTTGGAGAGGCGAAAGTGGCATGTCATTTAGGTGCTAGCGAAATGGTGTTGAAGTTGAGGAAAGCCTCAAAGGAAGCTCATGATTATCCACCACCTAGCAGTACCTCGCGTGATGAATAAGATTGTACTAGGATGTTGGGAGGTTATTGAGGAAGGCCTCGATGTTCCTCCTGCTAGAGGTGAAGATATAACAACATGAAGGCGGCAAACAAAACAACATTTGTATTTCAAGGAGGCTAGGATGGCTTTCCTTGATATAAAAATGGCAACCTAAGGGCTATGATGCACGGACACGAATACAGTGACACAAATACGACATTACACGGACACGGGACACGTCAATTATTTAAAATGTAGGACATGGATATGGTTTGGACATTGTATTATAATTTTTATATTTTAAAAATAATGTATAAAAATTGAATAAGTGTAATATTAAAAAATAATTTAAAAATGATAAGTCATTTAACTAGAATTTGTGCTTAAAATAATTCATATTAGGATATCGAGAGTCGGACATCAATGTCATGTAGAAGGCATCAAGAGAGGAGACGACAATGTTATCGAGAGTCGGACATTGATGTTATGCAGTAAGTATCGGGCGACGATATCGAGAGGGCATCTGTCATCGATGATGAGAAGGCGTTAGAGGTTAATGTTAAGATGACATCGAACAAGGATGAGCTATTAAGTTGTCCGTATAGAAATAGCTAGCATCGAGTATCAATGTTAAGACAGTGTCAGACTTTGATGTTAATATGTTTTTGAAATGTTAATGTTGTAACGACGTCAGACGTCGATATTGAGACAACATCGGGCATTGTTTTGAAACCAAAGTCACAACCCGCTAAAGAGAAATGAAAATGAGAATATTCGATTGAGTGCAGACGATTGATTTGGTGTTGTGGAGTGACAATAAGAAATTTAATTTTTATATTTTAAATAAATAAATTTTTAAATACAAGAAATTATGTTAAAATTTTTTTCATAAAAATATTTAAGACATACATGCCGGACACGCGTCTCCAATTTATATTTAATATTTTTTTATTAAACACATTTTCGGCATGCCCAACACGCGTCGGAGGAGTCAGACATGTGTCGTGTTGAATATGTGTCAGATATTGCACGCTTCTTTGAGGAGAAGTGTCGGTACATCATAGCCTAAGGGCAATAGATGAGGTAGCCTAAAAAAGTCATTGTTGAGATTGAGAGTAGTTCAGATAGTTTTCAATCTAGGTGTAAAAACAGCAAAAACCAAAAGCAACGGGTGAGATGTTGAAGGCATGTTGTGGAGTCCATAAATAATGGCTAGGATTGCTCTTCTACTTGAAGGTGAAGGCATCCCAATCTGAAGCTGTTGGATGAGGCTATATTGAATGGTTAGAGATGCCACCAATGATAGTTGAAATGATCATCTTCTTGGAAGCAAAGGAGACATGTGCTTTAGAAATCATGCAAATCAACTTAAGAAGGTCATATATTTAACTATTTATACTTGATATGATCCTTCTAATGGTAGAGATGATTTGCAAGGAGGAAGATAAAAGAGGAAGCATATAAATGTCATAAGGGTGACTAAGGATGGGCAAATGTTCATCCTCCTTGAGGTGAATGCAATATGACTAGAATATGACAAATAAGGTAGCATAGGAAGGTTGTGGGAGCTATTCTAGATAGTTGGATAATAATCTTTTATACATGAAACTGGCATATCCTAAATGAGAGGATGAAGTAGCACAATAAAGTCATAATGTTCATTGAGGGTACCTCAATTATGATAATATATTCAACCTGAAAGAGTAAAGGTTAGGTAGGATAAGATATCATGTAAGGTTACTTAGCTAACCAAAGAAGAGACGCAAAAGCTCACATTAGAGCTTATCGAGGATTACATTGCTTTTAACTCTTTAGAAAAGAGTTTTTTGAGGTCTAAGAAATTGATGTGACACATCGAGCAAATAAAGATAGATTTTGACCAATTGCTAGATCCAAGCAAGAAGAAAACTATTGATAGACAAAGCAATATAACAAAAGGATAATTGAGGATGCAAATTAAATATTTATATTCTTATGTATTGCATTATTGTAGATGAGCAATGTGATTCTAACTTTTAAAATCTAGAATACTTAAAATAAATTAAAATTATAAGTTCAAAATTTGTCATAATAATGCTTATATTCAAATCATTAATGATATGTATAAAGTAGTTGTTACATGACTTCAAACACAAGGTGGTTTGCCAAAGTAGGATAAAGGCTTATTGTTGTTATTGTTGTAACTGTAAATTTTGAATTTCTAAAATTCAAATCACTGAATTAGACATTTAATTTTTCAAAGCTTGGAGAAAAATCTATGGGGGAATGGGCTTTAAATTTAAATATAAGGTGCATATAAGGAGTTGATGTACTAAATATTCTCCTCTCCATCCATACATAGCTATCGATTGAAGAGAGGGGAAGTTGTTACTCCCTTGGAACGTCCTCAACCACCCTTGAAGCTTGTGTTCACTAATCCAATCTTCCTTCCTTTCTCTTGCTTTCAAATTTTAAAACTTATGCAAGCCATTGCAAATAGTTTGTTGATGAAATAAAGGAGTATTGATTTTGTTTTTTTTTTTTTTGTTTTTGGATTTTGTTTCTAAAAGAATGGGGGCATAGTTTGTGATGTCACACTTGAAAGGGTTTGGGGATCTCTTCAAACCTTACCACTTTGGTAAGTGACAAGTTTATAAAACATCTATAAGTCCTACTGATATTTTGCTATAGAACCCTTCTACAATCTGACCTCCACACTTCCATACCAATTCATCATCCATTTTCACCCCAAATCCACATTAAAACTTAATAGAGAGCTCTCAGCCATGACTTGGTTAAGAAAGACTAAGTTTTTGTTCTACACTTCAGTTTCCCAACAAAAAATAAATCCTAAAAATATTACAAAATTCTCCATATCAATACTATATACATCACCCTAACTATCCCAAGTGTTTTCAAGGTACAAAGTTCTCAATTTTCCCGCTCCAAATTTCTAAACAAAAAATAATGCCCTTAGATTTGGACAGCTTCCTTATCTTAGGATGACTTCTTTTACATTAACAAAACATCACTTCTACTAAACATTATCTATGAATATTATCCCTAACATCATTTAGGTGGTGGAAAAGCCTAATTAAGCAACCAATTAAGTGTGTAATAAGAGGTTGCATCAATAATCATGTAGAACATTTTAGAACAAATTGTCATGACCGTACTACCAAATAAAGAACAAAAGTTTAACAGGAGATCAAGGGCTATAATGACCCCATCAAAAGTTCAAAGGCTAAAAGAGCCTTATCCAATTTTAAAAAAGGAAACAATTTCATATTTAAAAATATTTAAAGTTGTAGTATGATTTAAAAAAATCTAATTTAAAATTTTGAAATTTGAAATTTTAATTATTTTCCTTCCATTTTGAAGGCTTTACTTATTAATCTCACTTGTTTTATTATTGTTTATTTTTTCTTTTTTGGATGCTATTAAGGTTGGGTCCCCTTGATTAAGAGTTGGATTGGAGTAGTTTCACACTACTTCAATATGTGCTTCCTTCCTTTAGTTTAAAATTTTATATATTTTCTTATTTTCTTTGTATTTCTAGCATTAGAACATTGTAATCCCTTAAATATTTACTTTAACATATAAAAAATTAGCTTTTTTTACTTTTTGATATAAAGTTTAAAGTGAAATTTCTAGGGTTTTGTGTGCATGTTGGTTGATTTCTCTTATATTGTGTGCTTAGTGATTGACTCCTCTAAGGTTCTTCTTGATGTAAATGTACCCCATTTTCTTGAGTTGATCTCTCTCCCCACTTCTCATACTTATTGCCTAATATTTCTAGCATCATTATATATGTTTTTCTTTCCTTCCTATAGCATCAAAAACATTTTGTAAGCCTCTAACAAGTACTCAGTCAAAAGTATGACACCGTTGATCTAATTTTGCTCTCCCTCTTCCATCACTTTCTAAACACCTTAGCTCTAATTAAAAACTCTACGACACCATCGCCCCCCTAACCTTTGCCAAAAACTTCCAAGCCTCTCCAACCACCAAAGACACTATTAGAACTGTCCTCAAATTACATAGTATAGACTAATCAAAATTAACCCAAACTATGCACATTTACCTAATATTTACCTAGTATTTATTACCCATCCTTACACGATAAGAAATATTCCTATTTTTAATGAATTTCTGGCAGAATACTACTCGTCAGAATTACTGATAGAAATGCTAGGGGTTTAGTTGTAGGTTTTCTTTGAAGGAATTTTTGATGAAAATTATGCCGATAAAGGCCCTATTTCCACTGTTTTATCCCTTCTTCCATCATCTCATGAAAAATATACCTTTCATTTATTCTCACGTGAAACAAACCATGCACTGTGCCCCTTCGTCCCCCCAACATTCCCATTTATTCTTGTTGTGATTCCTTGGCCTTCGTTAAGATCATTGCCATTGCCACAACTCCATTGAAATCATTGCTCTGTCTGTTGGCATTGCATTCCTCTGCTCAATCATCTTGGTATGTTTCTATTAGTTTTTAGTTTTTATGGGTATTTACAATCAATGTAACATTAAGTACAATGCAAGGATTCATGCTTTCCCATGTAAATATCTTTTTAAGGAACTCATCAACATACCTCATAAGATCAACATGTTTTAGTAGATTTCTTCCGTAATAAGACAAATTATGAAATGATTATTTAATTCAATTATTAAAAGTTTCAATTTGATCATAATTTTAATTCATAAAAGCTGAAAGAGAAAGTGATGTGGAGTGGATGCATAAAGAGTTTGAAGGTTATTGTAAGCACCAATGAATTAAAATTATCTTTAATCTTATTTGTATTTTGAAAAAAAAAAACATAAATTGCATGTAAACATTTTGTTTCTTACATTTTGATATAGTTTTGTAATTAAACTCTTTAAATTTAAATATATATAAACATATCAAGCTTGGGGTAGAGAACTGTAAGTTAGGATTAACTTGGAAGCGAAGAAGCTGACTGGAGTTGTGCTGTTGGAGCAGAGCCTTTAGTCGAGTGTCAAGAGTGCATATCTAAAGCATATAATCACTAAATAGAACTTAAATATCATGATTAAAGAAAATGGTCAAAATGTCTTTTACAGTTTTATATAAATATATGTGATGTAACATGTAAGTTTAATCGAAGTAGATTTACAAAACAACATAAAGCTATATCAATTAAGTCACTATGTACTAAAGATGTAAATACAAGCAACTAGTATAAGTAATGATGATATAAAAAATGACTATTCTAGCTTGACAACTTTAGACAATGTTAGCAGTCTTATAAATTTTACTCAACAAGGCTAAAAACATGAATATGAAAATGTGTATTAATCTTTAGTTTTAAAGGAGTAGTTGAGAAATAATGTTGAAGAGAGAAGTAGAGGAGAGGAGAAGAATGAAAATACTTCATCAATAATTATCTTATATTTTATTAAAATTTGATCATAATTATAACCCAATATTTATGTGTAGGACTTTACAGCTCAAGTATGATATAGATATTGGATGTACAATCGATTGTTGTCTACATTATTAGATGAATACATTAATGAAGTGAATTTTTTCTTCAAGGCAGTCTTTCAACTACCTTCCTTTATATAAGATGGGATGTTTCGTTATACTTATTTGAAGAACAAAAATCAAGCATACCTCACACCAGATGCGATTACTATTGATCTATATCATAGAGGTTTCAAGCCAGAATATTGGATTGGACTTCACATGGTGAGTACAAGCCACATTTGACTCTGAATGTGGCCCATCAACAACTTCCAATATAGTTGAGAAAGAAAATATTAGAACATATGAAGACTTAGTTTCAAATACAATTGGACCACAATTTTAATAATATACAAAAGCTTTATCGAATAAGAAGGCTCAAAACTTCTATAATTTATTATATGATGCACAATAACTAATTTGAAATGAGTGCACTACTCACTCAGAGTTATTTGTTGCTGTAAAAATCTTTAGCATACAAACAAAATACAATGTCTCTCGGGAATATTTTAATCAATTCATTGGGCTGCTTAAGAAGATCAAACCTATAAATAATATATTTCCAACAGATTTATACAGGATTAAAAATTTGGTTTCAAAGCTCAATTTGAGAGCTATAAAAATAAATTTTTGTGTTAATGAATGCATGTTGTACTATCGGGATGATTTGCCAGAGATTGCATATCACCATTGCAATGCACCAAGATTTAAATCAAAATCCAGAAAAAAATTAAAAAATAGAAGGATGTGCAAGTTCGTAGATTAATTTCTTTACCCATTTTTCCCAGAATGTTACATTTATATGAATCTATGAGCATCGCTCCAAATATGTGATAACATAACAAACACATCTCAGTTTGATGTTGAGGCCTAGAAGCACTTTGATCGTTTGCATCCTACTATATATGATATTTCTACTAAACAAAATTTTGTAATGAGTATAATATTACTTTGGATAATTGGTGACTTCCTAGCTTACAATATGCTTTTAGGATGGAGCACTATAGGCAAGTTAGCTTGCCCATATTGTATAGAATTTACTATATAATCCACTTTGAAGTAAGGAGATAAGAACACTTAGTTTGACTATCACCATATGTTCTTACCTACCAACCGTCCATTTAGGCAAAGGATGTTTTCACTAAAAATAAAATCAAGATGACATAACCTCCACTAAGATTATCTAGTGAGAAAATATTTGAAAGAGTGAAGTTGATACCCATGATCATTGACTCTCAAACATTACCTAATTACAAAGTGCCGGGGTATGGAATGAATCATAATTAGACCAAAAAGAGTATTTTTTGGTTGCTGCTGTATTGAAAAATAAACTTGACTAGACATAACTTTGATGTAATACATATTGATAAAAAGTATTTTTGATAATGTATTTAACGCAATGATGGATATCAAGGGAAAATATAAAGATAACATAAGAATGAGGATGGACTTGAATAAGATTTGCAGGAGAAAAAACTTAGAGTTGAGGGATGGTGAAAATCGATAACTTCTAAAACTAGAAGCTCCATTTACCTTCAGTTTAGAGCAGAGACGATCAATTTGTGAATGGGTGCAGAGTCTAAAATAACCTAATTAATATGCTTCCAACCTTAGTAGATGTATTGACATGAAATTGGCGAAATTATTCAGATTGAAAATTCATGATTATCACATCTTTATGGAATATCTTCTACCCACTGACTTCAGTTATTTGTCAGATTTAATTTTGAATCCCTTAATCGGGGTAAAGATCTTTTTTAAAAACTTATGATAATCCAGACTGAATGAAGAGTCTTTGGTCCATTTTGAGAATAATATTTTATTTATTCTATGCAAACTTTTAAAGATATTCCATTTGGGATTTTTTTTTACTCCATGGAGCATCTTCCTGTGCATTTACCATATAAGGCTAGGGTTGTTAGACTAGTTTAATATGGATGGATATATCCATTTGAGAGTTAGCATTCCTTCTAATATAGAATCTCTAAAATATTAATAAATTATAACTAATAATCATACATCATGTAATTATCTAAATAAATTATAAAAGATTGTTAAGAATAAAACATATCTTGAATGATCAATATGTGAATTGAAGCGTATCTAATGTATGAGGCAACACAATTTTACTCTTACATCTTTGACTCAAAATTACAATCAATAAGGATAACTATACCACAAAATATTGGTAATCCATATTTTTATCAATCTTTAACTATAACCATATTCAATAAATATGATGAGACACTAAGCGCTTGTATCATATGCTTTGATTGATAAAGAGATTAGAGCTGCCATATTATATACACTGCTTAATTATGAAAAAGTTGAGCCATATCTTGAGTAAGTATAAGTTAATATTCTATACATTTTATGATACATTGATTGAAGATTCACACTATTTATAGGAAGTTCATAAATATTTTGAGTATATCATTGCCAACAAAAGTTGAAAAGAGAATTGAGGATGACTTTCCAAATTGGTTCATAACTATGGTATGTATTTTAACAATCCATTTGTACTTATATGTTAGAAGAAAATTGTCATGCTCTAGAATCTAATTTAAAGGAATTATTTTTTTTATTTTTTAAATTATATAACCAGAGCTATCTATTTTTTTATCAATATAAAAACTAGCAGAAATAAAATTATTGATCAAAATATTAATATATACATATGTATTTATCTCCCTAAAAATTTTGTTCACTACTCAGGATCTATATAATCATAACATATCTATACTACCCTAAATACGAAAGAATAACTAAAATAATATGAGCCTGAACATGAAGGATCCTGGTCAATCTCACACTCCTACTCCCTTGCCGAGTCTTGAAATCATTTAGTTATATAAAATAAGATTAAGAGCCCAACAAGTAACCAGATCCTATAATTGTAGTCAAAGCATGGTAAAAGAACAATATGCATATAAGCAGTCATATTATATCAATAACAATATATGATCATAAATATATGTAAAAATACTAAAGCTCACTTATAGTAGTAGTAGAATATATAAACAGTAAATATACGGTATAGAAGCCACTAAAGTAGTAAGATGGGGAAACAAGTAAATTAGTATGGGTGTTGAATCGATAAAATAATCATTATATCAGTATTATTAATCAGAAAAAAAATTATATAACGCAAAAAAAATCAAAGCATCGGTAAAGACTGTTAGAATCATATCAATACAGTAAAATCTTATAATGATGTACATATGCTATCCAGTTATTCTATATCAATATTAAATCAATATCTTAATCATGTGCTCAATATATTATATGCTTAGTATATTATATGCTCAATATTTATATAGTGAATCAATAATAGTAACAGTAATAGTGAATTAGTAGTAATATCAAATAGTATCAATATTCATATCAGTAATAATATTAGTATAGTGCTGTTAGTAAAACTGGTGGCAGTAATAATAAAGTAATGCAATAATAATAAATTAATACAGTATCAATAAAGATGTATAATAATAATAAATTTGTAACATACATTTTGGTGGTCAGACTTAAACAAGTAAGAAGTTCTGGCTTAAGTGGTGTTCTCTGGTATCAGTAATTCATAATCAGTAAGTAGTGGCTCAGTAGACAGAGTCGTCACTCTTTGACCCTTGGCATAATAATAACCCCTTATAAGTCCCAATTAGTTAATCACATGAATTAGTAAAGGATAACACCAAATCATAGTATTTAAAGGAAGGCCCATTGACCCACCATCATGTACATGTCAATCAGTCTCTAGCCAACGTCAGTGAAATCATCCTTTTACTTATTTTTCACATATATTAATATCATTTTTTTAACAGTGATAATGACCAGTTATTACTCAACCACATGTCAATATTCATTCACAATACTTATATTAACAATATACTTAAAATAAAAATACTTACTTTTATTTAGAAAAAAATCATACAAAATTCAATAACTTCTATTTTACTAGGTGAAATTAAGAAATATTACATTCAAAATCTCCAGAAAAATCAATATTATATCATATAAAATATTATGTAGTAGAAGTTCAATAAATCCAAGAAAAATATATTAAAATTAGTTCTCGGGAGAATTAAACATTTAAAATTAAAATCTTTAAAAATCAATAGGGATTAGAATCAACTACCTCAATCCGAATAATTTTTGTAAAAGTGGCAAAGCGATTCGGAAACCAAAAATTTTAATTTCTTTTTCTATCCATTATGCTGCAATTCAAATAGGAATTCAATTTTTTTCATTTTTAATTTTTTTTATAAAAATTCAGATTGTTACAATTTACCCACCTAAAAAAATATCATTCTCGATATTTCTCTTAAGGATTTAGGCAAAAAATCGATCTAAAATGAATTTGTACAATCAAAACTTAAAATAAATTAAAATTAGATCAAATCATATAAATCATTCTATCACATGTCATTCACTTTTACAATCAATTATGGATGTAAAATAATGCACATTAATCTACCCAATCTACCTGACACACAATCAATTTCTTATAGCTTTGGAAGCTGTTGACCCTAATTTTCCCCCAGACCTAGGTCAAAGAGTTGACCTGGTTAAATTTGACCAGGCTAGACCCCAGGACTCATCCCAATGGGTTCAGGGAGTCAAGCCAGGTCTGCTTAGCCTAGACCCAAGTCCTGGGTCAACCTAGTTGACCAGGCCAACCTGGGTTGACCCAAATTGACCCAAACTCCTTCCTACTGATTCTAAATCAGTTCCATGGCCTCCTGGCCCAATCACTTGGCTCTCTTGGGTTCCCTGGGTCAGACCAAGTCTCTTGAGCTCAGACCCAGACCCTAGGTCAACCTGGTTGACCAGGTCAACTCAGGTTGACCCTTTAGGCCCATATGGGCCCAAATCAACTTCAAATATATTTAAACCCTTCCAAGGCTCATATCCCTCACTCCCTCAGACCTATTTGACTAGGTTGACCAAGTCAACCCTTGACTTGGTCAACCCACGTCATTATGGGGAAAATGCACCCTTTAAAGCTTATTTAATTCCTATTTAAAGCTCTAAATTCATTCCTAATCTATTCCAATTCAAAACCACGGCTAAGAGACCTAATTTCCCTCGTAATTAGCTTTAGGATTGATCCTATCCATTGATCATAGGGTTAGAGCTTTAAATAGGGATTTTAGGGTTTGTTAGAGGGATCTTTTGAATCTTGCTCTCTCTCCAAGATTTCCCAGGCTGAGACCTTTGACGTGTGAGCTCCCTCAACCTTTCTCCACTCTTTCCAAGCCAAACCCGACCAGCCAAGGCCACCGCCGGTGAGACTTCTGGAGACCCAAGACCCTAGATGTTCCAAGGCTTCTCCAGTCCAATTCGGTCTGTTTCAAGCCATGACTCCAACAAGAGAAATATACGTGGATAATCTACGAGCTCAATAAGCCCAAGATCTCTCGAATCCACCGTGTGGATTAGGTAAAAACTCTAACCCTAGTTTAGGACACCTAGGGTTAAATAGCTTCTTGAAAAGCGCATTTTGGACTGAAAAAATATATCCACACGAATGCTATTCATGTATGCATGCTAAGTTTCAAGTTTCACCCAATTTGATTCACCCGATTGAGAGAACGAGGTGAAAATAGGTTTAGGGCATCGGGTTACGTATTCCGTCAGCTACGTTTGATCAGAGCCGTTGATCTTATGATCAATGGCTTAGATCTCGCAGTTCCACGGCTCAGGTTCGACCGCGGATCAGATCCCGCGGTCATTGCTCTGGTCCGGTGTGATCTGGTCCAGTGATTCAAACCGCAGAGGATCCAACGACTGCCACGCTTCGCTGACGTAGATAAGTGGTCCACCATTGATTTCAGTGCCGTGGTAATCTTTGCTAATGATTGCGCGGTAGCACAATTATTGGCAATGATTGCGAAACCTTTGACCAATTGGAAGCTGACGCGAGTCCCACACCGCCGCCGCCGTTGAAGTTAATTAAATTAATTATTTTAAAACCTTTTTAATCAGAATTATTTAAATAATTAATTTAAAATTAATTTTAATATTTTAAATATATATATTAATTATAATTTAATTTATTATTATTATTATTATTATTATTTTATTAGTATTGTTACCTAATTATTTTTTTAAACTATTAATTACTATTACTTATTATTATTATTATTATTATTATTATTATTTAAATTATTTTATTATTATTATTTTTACTATTATAATAATTATTATTATTTTATTTTTAATTTATTTTATTATTATTATTATTATTATTATTATTATTATTATTTATTACCATAATTATTTTAATTATTAAACTTTTATTTTTAAATTATTTTAATGTTATTATTATCATCTTATTATTTTAAAATATTATTATTTCTTTTAAATTATTATATTATATATTCTATTATTATTATTATTACTATTATATCTTTATTATTTGTCATTTATTTATTTTAAGATCAGAAAACCCTCTTATAGTTATTTTAATTCAAAATAATTATTTTTAAAATATTAAATGATTTAAATTATTTTAAAATTACTTTTAAACCCTCTAAACTTTAAAAATTCATAACTTATACATTTTAAATTGAATTTTTACGTATAATACCTTGAATTTTTTATAAAAATGTGAATTATATTTTAAAAATATTTTCTAGATCTAAATTATCTTTTTAGGATTATTTCTTTATTACCTAATTATTTAAATATTTAATTATTATTTAAATATTTTAAAACTAAAAATTATTATTTTTGGAATACAAATTATTTTTAAATCCTTGCTGGGGTGGCCAGTGGATCTCCCATAAATATAAAGATGAACTTACTTTTAATTATCCTTTTTTAAAATATATGTATATCTAATTTGGATACTTTAACTAGCATGCATTGCATTAGAAATCAACTAAATTAAAATTTTAATTGCATTAGATCTAGTAGCATTCATCCTATATAAGTTTGGGGCCAATTAAAAAACTCTCTAGACGTCGGCCCTATTTCCAAGAACTATAACCTACCCACCCATCTTACATAAAATGACTGGACTTATAGTTTTGAAGTAACGACTAGGTGGTTAGCTAGCTCCCCAATCCAGGCCGAGGTAAGTCCAGATTTTACATTACATTAGTTAGGACACGGGTGTTAGTGTTACATAGAACACTAAACCCACTTTAGACTTAGGGTTCAAGGATATTATTATTTTATAGTATGACTCATCAGTAGGTAAGTACTCTACCTATCTGCGTCGCATGGATGACGCCACCTCCATCCTTCTCACCTGTATGCTTTGAATGTATGATTTTCTTTTTTCTAGTTTCCTCACTACCCTAGTCCCTCCGGATGCTGATATGAGCCCCATGTGTTGACTAAGCTGAGTTGAACCCTTTCTTATCCTTTGAGTAAGATTTCCTAGTCTTCTCCTTATGTGCCAATCCCATTTGAGAGTATAATATAGAATCTTTAATCGAGAGTTTTTACAGGCCTCGGCCTGAGATATAATCAACCATGGGGGCTTGCGCCCGTGGAAACCTGAATCCCACTATCAAATAAACCACACTCAAGCTGATGTATTGGGTGGGGGGAAACCTGTTGTGATGACCAGATCGTACATATTATTACCCATCAAGGTGTGTTGGCAAGAACCGCTATCCTTAATGGTTAATCATATGTGTGATCAAATCTGCCCTCCCATTGGCGATACCGCCTCGCTCGGGGTGGCGGTGTTTTTGTTCCCTTTTGGAGGTCCATAGGTTTCTGGCGAGCACGTCGGGATAGGTTTCTCTCTCCATCTTTGGGTTCTATATTATCCTTTCTTGTGTGTACTATGAGACTGGTATTCCTTAGATTATGTCCGTTCCACTCTTAGTTAGGGTCCTTTCTTAGTTATGATCGTTCCTTCTTCTTAGCTAGGGTTCCCCCTAGTTTTCTTCTAACCTTCCAGGTCATTCCGTCCCCTATATATCATTACTTTTCTCATGTATTTATTTCTTACTAATCATTTCAAAACTTCTTTTATTCTTCTTGGCAGACAGTGCCATGGCCTGTTCCGGGACTTTCCATTTCGGTTCTGATGCACAAGTGACACTCCCTGAGTCCCTGCTAGCCTGTCCCCCTACTGGAGGAGTCACTTTTGGTTCATTTACTGACTCAGCCTTCATCACTCTTGGCGGGCCGACCCCTGCTGAGGCTGCTGCCTACTCTCCTCCCTAGAGGAGAGCTCCCACAGCCATGCGACCTTTCGGATGTCAAGTTGCTCGGTGAACAACGCAGGCACCTACTTGTCCCAGTCCTGTTCGTGTGCAGCCGACACACCCTATGGTTAGGCAGCCACTACTTAGACCACTTCCTATTTAGCCCACTCATCCGGCGGTTAGGTGACCAGTGTCTATCGCACCAGTTGTTCTGGCTGCCCCGGCTCCTCAGCACCCACGGGTAGTAGTTACTCCTGTTATTGTTCTAACAGAGGCAGCTCGTGTTCAAGCTCCCCCTCCTTAGAGGGGTTCCCAAACCTAGGCTACTTCGCCCTCACCTCATTGGGTTTCAGTTTTTGCTCAGTTGTCTCACCTAGAGACCCTCGAGCAGACCCTGACACTTTCTGTGGTCCCTGTTCCCCTGTCACTCAGGCAGTGGGTTCAGATGTTGCTTCGTCTTCTGCCTCTGGCCTTGAGAGAAGGGCCCGGAGGAATAGAAACCATAGACTCCAGTTAGCTGCACTCAAGGTAGATAGACAGCAGATGACAGATTTGTTGGCTCACCAAGAGCCAGTTCAGAGGAGAGTGGTCCCCAGGCAGCGGGCACCATGACCAATTACAGTTTCCCCTACTCTAGATGTTATAGTTGCCCCTGAGATAGCAACATTTTAGGGAGGATGCTTATCTCCACTGACACACAGTGGTGATGAGGAAGATGTCACTAGTATTACAATGGCCCCCCTGTCACTACTACTTTACCACGCGTTAGGGTCCCCAGGGATGATGCCGCTCGAACCCTCTCTCAGAGGATTTGAAGCATCATCCACTTAGCGCCGGGTCAAGGCCTTGTTAGTTAGGAGAGGTTACTCCACCAAATTTCTCAGGCGTCCGTTCAGTTACAGAGATAGACTTCTAGGCAGAGGTACATGTGGCAGAGAGGACAGCCACCCAGGTAGCTTGTTAGTTCAGTTCTGTCAGTGAGACCGCAGACAGTTACTCCGATTATTAGACGATGCCCGCGTCGTCATGGACAGAGGCAGCAGTTGGAGCCTCCTAAACCCTAGCTCAATTTAGTTGTGGTAGCCCCACAGTAGCTAGTTGCCCCTACTGGGTCCCATCATAATAGATGGGAGTGGAGATGATGACAGGTAGAGTCCTCTATCGAGGCAGTATAGCTAGTTCGGGCAGTTGAGCGGTTAGAGACAGTTATTCCTTCCAGATCAGAGGAAGCTCCGATGGTCTGTGGCGTAGTGACAGATGTTGATGTTGCAATTTCTCCTGGTATTTCACCAGTTTGGGCAGAGCCAGCCCTTATTTTTAGCCCCTATAGGGCCTCTTCCCCTTTGAGTCCGTACATGGAGGATTTTCGTCAGACCCTCTCTGAGGACAATGCACTTGAGGATGACTTATTCGAGGAGGAGTCAGATAGAGATGTACCGGTGCACAGAGTATGTGTGATTACTAGATGAGGCCACTCAGATGAGCAGAGAGAGGCAGATGATAATGATGAGTAAAGAGAAGCTGAAGTAGGAGGATCCCCCCAATCAGTGAGACAGATGCCACAGTGCTACAGTTACAGACTCAAATGGCAGAGATGGCTAGGGCCATGGCAGCGATGACCGCTCAGTTGATAGCCTTGGGGGTGATGCCCTAGATGACGGGCGTAGGTACACACACTACATCCAGGGACGAGCCAACAGTAGCATCTGTAGTAGTACAAGGCCCTGTAGGAGTAGACAGGGTCCAGAGAGCAGTTTTAGTGGCACCTACAGCAGTCACTTTTACTACCCCAGTTCAGAGTCAGTCAGCTTAGTTATCAGCAGGGCAGATTCAGGATTTGATAGCACAGATGGTCAAGCAGGCCATTTCCTCCAAGAAGTCTGGAGAGGTAGTTAGCAGGGGGCGTCCTTACCCAGTAGAATACGAGCACGAGCCCTACCCCCTAGTTTTGTCCCTCCTAAGTTTAGAGTCTTTGATGGGTTTGGGAACCCAAGGCAGCACGTGGCCCAGTACTGAGCAATCTACTGCAATATAGGCTTTTCGTCAACAGTCTAGTTGGGTGGCCTTTGCCTGGTACGCTGACCTCCCCAACAATTCAGTACGCACCTTCGCAGAGTTAGAGTAACTTTTTGTGCAGAGGTTATTAGGACAGAGCACCGAGTTACAGTTGGAGAGCTAGTTGTGACTAGACAGTGTCCTCGAGAAACTCTCCCAGATTATATAGCCAGATGGAGGAATCTCAGTCTACAGTGTGAAACCCAGTTATAAGAGCAGCATGTAGTAGAGATCCTGTTAAAGAATATAGATGGTCCAATAGCACCTTATCTGAATGGTTTTCACATTAGAACCTTTCAAAAGTTATTAACAAAGGTGATTAGTTTACAGGACAACATACCCGATGCAGTCCCTCCTAAAGTTGAGAGTCAACCTTCACCTAGACCTCAGCGGTAGGAGTCTTCAGGGGAACCTCCACCTAGGAGAGGGGAGGTACACAGTACCTATGAACCATCAGATAAGGGCAAGAAGCCCTTAGTCAGTTCAGCACCACCTCAGTAGTCTCACACACCTGATTAGTCAGTAGTGCAGCCTAGACCTTCCCGTAGGACTCTGGAGAGTCAGCAGTACCTACGGGAGAAGCTTAGTAAGGAATATCCCTTTAAAAGGGAAAGTGTAAAGAAGATATTCAGATTCCTTATTTAGAAGAATATCCTGACATTCCTGAACAACAGTAGAGTGGAGGAGGAGAGACAAACAAACCACCCACTCTATTATCCCTTTTTTAGACATATCAGGCATGTCTTTGAAGACTGCTATATGTTCAAGGATAGAGTTCAGAAACTCATGGCTAGTGGGCAGATACACCTATAGGACAGCAATCTGGTGCAGCCCAAGGGAAAGACGTCTCAGACAGTTCAAATGATTTCAGGCTCTAGCAGTTACAGTGACAGTTAGAGTGACAGCAAGAGCAGTAGTAGCAGATCACCCAGAGGTTCTAAGGGAGAGTGGCAACTACTACTCTCTCGGAGGATAAAGTAGATGATAAGACAAATAGTTTAGAGTTTAGAAGCAGTTGAGAGGAGGCCTACCCAAGCTAAGTCGACAGTTGACAGCCCAGTTGCTTTGCCAGCACCTTTTTCTCTTTCTTCTTTTATTGTAGTACCTATTGAGCACATTTCTTTTTTTTCTTTATGTAATAATAAAATATATGAAAAAGAAAAGATTATTATAACTTCCAAGGGGAAGACGGGATGCCTTCCAGCACTTATGCTGAAGGATTTTATTCTCCCTTCGGCTGATGATGCAATAATAGAAGAAGATGATTCTGGCTACTTTTAGTATTCTACTCCTGTTACTTTTACTTCTACTTCTTCTAGCACTCGCTCTTCTAGCATTTTACATATTTCTTGTAATAATTCTATATGTGACGATGAGTCTAAGTGTCATGAAGAACCTATGTTCATAATTCCAGGGGGTGGTTGATACATGGATTCAGAAGATGAATTTGAGAACCCACTCCAGTCACTTTCCTTAGAGCCAGCATAAGCCATCATCGCTAAACAAGTGAATCTCCTATTGAGGATGACTCAATATATGAAGTTCACTTATGTTCAGGGAAAGTTCTTCCACCCAGGATGGCTAAGAACATAAAAGAAAAAGATAAAATTATTATTATCCAGCACGACGATCCTATCCCTTCCTCCCAAGAGCAGTCTAAGGAGAAAGGGAAGGGCCCTCAGCTGGAGGTCGACTATAATATGTTAACTCATTTAAGGAAAATTCCTTCCCTTCTTGGTGTCTATGACGCTTTGATGATGTCTCCTAACTTGAGAGAGACCCTGGTGAAAGCACTACTTGAACTAGAGTCTTATCAAGCTTTCTTTGCTTCTGAGTATGTTGAGGATGCATATCACTTGAGAGAGATGCCATATATTACCTTTTTAGATCATGATCTCCTCTTAGGAACCTCTGATCACAATTATCCCTTATATATCATCGCTGAAGTTAATGGTTATGAGTTGAACAGGGTCCTCATTGACCAAGGAGCTTCAGTCAACATCCTGAGCTATGAAACTTTAAAGAGCCTCTCCCTAGGTCATCTGAGGCTCACTTCTGATAAGATTATATTAAAAAGCTTCAATGACCAAGGCCAGTGCGCTCTATGATCCATCACCCTACCTTTGAGGTTCAGAGCTTTCCTAACTGAGGTAAAGTTTCATGTAATCCAAGCTGATACTTCATACATGGCTCTCTTAGGAAGGCCTTGGCTTCCCGAGTATGGAAGGTGCCCTCTACCTTGTACCAATGTATGAAGTATATGAGGAATAAAGTCGAGTATTCTATTACTGGGGATACCCAACCCTTTTTTGTGCATGCGGTCTCCATTTACGATGATGGCAAGCATTACATGCCTTGAAAGACTCATAAAGCTCCTCCTACCCAGTCACCAGTGATACCTGTTAGTATTGTACAGGGTTCTATGCAGTCACATGTACTGGGTCCTATACATCTACTAGTACAGGGTCCATTACAGGTTGGTATTAAGGTAGTTGTTTCCACTACAGAACCTGTTACATCTCCTTTCTAGTTTGCAGTTGGGAATGATGTTCCCCCTAGTAGAGGTAAGGGAGGATGAGGATGAGGTAGAGGTAGAGAGTTGACTCGCTCGCCGTGAAACTACGACACTCAAATTTCTCCTCTTTATACTTCTTATTTGACTGTCGAGTCCGACTCTTCCGATGACGAGATGATCAATATTCCTCGTCGTTTAGTCCTTTCAGTTGCCCTAGGTCTTGCTGACTATAGTTCATTCCCTACCTTTCATAAGTACCTGATACCTGAGGGTGGTTTGGTTGTTGATAGTGGCTCAGAAAAGGAAGTAGACTCCCGTCGTCAGACTACTAGTCAACAACTCCTTTCCCACCAAATACGTGGAATAAGAGTCAAGGTGTCTCGTCAGAGATCTTTTGTTACCCCCTCCACTAGTGATGGTGGTGTATTATAGACTACTGGTCACCCTCCACCTCTACTATATGAATTATTCGTGCCACCGCGATCTAGTGAGTGTGCCTCGTGACCCATAGTATAGGTGCCCTACCGGGTCCTGAGAGTCAGGGTCCTACGAAGACCGCTATGGATAACAAGGTCATACATGTCCCTCGCTACTTTTCCCCTTTTGTGGAAGACTGTGTAGAGCGATGTGCAGTTATCTCAACTTGGTCAGATGAATAAGCTCTACAGCAGGTTCATGTTTGGTGAACTGATATACCTCAAGCCAAGCAAGGTTTGGGTTATGTTGATAAGAGCTCATCTTGCCATGCCAATATTTGAGCTGTCTACCACTCATACCCGGTTGTTTCTCTTACTGATGAAGAAGACCTAGATGATGATGATGACAGAGTACTTGATGCTCCTCAAGAGTTTGATGATGACATCACTTCTGCCATGGATAAACTGTGTGAGATAAACTTAAGCACTGAATCAGATCCTAGACATATTTTTTATTGTCTCTTATTATATGACTTAGAGGCTCAAGAGTACATCAAGTTACTCTCAGAGTTTAGAGACTGCTTTGCCTGGAACTACACCGAGATGCTTGGTCAAAATGCAGAGGTAGCAGTCCACAAGTTGGCCATCAAGCTTGATGCAGTCCCTGTTAAACAATCACCTCATAGGATGAGGTTGGAAATAGAACAACATGTGATCACCGAAACTAAGAAACTCATAGAAGCTAGTTTCATTCACGAAGAGAAGTACCCTACTTGGCTTTGCAACATTATTCCAGTTCAGAAGAAGAGTGAACAGATTCGTGTCTACATCGATTTCTATGATTTAAATAAGACATGTCCTAAGGATGATTTTCCTCTTCCTATCCTCGAGCTTATGGTGGATATAGCATCATCCCATAGTATTTTCTCCTTCATGGATGGTTCATCTGGTTACAATCAGATAAAGATGGACCCCAAGGAGGAGAAGTTTATCACTTTCTGTACACCTATAGGTGTATTCTGTTACAAGGTGATGCCCTTCGGTCTCAAGAATATTGGGGCCACCTATCAACATGCTATGACTGTTATCTTCGACGAGATGATACACGATCAAGTTGAATACTATGTGGATGATCTAGTAGTTAAAAGTAAGGTCCGTGGAGATCACCTTCGAGATCTATGAATCATTTTTGAGTGCTTACGCAAGTATAACTTAAAGATGAATCCTCTGAAATGCGTATTTGGAGTCAGTGTAGGAAAGTTCCTAAGGTTTATAGTTCACTACCGTGGCATTGAGATTGATCCTTCCATGATCAAAGCTATAGTAGAGTTAAAACCTCCTAAGAGCCTTACCTAGCTAAGGTCTTTTCAAGGGAAATTTGACTTCATGCAGAGATTCATCTCCAATCTGTCTAGTCGGTGCCATCCCTTCACTACCCTAGTAAAAAAAGACTCCCATTTCCATTGGGATGAGCATTGTTAGGAGGCCTTTGAGAGTATAAAGTGCTACCTAATGAACCCCCTGTCCTAACTGCACCCATCCCCAGGAGACCGTTAATTCTCTATAATACGGCCTTGGATGAGTCTTTGGGTGCACTGTTGGCTCAAGAGAATGAGAAAGGCAAGGAAAATGCCTTGCACTATTTCAGCAGATGATTGATACCCATAGAACTGAAGTACCTAGCGATGGAAAAGCAATGTTTAGCATTGATCTTCATGGTACAGAAGCTTAGGCATTATACGCTTTTACATAAAGCCAACCTGATCTCTCGAGTCAACCCTTTATAGTATTTGATGACCCGTCTAACCCTCTCAGGTCATCTAGCATGATGTTCTATGATCCTACTACAGTTTGACATCACTTTTGTCCCTCAGTGGACCGTCAAAGGATAGACTCTAGCTGATTTTATTACCGCTCACCCGATCCCTGTAGATTCCCCACTCAATGATGATTTACCTGATGAACTAATCATGAGTGTGGATGAACATGAGTCCTCTACTTGGGATTTCTACTTTGAAGGTGCATCATCCGTTAAAGTCTTAAACCCGAATGAAACTCCTATAGTTAGGGTAGGTTTGGGCCACATTTTTATATCCCCTGAAGGTCACACTCTAAGATATTCTTATAGTCTTTTAGAACCTTGTACTAACAACAAAGCTGAGTACGAAGCTCCAATTTTGGGACTAGAGTTGGCCATTCAGATGAATGTCATGTAGGTGAAAATCTTTAGAGACTCATAATTGATCATAAATCAAGTAGCAGGAGTCTACATAGTATTTAAGCCTGAGCTTTTGCCTTATCATAACAAGGCAATGGAGCTCCTATATTTGATTCCTGAAGTAACTATGGCTAAGATCCCTAGATCTGTAAATGAAAAGGCAGATGCGTTAGCCAAGTTAGCAAAGGAACTGGCTGACCCCACTAGCAACCCACTATCCATCGTTGTCAGTGTAATCAAGCTCTATGCCCCACAGACTTGTCTTCTCCCGATTAGACCCTTACAGTGTTCTCGGTTGAGGAAGAGTCAGATTAGAGAATACCCTTTATAGAGTACTTGAAGCACGATAGGCTTACTGATGATAGATCCCTCGCTGCTCAGATCAGAAAGAGGGCTCTATCATTCACTTATGTGAACGAGACCTTGTATCGACGCTCTTTTGACCAAATATGGTTGCGTTGCCTCAACAATGAGGAGGCTCGCAAGGTCATGGGTAAGATACATGAAGGTCTTTGCGGTGCTCACCAGTCCGGACCAAAAATGAAAGGCAGAATTAAATGCCTTGGTTACTATTGGTCGATTATGATCCGTGATTGCATGGAGCACGCTAGAAGGTGCCACCAGTGCTAAATTCATGTCACGGTGATTCACTAACCCCCTAATTTGCTGTACCCTACTGTATCATCTTGGCCATTTGAGGGCTAGGGCATGGATGTAGTGGGTCTTGTCAACCCTCATTCCTCTAAGAGTCATATGTTCATTTTAGCTGCCACTGATTACTTCTCTAAGTGGGTAGAAGCTGTGCCACTTAAGGAAGTTAAACCAAATAAAAACAAGGTGAAACTCTCAGTCAGAAATCCAGTTTATCAAAAGTAGTGAGCAGTGATCAGATTTTGAAAAGATGAAACAGTAAATAAAAGAGATGAACCAGTAAATAAAAATAGCTAGAAAATTACATCAAAATAAATACTCAAATCAAATTAACACCAAGGCTAAAATAGAAATCAACAGAAGAAATTAAAAATAATAGAAAGTAAATAATCAAATCAAATAGCTAGCTAATAAAAATAGAATAAAAAAGGACAAATCAGAAATCATTATTCATCAGAATTAAGCATTTATATCAATCACTCCTAATCTGATTCTCAAAGTGCTGAATGAGTCAAAGGCCAGTGGTTTAATAAATATGTCAGCCAGCTGATTTTCAGTTGCTACATGATGTAGCTCAATGTCCCCTTTTGTAACATGGTCCCTAATGAAGTGATGCCTTATATCAATATGTTTGGTTCTAGAATGTTAGATTGGATTCTTAGAGATACAGATGGCACAAGTATTATCATACAGAACAGAAATTGTGCCCACAGGAAATCCTAAATCTAAGACTTATTGCTTCAACCAAAGAACTTGGGCCACACAACTTCCTAAGCTAATGTACTCAGCTTCAGTAGTGGAAAGTGCAACTGAGTTCTATTTTCTACTGGACCAGGAGATTAAAGACTGTCCTATGAATTGACAAGTTCTAGAAGTGCTCTTTCTATCCACCACACACCCTACAAAGTCAGAATCAGAATATCTAATAATCTCAAAAAAGGTGTTGTGCCTAGGGTACCATATTCCTAGGTTTGGGGTCCCTAATAGATATCTAAGAATTCTCTTAACAGCAGTCAAGTGAGACTCTTTAGGATCAGCCTGAAACCTAGCACAAAGATAAATACTAAATATGATATCATATCGGCTAGCAGTCAGGTAAAGCAGTGATCCAATTATTCCTCTATACTTCTTCTGATCAACAGATTTTTCACTTGAATCCTTATCTAACTGAACAGAGGAGCTCATGGGAGTGTTGATTGGCTTGGCTTTATCCATCTCATATTTCTTCAAAATGTCCTTAGTGTATTTAGATTGATTTAGAAAGGTTCCATCATCCATTTGCCTTATGTTAAACCCCAAAATATTAGATAATTCTCCCATCATACCCATCTCAAACTTCTTACTCATTATTTTAGAAAACTCATCACATAAATATTTATCAGAAGATCCAAAAATTATATCATCAATATAGATATGGATAATGAGTAAGTCATCCCCTATTCTCCTCAGAAAAAGGGTGGTGTCTACGCTCCCCTTCACAAAGTCTCTTTCTAACAAGAATGTGCTAAGCCTCTCATATCAAGCTCCGGGTGCCTGTTTCAATCCATATAAGGCCTTTTTTAATTTGTAAATATGATTTGGATATTGGTAACTCTCAAAACCTGGGGGTTATTCTACAAAAATATCCTCTTTTATTACCCCATTTAAAAAGGTACTATTGACATCCATTTGAAACAGCTTAAATCCCTTATAACAGGCAAATGCTAGTAGCACTCTAATGGCTTCCAATCTAGCTACAGGGGCAAAGGTTTCCTCAAAATCAATTCCTTCAATCTGATTATACCCCTTAGCCACCAATCGTGCCTTATTCCTAACCACCACACTAGAATCATTCATCTTATTTTTAAAGACCCATTTGGTTCCCACTATATCTTGGTTTTTAGGTCTTTCTACTAACTCCCAAACATCATTCTTTATAAATTGATTCAATTCTTCTTGCATAGCTAAGATCCAAAACTCATCAGAGAGGGCTTAATTGATATTGGTGGGTTCAGTCATTGAGATAAAGGTAGAGTGGTTTACTTCCTTCCTATGTCCATACCTAGTCCTAACACCTTCAGAAGGGTCTCCTAAGATCAGTTCTTTAGGATGACTCGAAGAATATCTCAAATCTCTAGGCAAAGTGGTTTGAGATTCTACCCTTTCCTCTAGATATTCTTTTACCAACCCCTTGGGTAATCTCCTCTACCTCTTCTTCTTCCTCAACTCTAGTCACCTTAAGATCAGATTCATCAAACACCACATGAGTTGTCTCTTCCACCACCAATGTCCTCTTATTAAACACCCTAAAGGATTTCCCCACACTAGAATTGCCTAAGAACACTCCTTCATCAGATTTGGGATCAAACTTTCCTAAGGATGATTTCCCGTTGTTCAAAATAAAAACCTTACAGCCAAAGACATGGAGGTGGGACAAGTTTGGAGTTCTACCCTTAATGATCTCATAAGGTGTTTTGTTCAGATTTGATCTAACATTCACCCTATTCAGCACATAACAGGCAGTGTTCACAGCTTCAGCCCAAAAGTATTTTAGAAGTGAGTACTCAGCAAGCATGGCTCTAGCAGCTTCCACTAAGGTCCTGTTCTTCCTTTTAGCTACCTCGTTCTGCTGAGGGGTCCTAGGAGCTAAAAAATTATGACTAATCCCTTGCTCCTCACAAAAACTTCCAAACTCTCCACCATAATCACTATGAATAGTTAAGATCTCACACCCTAACTTCCTCTGAATCCAAGTGGAGAAGGACTTAAATTCATCAAATGACTCAGATTTGTGTGACAGAAATATAATCTAAGTGAACCTCGAGTAGTCATCTACAATCACAAACTCATAGACTCTTCCCCCTAATCTGGCAGTGCTAATGGGTCCAAAGAGATCCATGTGAAGGACTTCTAAAGGTCTAGAGGTGCTAATGTCCTTAACAGAGTGAAAGGAGGACTGGACTTGCCTCCCTAACTGACAGGTATCACACAGGTGGTCCTTAATGAACTTAAGCTTGGGCACACCTCTAACTAAGTCCTTTTGGGTGACTCTTCTAAGGGCTTTCATACTGGCATGACACAATCTTCTATGCCACAACCAAGACTCATCAGTAACAATTTTTAAGCAAATTGAATTTTCAGCTTTAATGCAACTTACATCCAGCTTGTAGACATTGTTGATCCTTTGTCCCTGTAAAATAATTTTGTCATTTAAGCTTAAAATGCAACAAGTGGGCAGGAATTTAATGCTGTATCCTTTGTCACAGAGTTGACTGATGCTCAGTAGGTTGTGTTTCAGTCCATCTACAAGCAAAACATTGTCAATCATAAAATTCTTTAAATCACCAATTATACCTGAGCCTACCACCCTCCTGGTGGTGTTATCTTCAAGTGTAACCTTGCCTCCAGCCCTGGCCTCCAGCAAAATGAACTGATTTGTATCTCCAGTCATTTGTCTAGAACATCTACTGTCCATGTACCACATGCTCTCACGAGGTCTTGTGTGAGAACACACCTATAAAATCATCAAACGTCAGATTTAGGAACCCAAATAGGTTTGGGTTCCTTCTTATGAAAAGAAGAATGTAATGTATGTGTGCTATGTTGTGAAACAGACAGTTTGGGCCTCCACACCTAATGTGTACTACGGTGAACAGTGCAGGTGTGGGAAATGTGTCCTAGCATGCCACATGAAAAATATCTAACACCAGGAAAAGGGTTAGCTAATCTACGTGGGTGATAGTGCCTCTTCCTAGGTTTGTATGAAACATGCTTTGATGATTTTAAAACAGATTCTTCAAAAGGTGAAGGTGCATAAAACTGTGCAAAAGTAGGAGGTGTTTGATTTTTCTCAAAAGTACTGATTTTATCTTTCAGAAATTTATTTTCTTGATTAAGACTTATAATTTCAAATTTCAGTGCACCATTGCTACTCTCCACTTCACATGCCAGATTGTCTAATTCTTTAAAAGGTCTTTCTAAATCAACATACGAGGTTTTCAATGAATCATTCCCAGTAACTAAATCAGAATATTTTTTGTTCAATTCATAAAACTCATAAAGTAAAGACATGTGATTGCTGTTAACTGTGGAATGATCTTTAACTATCGAATCATGCTCTTTTTGTAAATTCAGAAGTTCTAGTTTCAGGCTAGCATGAGTTTTCTTATGCTTCCTATACGATGCATGAATTTTTTTAGATATTTCAAATAATTGATCGTAAGTAAGCTTACATACCTCTTCCTGTTCAGACTGACTAGGATGATCATCAGCCATAAGACACAAATTGGTTTCCTCCTCTTCAGCTTCAGTCTCAGAAGAGTCAGATGCAGAATCTACCCAGAACGCCTTCTGAATCCACTTCTTGTCCTTCCTGAACTTGTGTTTCTCCTCACCCTTCTCCTTGCTTGGGTGAGCTTTAAGTGTAGGATAATCAGCCTTAATGTGTCCAGGCTTCCTGCATTCAAAACAGACAATATCAGATGAACCCTTAAAATTTTTGTTGGACTTACCCTTGTTCCACTTCTGAAAATTCTTGTGTTTCTTCTTTAGAAAGCTTTTAAATTGCCTAGTGATCAAGGCAACATCATCGCTATCAGACCCAGAAGAACTAGTATCACTCTCGTTGGCCTTCAGTGCCACTATTTTCTTCTTCTTCTTCTCACCTGCATTAAGCTGTCTTTGGTTCACCCCTTGCTCGTAAGCAATGAGTGATCCAAGTAAGCTATCAATAGAGTAAGTATTCAAATCTTTAGATTCAATGATTGCAGTTATCTTAGCATCATACAAAGAAGACAAACATCTAAGAATTTTGTTCACTCTTTCATAATTTGTAAGTTGTCTACCTAAGGCATGCAAAGAAGTGATAATTTGAGTGAATCTCGTATACATTTCAGAAATAATTTCAGTAGGTTTCATGTGAAAAAGTTCATAGTCATGAAGCAAAATGTTTAACCTAGACTGTTTGACTTTAGTTGTACCTTCATAAGTGATGCACAATCTATCTCAAATTTCTTTGCCAGTTATACACGTAGACACACACATGTAATCCTCAGATTTTAAAGCACAGAAAAAATAGTTTAATATTTGGCATTCAATTGTGCTAAGTCACGATCATCAAAAGTCCAATCAGTAAAGGGTAGTTCAGTTTTAACATTGTTAATCATTCTAAACGGCAGCTCGTAGCCATCCTTAACAAGCATCCACATACGATAATCAATTGATTGAAGAAAAGTGGACATGCGAGTTTTCCAAAAATCAAAAGGTATGTTATCAAACAATAGTGGTCGTATAATTAAATAACCTTCAGTAGTATTATGATTACCAAAGTTAGCCATGGATCAAATTAAAAAATTTTTAAACTCAAATTTTTAAATCCCCCTCTGATACCACTTGAAAGTTTGATAGGGATGTTAATCCCTGATGAACTAGTCCCAAGGCTAACCAAGAGTGGGGGGTGAATTGGTTATTTAAAAATTCAAGAGCAACAGTAAAAAAATCTTTTCGATGATTTGCAGTAGAAACAAGTAAAACACACAAACGAAAAGATCAAATACAGATTTCACCCAAGTAGTTAATCACAGAAAACTAAAGTGTAGAAAGTAATCAGAAAGAACACACCAGATTTTATAGTGGTTCGGTCAACTTGACCTACATGCACTCCTCGGAGCCTCCCCTTCAGGTATTGCACTAACTAAAAGTGTCTCTCCTTTTGCTCCCACAGCAAGGCGGAGAAGCCTGCACAAAAACTCCTTTTCACCGACACGGTGAGGCAGAGAACCTAACCTCCTTTTGCTTCCTCCTGAAGCAGGCAGAGAACCTAACCTCCTTTCGCTTCCTCCTAAAGCAGGCAGAGAACCCGGATCTTCTTATTGACGATCCTCCCAATAGACACCGATAAGACCAGAGACAACGAGCGGAGACGACGACTCTGATCCTTGCTTGGAGCAACCTTTGTGAATCCCTCAAAAACTCCCCCTCACAAGATCTTCTCTCTCTCTCCCAAACTCTCTCTCTCTAGGGTTTCTCTATAAAGGAAAGTGGCAAAAGATTTTTCTTGTTGGAAGAAAAATATCTTTTAAAATAGGGCTCTAAAATTACCCTAAATCTCAACTGGTCGGCAAGAATCATCCAGGATGATCTAAATATCATCCTATATGATTAGTTCAAAATCAGCTATTTCAGCCTGGATGATCTGGCTCTTCTGGACGATCAGTAGAAAAAATTATTCAAATCGTCCCGTACGATTTTGCGATCGTCTGGGATGATTAGTGTAAATCCAAGAATTTCATCCAGAAGACCGCTCTGGTCATCAAGAGGAACTTGTGTTGGATGATCCAAAAATGACTTGAGCGTCGAGGACGATACGGATATCGTCCGGGATGATTAGTTCAAAAAGGGCCAAAATCGTCCTGATGACCACTCTGGATGTACAGTTGAAACACACTAGACGATCATAATTGTGCCGGACGATCTTGCAATCGTCCCGGACGATATGATCATATCAATTAAATATTAATTGCTTTTCTTAATTACCAGACTAATTTAGGCATGATTGTATTGGATCATCCAAGATGATACACGTATCGGCCGGGACAATCAGATCAAATCTCTAAAATTAAAACTTGCCTAACTTGATCTGGAGCTGAAAATTTTTAATTTGAGCCTATCGTCCTATACAATGTTTGGATCGTCCAGGAGGATCGGCTTAATCAGACAGACTTAACTTGGTTGCCCTAATTAGGGTTTCTATTTTTACTTGATCGTCAAGGATGATGTGAATATCACTTAGGACGATCTGAACAAAAATTTAATAGAAACTTTAATTCACTCAAGCTCTCCCCCTGAGTGTGTGTGTGCAAGGTTACGTAGCTAGGGGATCAGTTACATTACAATTGACTCAAGAAAAGGAAAAATAGTATATTTAGACACACTTGGACCCGATCTTGAGTTGGCTTGAGTTGCTTTTGATCTTTTGTACCTGAAATGGATTAGCCAAGCAAAACAGAATACAAACATGTTTGTCATCATGAAAACCAGATTTATAATAATAACTTCAACTAATTACCTAGCTTAGGATCTATCTCAGCTACACAGCCTTTTACACACACTTAGATGGTTTGCTAGGGCACTACCTCTAGACCTAGGATAGGCTGTTGTTTACTTTACTGCTGTGTGTTGAGTTTTTTGGGTTTTCACTACATGTGATTGGAATGATATTGATGTGTTTATTTACTTTTACTGCACTATGAGAATTGATGTTATTACACGATAGATTATCCATAGGTTAGGATCAATTTTGATATTAATGATATTTTCTATAGATGGCTATGCTCATGAAGCACTAATAAAATGGGGACAATAATCATGACTTAAATACTAATGCTATTTCATGCAAATGCTTCAGAAATTACTTAGCCCCCTAAATGAATGAGGGCTAAATAATAAATCATCATATAACTACTACAGGAGCTCCAAAACTGCCTAGCCCTTAAAATAATTAAGAGCATAGCCAAGCGTGGCTGTAATGAATACTTTTATTTTTATATAAACTGCTTGGGATGTTATATTAACTACTTAGGATGATTTTATTAGGATAACCTTGCTGGAGAGTCTAAAATTTACTGTTTTATATTAATGTAATTATTTGTAATATTGGTATTGAGTTGTGAAAGTGCACCTTTGAGTAGGGATACATGGGTCCAAAGATTGGATTCCCAAAAAAGAAAGGGCACCCGTTATGAGGATAGTCCTTTTCCATTTAGGAGTCCAAATTTGGATCACTTCACTACCCGAGGTGGAGAGAATAACCTCCCCCTTGAGGGAGAGTTTTCTTATCCACCCTAGGTATCCAGTTACAAAAAATCTAAGGAGCTCGAAGAGGAGAAGGTCAAGAAGTATGAGAAAAAGAAGATCAAGAATCTGAATACCAAGAGTATCCCACTCAAAGTCACTTGCATCTATTCTAGGATTAGAAATTCAGGTTGTTGGTAGTGGTGCCCTACCACTTTAATTTTCTGTAGATCCTGGTTTGTAATTAAGGGCAGTTGGCCTGTGGATATTTAATTGATTAATTTGGTTATTTATTATGTTTGATTTGATGTTACTTGAGCATAGATCTACATGCTTTTCTTAGTTTCTTGGTGATTTACATGCCACTTTTATTTTAGCCTGGATTTCATTAGGCTCTCTAAGGACTAAAATATTTTTTACTCATAATTAATATTTAAAATTTTAAGGTTTAAATAACATAGAAACCTAACGACCTAGAGAACTGCCAGAATCGTCTAGGGTCGTATGCATATTAATATATTTTCTCTCTCCTTCTATAAGAAACTTCCCTGCCTACAGGTAGAGTCCGAATAATCTGACCTATGAGGATGAGGTGTCGGATCTGGGGAAGCCTAGTCTACTTCTAAAAATTATTTTTTATAAGCCTTTTTAAAATCCATGCATATCTGATTTGGATACTTTAACTAGCATACATTACATTAGAAATCAACTTAATTAAAATTTTAATTGCATTAGATCTAATAGCATTCACCCTATATAAGTCTGTGACTAATTAGAAAACTCTCTAGATGTCGGCCCTATTTCCAAGAACTATAACCTACCCACCCATCTTGCATAAAATAACTGGACTCATGGTTTTGAAGTGACTAGGTGGTTAGCTGGCTCCCCAATCCAAGCCGGGGTAAGTCCAGGTTTTACATTGTATTAGCTAGGACACGGGTGTTAGTGTTACGTAGAACACTAAACCCAGACTTAGGGTTCAAGGATACTATTGTTTCATAGTATGCCTCATCAGTAGGTAAGTACTCTATCTTTTAGAGGATATAAATCCTACCATCTGCGTCGCTTGGATGACGCCACCTCCATCCTTCTCTCCTGTATGCTTTGAGTGTATGATTTTTTTTCTCCAGTTTCCTCACTACCCTAGTCCCTCTAGATGCTGATATGAGCCCCGTATATTTATAAGCTGAGTTGAACCCTTTTTTATCCTTTGAGTAAGATTTCCTAGTCCTCTCCCTATGTGCCAATCCCATTTGAGAGTATAATATAGAATCCTTAATCGAGAGTTTTCTCAGGCCCTGGCCTGAGATGTAATTAACCATGGGGGCTTGCGCCTGTGGGAAACTAAATCCAACTATCAAATAAACCCCACTCGAGCTGATGTATTAGGTGGGGGAAACCTGTTGTGATGATCAGATCATACATATTATTATCCATCAGGGTGTGCTGGCGAGAGCCGCTATCCACAATAGTTAATCGTATGTGTGATCGAATCTGCCCTCCCATTAGCTATACCGCCTCCCCCGGGGCAGCGGTGTTTTTGTTCCCTTTCGGAGGACCACAGAAGCCATTCAATTCTTTCAACAACTATGTCATGACACCAATTATGATGCCCTAGAATATAATTTATAAGAATTATTTTTTTATCTTTTATTAAACAACAATCATAGATATTTAATTTCTTTTATCAATATAAAACTATCAATCAAAACATCAATATATACATTTAAATTTATTTTTCGATCCAAAAATTATGAACACAACTTAGGAACTATACAATCATTACATATCTATACTATTCTGAGTTCAAAAGAATAGCTAAAATAATAAGAACATGAACCTAAAAAATCCTGGTCACTCACACTCCAACTCTTTTGCCTTGACTTGAAATAATTAGAACATGAATATAGCTTAAGTGCTCATCAAGTAACCAAATCTTACAACTAAACTTAAAACATTGCAAAGGTGTAATCTGCACGTAAGCTATCAAAATATAACAATAATAATATATTATTATTAATCTGTGCAAAAATAATAAAGCTCGCATATAGTAGCAGTAGAATATATAAACAGTAAAATAGGATAATACAGAAGCTAATAAAAAAGTATGGTGCGATAATAAGTAAATTAGTATGGGTGTAAAATTGATAAAATAATCATCGTATCAGTACTATCAATCAGTAAATAAATCATATAAAGCAAAAAAAAATTAAGGCATCAATGAAGACTGTTAGAATTATATCAACATAGTAAAACCTTATAATAATATATATAATCTAATATTAGTATCATAATCACATTCTCAATATATCACATGCTTAGTGTATCACATGCTCAATATAAGTATAGTGAATCAGTAGTAGTATCAAATAATATCGATGTTCATATTGGTAATAGTACCACTATAATTCATTAATAAAATTGGTGGCAGTAACAGATCAAAAGGAATGTAATAATAATAAATTTGTACAGTGATAATAAATTAATATAGTATCAGTAAAGCCATATAATAATAACAAATTTATAATATGCATTTTGATGGTTACACTTAAACAATTAAGAAGTCCTACCTTAAATGGTATTTTCAGTATTAGTAATATGTAGTTAGTAATCATTGGCTTAGCAAATAGAGTCATCACTCTTTATCTGTTAGCACAGTAATAACTCATTATAACTCCTAATCACTGAATCAAGTGAATTAGTAAAGAATAACACCAAATCATAATAATTAAAAGAAATTCTATCATCCCACCATTCTGTACAGGTTAATCAGTCTCCATCCAACATTAGTGAAACTAGCCTTTTACTCATTTTTTACACATATTAATATCATATTTTATAATAGTAATAACGACCAACTATTACTTAGCCACATGTCTATATTGATTCAAAATGCATGTATTAATAGTATGCTTAAATGAAAATACTTAGTTCTATTTTGGAAAAAATAAACAAAAGTTAATAACTTTTATTTTACTAGGTGAAATTAAAAAATATTACAATCAAAATCTTTAGAATAATCAGTACTATATTATATTAAATGTTACGCGATAGAAGTTCAATAAATATAAGAAAAAATATAGTAAAATTAGTTCTAAGAAGAATCAAACAATTAAAATCAAAATCTTTGAAAACAGGGATATGATTAAAACCACCTATCTCAATCTGAATAATTTTCTTAAAAGTGGCAAAGCGATCCTGAGACTAAAAGTTTAAATTTCTCTTTCTCTCTGCTACATTGCAATTCAAATAGGAATTCAGATTTTTTTCATTTTTAATTATTTTTAAAAATTCAGATTGTTATAAAATTAACCTAATGAATATTATAATAATATAGAAAAACTTGTTGCACCAATCAAGTTCACACTCAAGGTATTGATGTGCATAACCAATGAGTAGTGGTTATAGCTTAGGGACTAATATGACTAGTGAAATGTTGGCCAATTTTATTGTCAATGGATACATATTTAATATCAAATCTTTGTGTGAAGGTTGAAGATAAAAAAACTATAGTGTCTCTATTAGAGGGACCAACCATATAGGAGATGACTGTGAGTACTATGGGCTCTTATAGGAAGTCTTACAATTATAATATCTGGGTGAAGGGAACAACTTATATCTCTTTAATTATGATTGGTTTGATCTAGTATAGAAGAGAGTTACAAGAGTACATCTATTATAAGATATTATAGAAGTAAAGCGAGGTAGAAGATATGCAAAGTATGACCCCTGATTACAATAGGAGGAGGGATCAAAATAGGAAGAATAGAGCTTTGAACATTTAGGGCATATGTAGTTCCCTCCAAATTGGGGGTTGAGTTTTACGCATTGAGCACAAGCAATAATTAGTAAAACTTTTAGCATATAATTTATATCATCTCAAATCTAAAAAAATTATTTAGTTATGAGTATATTGTTGAAACATATGCTGGGTAGAGAACTCATTACTGTTGAGTTGCACACTCGTACCCACCAGTGTTAGGAGGACTAATAGTGGGTGGACGAGTGAACTAGGAAGGCCTTTGTGAGTCTCTAAGTTTTGAATATTAATAGAAATATTATTAGTGACACTCATACAATAATTAATCTTATGTTAAAATTTATAGGAGGAGTATACACCACTTTGAGAGAACCAGATTATTGTTGGTGAGGGATCCTCTGCGGGGTCAACATATTAATTGGACTGTCGCATATGGTCATAGGCAATAGTATAAACGTAGAAGAGGAAAGTTTATGGATTATGCTCGCAGGCCTATGCATTCGATGGATAATCCTCTAGTTCTCAGCAAGCAGCCAGGAGGGCTTGGTTAGCCAATAGGTGGCTACCATGACAGCAGAGCTAGAACTAGTTCGAAAATCACAAACGGACATAAAAATACAACAAAGTCAGATATTCGAGGAGCTTCAGAGAATCAAGAGCAATTTAGTGAAAAATAGCTTACATCACCCAAGGAGAGTGATGATATGGATTCAGAGTAGATTTTCTGTCATTGTAAATATTTTGTAGGTTTTTAAATGTTTAAGAACAGCACGATTATTGCAGAATTGTTTGATAATTGTAGAACTGTTGCAGTGTTTGAGAATAGTTTGAGCATAGTGTAATTAATATTTGATCAATATTTTTGTGACAATGTTGAATATTAGCCTTACTAAATTGTTTTAACAGCTTGCTATTAGTTTTATATTATATTGTATAATAATTGACAAGAAAGGTTTTTTTATTAGTGCTACAGATTTTTGGTGGATTTTTCTTTGGAAGATCGATACGATGACTTTTGTATTGAGATACCAATGGAATTTTTCTCTGAAAATTCTGGCGTAATTTTTTGATCGCCGGTATTCTGCTGGAAATTCCGGCAAAAAATTCCGTTGGTATTCTCCTAAACAATGTCATTTTTTCCATTCCAAATTTCACTGGGATAATTTTTGACGGAAATAATTCCGTTGCTAATTCGTTTTCGACGCTTGATTTTCAGTCGGATTATATTCCGTCGAAAATTTGCCATAAACTTTTATTTATGGCAAATTTTCAAGATTTTTGGCCAATATGTCCACCTGATATACTTGCATTTCCTGTAGTGTTAGAACTCTTGGATCTCCTCTATATACTCCAAATCATATTTCTTAACATTTCACTAATACTTTTAGGAGAGTCCATGCACTAAATAGCCTTTCATGCCACAGCTCTAAGGGTGAAACTCAAAGGGATAGTTCTAGGGGTAGCTTGACATTCACACTTAGTCGAACGTCTCCTCTTGCCCACACTACCAAAAAAAATTCTTCCAAACATCTAGGGCTATTCCAATCATCCTTTGCAACCCACCACATCAATTGAAAGTTTTGGATCGACCCCTCTAAGGCTAGGGAAGGTAGTTACGAAAGTTCACCTCTTGAAAGGATGATGGATTGAATAACTCAATTTTTATGAGCAATAATCGACAATTAATATAGACTTTATCCTAAGAGGAGGAGAACAAAAAACCCTTAAGTTGGTGGGTGAAAAAGGACCATTCTCACAATATTATTCTTAAGAAAAAAAATGCAGGATTGAATGACAAAGTTATTGGGTGAAATGGACAGTCAAATTAATCCTTCTCTTCAAAAAGGACTAAAAGATTAAATTTGGTGAGCAATTAATGGTATTCAAGACAATCTTATTGAACCCATGGGCCTTAAGTTACATGAAATTCATTTTTACATCACAATTTCATGATGAGTAATTGGTTCAATGTAATTTTCAAAGAAATTAAAACAAATTTGAATACTACCTCTCGCAGATAAATGAAAGTTGAAAAATTATTTTTTGAAACAGCTAAAATAAGCATTTAACATTTAAAAAACAAATCTACATATTAGTTAAAAAAAACTACTAAACAGATTTCTTATACGATTTTTAGACTAATTTTAATAAAAAAAAACTTAATAAAATCTCTTACTTTTCCAAAGTAAAATTTTCTTACTTTTCTGTCATTTCTTTTTTTTTTTCTTAATTCGTTCATACTAAACAAATCAATGAACATAACCACTTTTGCCTTTAATCGAAAAAAGGAGCTGCTTTTCGTTAGCCGATTTCACTTAATTTGAATGCAGTAATAATTGAAGTCAAAGATTAAAAGCATTTTGTTCATCGTCGTAGAGCAGAAGGAAGCACGAAGCTTCAAAGATGGAGAGATCGTACAAACAAAAAAGTTTCTTACTTCGTCGATGCTCATCGTTCAACTTTATTAGTGGACATAGCTTATAATCTACAATATGTTTTGCAACACATGACAGTACTATTACATGCATGCAGATCTGTTTGAAAGAAACGTATTAAACTTATTAAAAAGTACTTATCATCAACTGACTAATCATCAATATTCAATACCTGAGCTCGCCATCTTTGAAGCTCTGTGCAGCAATGGTGGAAGTCATGCTAGAGCAAATGAATATTTAATACATTCGATTAATTAAATGCTATTTTTGTTACAATATTAGAGACTTTTGATAAATACTTAACATTGCATTTAGAACTATGCTGATATAAAGTTGTTTGTGGCTATATTTTTATGTTTTAGATTTCATTTGGGACAACTTTCTTATTGTTTTGTAAAGCAGCTTTTTTGGACAAAAATTTTTAGGTCAAAATTTTTTTTTCGAGAAAGTTTAAAAAGCAGTAAAAAAACTGTCCCAAACAAAGCCTTAAATTAACTATCCCAAACAGTGAAAAAACTATCCCAAACGAAGCCTTAAAATAACTGTAATTTTTGGAAAGTATGTTCAAAAGCTGAAGCATTTAGATAAACTTAATTTTGTTTTTATCCTGACTTTCTTAAAAGTGGTGGATTGAATTTGATGGAAAATAATGTAAATAAAGACTAAAAGAAATGACATATGCCTAAAAAAAATTCATGTTTGTTTAAATTATTGCATTATTATCAATACTTTTAAACCTCATTAATATGTGAGCAATGACATATGCCTAAAGCCTAAATTTGTTGTAGCGGAAAAAAAGATCTTTTTAGGATATCCTGATTAATTTTTAGTTCTTTGAATCTGTTTAGAAGAGAGTGCAATATAGATTATTTATGAATTGCACTCATTTGAAAGTAGATCCAAAGAATTTAAACCTGCTCAAGATCTTTTTTTACGGGCCGAGATATCCTGACATAAATATTATCCTTCTAAGTTATGTTAATGATCTTCTTTAAATTTTATAATAACTATCTTCTAGGGTTTTATTTGGGATAGCTTTTGATCGTTATTTTTCACTGCTTTTAAAAAATTTGTGCTTCAAAACTACTGTAGAAATTTGTGAGAAAATTGTCCCAGAACGAAGCCCAAGTTATATGCTAACTAGCTATATTTCAGGAAAAAAAATAAGTAAATTGATTAAAAACTATTTGTTCTCTCTTTTTCTTGTAAATGGTTACTAATGTATATGATTTTTTACTATACTATTTAAATAATTATTATTAGGACAGAAAGTTGTGGGACTGAAAAGAGTGAAGACTCAAATTAGTTTTTTTATTTTAAATTCAAATAATAGCATTAAGTTGGCACACTTTTCATAAGTTTAAATATTAAAAATAATCTCAAGAATCATTTTTTCTCATTATAAAACAAAATGAGCTTGTTTTCTTCGCTAAAAACCACACCAATCTATTTCAGCACAATGAAATTGAAACAGTTTGTCAAAGTTTGGATTAGTAAACATGCTTAGAAGCTTTAGCTATCTTGCTTTCGACAAATTGTCAAAACATCTTTGTTTATCTTTGACACATGGGAAGCTGAAACATCAAGCATATGATGACAGGTGGGAATGATCTCGGTTCTGTAAGATATTATAGTATCATTATTTTTAATTAGGTGTGAATTAAAAGAAGCAAAGACAAAGCGATTTCAAATGTTTATTTTCAATGATTAATGGGAAACCATGTAGCATTTACATGCAAGACAGGAAGTATCGTATGCCTTTTTTTATTGGTTAAAACCCATAAAAGGGCCTACGCGTTAATATCACAAAAAAGTTTACTAGTCCTTAGAGGGATTAGACGCTCACTAACGCTCAAAGAGCTACATTAAAAAAACTAAAATAAAAACCTAGGAGCATGAGATCCCATCTACAATATAATTTAAAAAGCTAAAACCCGTAGGCAAGCAGCCATACTCAAAAATAAAGCCAAAACTTGGATATGCAATTGGATCCAGAACTTGATCATCACCTGCACCGCATTCACCAAAAACATAGCATAAAACATAATAACGAAAAGAAAATGAAAAGCCAGTAAAGGATACTGCATCCCAACGGGTGTAAGTGCCCATCCCAGGAAGTATCATATGCTAGATCTCGCTCGCAGCTAGGGCTCTGGTTCCTCTCTGGGCGATTTTAGGGCTTCCTCCGAGCTTCGTTCTCAGGCTTGTTTTCTTAGTTTTTTCTTTCGATTTCGACTGATTTTCTCTCTACTTTTCGTTTGTGTGTCCTTTGTGGCTTTTTGGTTGGGTGATGACGACCCCGTCGTCATCAATCCCTTCCTCTTCCTCTCTTTCGGAGGGGAAATCGCGATCCTTTAAAGATGTTTTAGCAGGCCAGTCTGCTTCTTCACCTAAACTACGTTTTGTGCATTCTTCCTTTAAGGGTTGTCCGGCCCTATTTTTTGAGGACTCTGTTATTGAGCATTTAGCTGCTCCCTTTGCTTTCACTCTGGTGGGTAAATTTATGCTGCGTCGTCCTAATATAGATGTTATTAGAAAATTTTTTCTTAGTCTTAAGCTTACTGGTTCGTTTCATGTTGTTTTGCTGGACCAAAGACATATAGCCATTCAGCTATCGAATGATCTTGATTACAGCCGTATTTTTGCTAGAAGATCTTACTATGTTCAAGCTTGTCAAATGAGGTTGTTGAAATGGACTCCGGATTTTGATGTTAGGGAGGAATCTCCTATTGCTCCGGTCTGGATCTCCTTCCCTAATTTACGACTTCATTTTTTTAACCAGCAAATTCTTTTTGGTTTGGCTTCCATCTTTGGCTGTCCCCTTCAAACTGACCAGGCTACGGCTGCTGTTTCTCGTCCGTCTGTGGCCAGGGTTTTAGTTGAACTTGATGTTTCTAAAAAATATCCTGGTGAAATATGGATTGGCTCGGAGATTAAAGGCTATATGCAAAAAGTAGAATTTGAAAACCTTCCTTTATTTTGCTCTTTTTGTAAGATGCATGGTCATATTGCTAATGATTGTTTCAAAAAACATCCCCATCTTAGGAAAGAGAAAGAACCTGTGATTGATAAAAATGGGATTATTGATCCTCCTCCGTCTAATTCTGTTCCTCTTCAGACCGATATTTCAGATCTCTCTGATAGCCCCCTGCCGACCACGGCTAATGCTCTGGTTGTTGCTGTTAATGAAGTTGCCCCTTGCATGTATGATCAGGTTGCTGTTTTGGAACCTTTTACTGGTTACGATAATAATGTGAAAATAGATTTACCTAATATTCCTGCTCTAAATAATCCTAATTCTCTGAACGATTCACAAAATGTGGGTGCTGAGAAGGTTTTTAATGAGATTGAGCATAATGCTTCTACATCTTTGATTGGACAGGAAATTGACATTGGTCCTAATATTATTATTCAATTACCTGTTGGCGAAGATGATAGAATCCTAGAAGAAGGGGAAATTTTGACTAGTGTGCATGGGCCGCATAATGATAAATGCAAGGAGGTTGCCATTTTGGAGGATGGTGGTACGTTCATGGAGGAGCTTGTTCCTCTTACCAAGGACCATTTCAATATCCCATGTGATAGTAAGACTCTCAACTCTTCTTATTATAGTAGTGATGTGTTTACTGATACTGAAGATCTTAATATTACTGCTAAAATTTTTGCTAGTGATGATAATGATCTGAGCTACATTAAGGTGCGTAGTAAAAGAGGGAGAAAACCTAAGAGCATAACTCTCCAACCTCCCAAAAACACCAGATCAAATACTTCTCATTAGTTTTTTCTTATTTATGTTTAATGCTATTGTGTGGAATGTGAGGGGCATTGGTTGCTCTTCTTCTAGAGTCCGGGTTAAAAATCTTTATCGTGTGTACAATATTTCCATTCTTGTTTTACTTGAACCTCTTATTTCCACTTCTAGGTTGTTGGATACTTCTAAATTCTTAGGTTTTAATCATGCTATTGTTAATGTTGCTAACAAGATTTGGGTTTTTTGGAAAGATCCAATTAACATTGAGGTGATTGCTGATTTTCCTCAAGTTTTGCATTGTAATGTTGAATCTTTTAATTTCAACTGCTGTCTTTCTTTAGTTTATGCTGCCTCTTCTCTTTATAATAGAAAACCTCTGTGGGATCAACTTATTAATTTCTCTAAGATTGGTAATTTTCCTTGGCTTGTTGGTGGTGATTTTAATGCTATATCTAATTCTGCTGAACGGATGGGTGGGTCTTCTCCCTCTATTCGAGCTATGGAGGATTTCAATAATATGATTTTAACCTGTAATTTGATTGATATTGGTTTTATTGGTGATAAGTTCACTTGGAATAGGGGGCATCTTTGGCAAAGATTGGATCGGGTGCTGTTTAATGATTCTTGGCTCAATTCTCCTATTGTTTCTAATGTTCAGCACTTGAGTAGAACGTTGTCTGATCATTCTCCTTTACTTATTACTAGTAAATTTAAAGATTCTTCTTTTATTTCTAATTTTAGATTTCAAAATATGTGGCTTCTCAATGATTCTTTCTTTGAATTTGTTAAGCATAATTGGCAAGCTCCTTTACATCCTGACAACTCCATCACTGGTATGAGTAGACTTTGGTTGAAACTTAAAAGGTTGAAACAAATGCTTAAGTGGTGGAATTCCCATGTTTTCAAAAATATTTTTTCTAATATTAAGAATTCTGAAAAGCTTGTCTATTCCCTTGAGGCTTCTTATTAAGAGGATCCTTCTGATGGTAATTTGTCTCTTTTAAACAAAGCTAAAGAGGAGCTTTTTATTTTTCAAGCTCAAGAAGAGGCCTTCTGGAAACAAAAGGCTACTGCTAAGCATTTGGCTGAGGGTGATAGTAATACTAAATATTTTCATGCGATGGTTAAGAGAAAGAGGGCTAGAAATTATATTAATAAGATTACTAGGGAGGATGGTTCCATTACTGATAATCCTGTTGAAATTGCTAATTCTGCAGTTCATCATTTTAATTCATGCTTTAATAAGAATTTTATACCTGCTTTAATTGATGATCATTCCTTCATCCCTTCTCTCATTTCTTCTGATGAGAATGTTGTCCTTTCTAGGACCCCTTCTTTTGAGGAGGTTAAGGAGATGGTTTTTGAAATGAATAGTGACTTTGTTGCTGGGCCTGATGGTTTTACTGCTCTTTTCTTTCAAAAAGCTTGGTCTATTATTAATAATGATATTTTCTCTGCTGTGACTACTTTCTTTGCGGGGATCCCTATACCCAAATTTTTTACTTCCACTTCTATTGTACTTATCCCTAAGAATAATCAAGTCAACAATTGGAACGATTTTAGACCCATTAGTCTATGCACTTTTTTTAACAAATTGCTTTCTAAAATCCTTTCTAATCGCATTGCTAGTGTTCTTCCTAAAATTATATCTCCCAATCAGATGGGTTTTGTGAAAGGTAGGGTTATTACGGACAACATTTTACTAGCTCAAGAGCATTGTCAAGATTTAAACATAAAGGTGAGAGGTGGCAACTTAATTTTAAAGCTTGATATGGCTAAAGCTTATGATAATCTGAATTCGAACTTCTTATATCGTATCCTTGAGCTTTTTGGATTTGATTCTACTATCATTAATCTCATCAAGAATTGTATCGACAATGTCCATATGTCTGTTATTATTAATGGTTCGAACAATGGTTTTTTCAAAATTTCTCACGGTCTTAGGCAAGGAGATCCTATTTCTCCTTCCCTTTTCATTATAGCTGCTGAATTTCTGTCTAGAGGCCTGGCTAATTTGTTTGCTAGTAATCCCGATCTTTATTTTAAAACCTCTGGTGGTTTCCCTATATCGCATTTATGTTTTGCTGATGATTTTATTGTATTTTCTAATGCTTCTAGGAGTAAAATTCAACTTATCTTGGATCTTTTGATCAGGTTTGAGAAGGTTAGTGGCATTACTTTCAACAAAAACAAAAGTTGTGTTATTACCTCCAAGAGAGTCCCTTATGATCGTATTTCTGCTATTATTAATCTTAGTGGTTTTACTCATGCTTCTTTACCTATCAAATATCTTGGGGTTCCTCTTTTTACTGGGAGAAGGAAAGCCTACTTATTTGATGATCTCATTGCTTCGGTGCAAAACAAACTTTTCTTGTGGAATTCTAATTTTCTTACTTTTGGTGGTAGGATTACTCTAATTAAAAGTGTTCTCCTTGCCCTTCCGATTTATAGTTTTCAAACTATGTTTCCTACGAATGGTGTTTGTGATAAACTTCATAAACTGATTAATAAGTTCTTCTGGAAAGGCACTACCTCTTCTTCTAAAATCCATTGGGCTGCTTGGGACAATTGTTGTGGTGTTATAGGGGAAGGTGGTCTTGGCTGTAAGAATTTTTTTGACCTTAGCAAGGCTTTTAGCTGTAAACTTTGGTTTAAATTTCGCTCTAATATTAGCCTTTGGGCTAACTTTATGAATTCTAAGTATTGTTCTTTTCACCATTCTTCTATGTGTGTTGCTAAACAAGGTGATTCCAAAGTGTGGAAACGGCTTTGTAAAATTAAATGGGATATGGAACCTTCTATTTCTTGGGGTCTTGGTGATGGTAATATCTTTTTTTGGCAAGACCGGTGGCTTGATAAGCACTCTGTTTACTCTATTTTACACACGGTTTCTACTTCGACTGCTAAAGTCAAAGATTTCTGGAGGAATCATTCTTGGGATTGTGATAAATTAGCTATTAGTATTCCCCAACACATCATCCATCATATTTCTAATTTTCCTATTATTGATGGTTCTAAGGACACTATTTTATGTGATTTCTCTATAGATGGCAACTTTTACTTGAAAGATGCTTGGCATGCTTGTCGTACTAAAAATAATGTTGATAGTAGTTTTTCTTGCATTTGGCATAAGAGTATTCCTTCTACTATCTCTGTTTTTGTTTGGAGAACCTTACATAAGTTTTTAGCTACGGATGATAATCTTGTTAAAAAAGGTTTCAAAATGGCCTCCAAATGCCAATGTTGTTACCATATTGAGAGCATGCATCATGTTTTTGTCTCTGGCCCTGTGGCTGTCCGTACTTGGGTGTATTTTGATGATATTTTTCGGTTGAACTGTTTTAATAGTAAACTGTCTCTTAAGTCTTTACTGAATGCTTGGTTCACTAAGTCTAAAGGGCACATCCGTAATGTGATGCCTTGCATTATTCTTTGGTTTCTTTGTTTGGAAAGAAATAACTCTCTTTTTAACAATGTCAAAATGAACCATCTTAATGTGATTCAGCGGGTCAAAGACAAAATTTGTGCCCTCAACTCTGCGAAGTTAATGTCCTGTAAGAACTTCAAAAATTATCTCTTTGTTGGGAAAGAGTTGGGCTTGTCTTTGATTGAAGGCCCTTATGTTTCCTGTACCCTTTGGATTAAGCCTCCTAAGGATTTCATTAAGTTAAATGTGGATGGGTGTTGCTATGATAATATTGGGGGCTGTGGTGGCATTATTAGAGATAATAATGGACATCTTCTGTTTGCTTTTGCTGGTCCGATTAAACAGGGTAATGATTGCATAGCTATCACCTCTGCTATTCTTCATGGCATTCAGGTGTGTATTTCTCTTGAGCTTGATAATTTAATCATTGAGGCTAATGCTGGTTTTAACTTTAATTCTATCTTGATGGAGGGGGAATCGGTGTGCTATTCTGCTCTCTATTATAAGATTAAAGAGATTAATTCTCTGCTGCTTTCTCTTAATTATTCGTTTAGCCCCATTAGTAAGTATGCTAATGACTGTGCGGCTTGGCTTGCTCGGTGGGGCTGCCGGCTGAACTGCTTCACTGACATTGGTTCTGCTGTTCCTGCACCTCTTCGTGGGTTATTACATTTGGATAAAATTGGTTTCCCCTATTTGGTTCATTAATTTCAGTTATTGTTGTTTTAGTTTTGTGGTTGGTTGCTCATTTTCTCTGGTGTTGGTGTTCTACAGCTGTTGTGCTGAGTTCCCTTTATTTTGGTTCCTATGTTGATTGATGCCTGCTTGTTAGTTTATGCTGGGCGTTTTGGCTGTGTGAGCCTTATTTAGTTGAGTTATTGTTTTGCTATTTTTTTCTGTGCAGTATCTTTGAGGAGTGTGGTTTGGTTGTGTTGGGTTTGGTCTGGGTGCTTCGACGGTTGAGTCTGTTGTTGTGTGGGTTGGTCTTTTCTCCAGCACCCCTGCTGGTCCCTGTTACTTTTCATTTCTCTGATATTCTTGTGACCTTAGTCCCTCTTATCATCATTGATGTCTTCTTCCCCCCTGTCTTGCTTGGCTGGCTTTGCCAGCTGACTTTCTTCCTTTCCTTTTTGGTTTGCTGTTATTCTCCTTTTGCAGGTTGTGCTCTCTTTTTTGCAGGGTCTTATATACCTGGTTTATGTGCTAGTGCAAATTGGATTTTGGATGAGATGCAGATTTGGATCAATCCGTTTTGGACTGCTCTCTCTTTTTGGGTGCTTGATCTTGTGCACCGTAGAATGTCCCTAGGTTATTTTGTACTGTTTCTTTAGCAGGGACCTCGAGCTCCTAGGTTTTTCTTCTTTTTTAATTCTTTTTGTAGCTCTTTTAAGCAGTAGTGAGCTTGTGGGCCCTTTAAGGACCTTGTAATTTTTCCCTTAATTAACACGTAGGCCCCCACCGAGGGGTTTCCCCCCCCCCCCCCAAAAAAAAAAAAAATAATAATAATAATAATAAAAAAAATATGCATGTTCTCATATTCCTTCAAGTCAAAAAGAGTTTTTCTCACTTAGAACTTGAAAGTTTTACATCTCCAAAATTTTTCAGAATTGTTATTTGACAAATGATCAATTGTTCTTTTATATATCTAATGAAAATTTTAAATGAATTAGAAAGTCTAAATGTAATTGGTTAGGTTACATTTGTAAATATTTTCTCAAAATTTTAAAATATTTTTAAGGGGGTTACTTTACATATCATCAAATATAAATATAATTTACGAATCTAATACTTAAACCTTTATATTTATTTGTATATAACTCTTAAATATTTATAAGTTAATTACATTGAATTATTAAAAAAAACACTTAAACTCTTTTTTTTTTTTCTCTAGAATATTTATAGCAGTAGAAGATATATTTTATCTCTTAACTTTATATAAAAATTTAGCACACACAGGTGAAAGTTGTGAGAGATTAAATTTTTAAACATGAAAAATTTAATAACTATGGGGCCTGCACAGTTACAATAATGCACTATATAATGAACGATATAAGAATCAACCTTTTGTCACAAATGAAAAAAAAATGAAATTACACATAGTTGAAAATAATAATATGATTTCTGATATAGAATTATAGAAGTCGTGTGTTCCCAAGCGGATATTTAAAACCTTGTAATAGGGTTAGATGTGAATAATCAAGTGACAATAGTCGAATGATGGAAGTCATATGATGGTGTCAATAATTGCTGGTGGTGGTTGGGGGTGATTACAAAAAAAGTAATAGAATTCTTTAACTCTCTCAGTTCTCGAATCTTTCTTCCTATAACAAATTAGACTCTATTTATTGTTTTTTTCGAAAGGGTAATTTTGGTGAATTTGACTAGAATCTAAAACATTCCATCAAATAGTCCATATTAATCTCCTTAATTATATATCATTTACTTAATATTTAAGTGTTTTGGTGATGTAAGAATCGATCTTGGGCTCATTGAATTCATCTCATTGAGCTGGTCGACTTGGTTATGATCACACAAGATTTGAAGACTATTTGGTCCTTCAATTAATAACCCGAGGCTTTCATCTATATTTTAAGTGTTTGATTCGGACTCATTTGAAGTTGGATCGAATCACTTGTAGTATTGATTGGTTCGTCCTAGCTATCAACACATTCAGTTCGATGATTAATTAGTTTGTTGAAATTGCAGTTCAAATGGACCTGAATTTAATTCTATAAGTTTTCAATTCGAATATTACCTCAAGATTCATGTTGATCAAATGAGCTTTCTCACTCTCTCTCTCTCTCTTTCTATCTCTCTATGTATATTTGAGCTCTTCATGTTTGTCAAAACAAAACTTGCAGAAATTAAGTAACAACAAAACATCTGGAGCATGCATACATATATATTAGACTTAACCTACGCGTTCAAAGCCATGCTAGGGGATATGCTTATTTGACGGTTTTGCATTTGGACAAACTAAATTTTTGTTTTTATACAAACTTTCTAACCAATGGTGTTTTAGTTAAGATTGATTTAGTTGGCAAATCATGTAATTAAAGATTTAAAAAATTCCATATGTCTATAATGCACCGCTTATTAAATTATTTAGGCTTTAGTTGAGATAGTTTTTTTTATTGCTTTGCTTTTCAAACCGCAACTATAATTTTTATTTCACTACTATTTTTTCACTCTTTGTAATAAAATTTTTGTGCTAAGAAACTGCTTTCTTCATAACAGCTTTACAATCACTTTTATAAAATACTATATCGTCTCAAACGGACCATTAATTAAATCAATGCTTTTAAACATCACAAATATGTGGTGCTTTTGTTTCTTAGGATTGATGAAGTCATTAGAGTATGAGTCCACCCGATGGTTTTCTTCAGAACTTTATAATAATCATTAGCTCCAAAGTGAGATGAGATTTGTCATTAATGACATTATAGGAGGTTAGTATTCCATGGAAAGCTCAGAACGGAAAAAGTTGTAAGTAAAGCCAAGTAAGGTGAATGCTCGCTAAGGCAAGCAGTATTCTGTATTGTTTTCTATTGTGTAAACATTGAAGTAGATGCTCTTATAAAGATTATGTGTAGAGGAGAGATAGGGATAGGTTGATGGTGGTTACATGCAGAGGGTTGTGATTGAGTGGATGATTTTGGATGAATGGTTAGGATGAAGTTGGTGCATGTGATGGCTATAGGTGATTCAGCATTTGCAATCCTTTTGATATTGCTTTCTGAGCAGTTGTGGCCTCACCAATTTGTTGAATGGTATTACTATTATCAATCTTCTTCAAGCTCATTGTCGTTGAAGAGACCAGCAGCTTGTTTACGCATGTTAGAAGATATTTGGCAAAGAGGCCAGCATGTTGATCTTCGAAAGCTACATGATTGACTGTGATGGTTTCTTATGAAGTGATAATTGATCTCAGTGTGTTTCATGCATGCTTGAAAGATGAGATTGTTGGAAAGAGCTAGAATGAAGATGTTTTCACAATATAGGGGATTAGCTGAGGTGATGAGGATACAAAATTCCAGGAGAAGTCATTGTAAATAAATTAAGGTTTCGTTAGGGAAAGCTTTCTTACTGCTTCTTAAAGCAATTTTTTAGTACAAAATATTTGTACTAAAAAGCTGTTTTAAGCAGGAGTAAAAAAGTCATCCCAAACAAAGCCTAAGTCAACGACTACTAAGGCAAGTGCTCAATATTATGCTTTTATAAACGATCAAGCTATGATGGTTTTTTTTTACTTTTTTATTTTATTTTATTATTATTTTTTATTTCTGTTTTATATATTTTTTTAATTTTTTTATTTTTTTATGTCATAGAGTGGATCAAAAAGCTCGTACACTCTGCTAGGGTTTTTCCCTAGCCGCCCCTTCCATCCCCTTGGTTATGATATTCTCGCTGGAGCGATCCTCAGGCTCGATCTTTTAGAAAAACTCTTTGACTGCTTCAGGGAAGTTTCGCTCCACTCTCCTCTAGTTTTCTCCTCCTTCAATCGGCCGCTGGCTAGCTAGGGTTAGGTTTTCCTTCTGAGTTTTCTTTTGGATGTTTCCTTCTATTTCTTTTCATGGATCCTCTGTAATCTAGGGCTTTTTATGCTTAAATGGATAGTAATCATAGTATGCTTACCGACCTCAGTTTTCTAATTGGCAAAAATAATTCAAAATCATTCAAAGATGTTCTCTCTGACTGTTTAGTATCTGTGTATTTTCTAGAGCTTAAAGTCACCACCCATTGTAGGATGACAACTCTTTGGATATCAGAGGAAGAAATTGAAGCTCTTACTGCACCTTTCGAGTTTGCGTTGGTTGATAAATTTACTTCTAGAAGACCTAAATTGGATCTAATCCTTAATTATTTATTTTTTTCAAATTTAAGCTCTCTAGGAATTCTCTATCATGTTGCTTGACCTTCAACATGTGCTTATTAATCTCTTAAATTATTTGGATTCCTTCGGGTATTTGTCATAGATTTTATTATTTCTATAATTGCTACATTAAATTAATCAAATGATCTCTTTATTTAAAAAAAAAATGATCTCTTTATTTTGATATTTCTGCAGAATCTCCTAATGTTCCTAGTTGTATCTCTTTCCCTAATTTGAGATAGCATCTCTTCTCTCCTAGTATCACTACAGGAAAACAATGAAATACCGGCGGAATTTCCGGCGGAAATATTTACGCCGGAATCAACAACGGAATTTCCGGCGGATGGAACCGCTAGTAATTTTACGGCGTCTTTTCCGGCGGAAATACCGTCGGTAAGTTTCCGGCGGCGAAACCGCCGGAAGTTCGACATTTTTTTCCATACACCGACGCATATTCTGCCGGTAATATCCGGCGGCTATTCCGGCGGATTTACCGCCGATTAATTAAAACCCAATGAAGTATTACCAGTGGATTATCCGCCGGTAATACTTCCGGCGTATTTTCCACCGAAAAATACGCCAGTAATCTCAATATATCGACCCCGTGCCCTTGACTTCAGATCATTCTGTTTAGGTCTTCGCTACCGACGACGCGCGCCAGCCCTCGATCTCCGTCGACGACGTCCCTCCCTCCCTCAATCGAGCTCGTTCGACGACGACCTTGCCCTCGAATTCCGTCGACGACTTCCCTCCCTCGCTCGCTAGGTCCCTCACTCGCTCGCTCGCGCGAGATCCTCCATCGACGACGCATGGACGTGGCTTTGTAGGTAACTTTCTCCCTTTCGCACGCTCCGTTTCCTCCGGCCAGTTCGCCCTAATTTGACGAAGTTTTATGCTTGGACGCAGTTCCACTTCGCTCCATTGATGTTGGTCGCGCACGCCGGGAGCTCGATTGCTATTTAGGTAACTTTCTCCTTTTCACATTTTTTTTTGTTAGGTTTAGTCATGGATGTTCTCACTAGACATTTGCAAGAGGATGTATATTGGTGTATGCTTTTTGTTGATGATATTCTTCTTGTTGATAAGACTAGAGAGGGAGTTGAAGGTAAACTTGATTTATGTAGGCCAACCTTAGAGTCTAAAACCTTTCATTTGAGTAAATGTGATGCACAAGATTGTGTAAATTATAGAGGAACTAAGTTAATGTGTCATACTCTAAAACTGTGAGAGTGAGTTATGGAGTGTAGGTTGTTGTGTGATGCTAATGTTTCTCAAAATTAATTTGGATTCATGCCAGATAGGTCTACCTTAGAGTCTAAAGGTTTTCGCATGAGTAGATCTAAAATAGAATATATGGAGTGTAATTTTAGTCATAATAGAGCTAGTGAAGGGATTGTCACATTGGATGATCAAGTCATTAATAAGAATACACATTTTAGATATCTTGGATCTATTATTCAGAGTGATGGTGAAATAGATGGGGATATTATTAGCAGAATTTATGTTGGTTGGATGGTTGAAGTGGAAGAATGCATCGGGTTTATTGTGTGATAGAAAAGTGCCCCTCAAACTTAAGGGAAAATTCTATTGTCCGGATAGCGGTACCGATCGGTACCGAGCGGTACTACTGTCGGTACCGAGTGGTACCGCGCTCAGTACCAAGCTCGGTACCGCGCGCCTAATGATGTGAAAAGGACCTGTAATGCTTTATGGTGCCGAATGTTGGCCAATAAAAGAGTAGCATAATTCTAAGTTAAGCATTGCAGAAATGAGGATGCTCAGGTGGATGAGTGGTTGTACCTTTAGTATCAAATGTAGATCATCTTTATTCTCTCTATATTTCTCCATCAAACCTATATAGGACTACCTTGCTATCTTTTTACAAATGATATGTAACTATTTTGACAAGTAATCATAACTTATATCCTTATTGTCAATATTATATGTAGGCTATATATTATAGATATCAGAACTCAAAGAAGTTGGATGTATAATCGATTGGCGTAAGGACGGAAGACATTAACTGATGAGTTCATTAGAGGGGTGCATATTTTTATTCAGATAGCTTCTCAACTACCCAGCTTTATCTCAGATGGGAAGTTTTGTTGCCCATATTGTAAATACAAAAATCAGGTGCACCTTAGCCCAGATGACATAACTGTTGATCTATATCGTCGAGGTTTCATGCCAGATTACTGGTATTGGACTTCTCATGGTGAGTATGAACCACATTTGGATTCTCGATGCTGCCCATCGACAAGTGCTACTAGAGATGATGAAGAACATATAATACTTAATCTTGAGGACTTAATTCATGATACAAGTGGAGCATAATTTGAGCAATATACAGAAGAGTCACCTAATAAAAAAGCACAAATTTTTATGATTTATTGCATGCTTCCCAACAACCAATATGGACAGGTTGCACCACTCACTCAGAGTTATCCGTTGCTCTTAAGATGTTAAGTATCAATGCAGAATATAATGTCCCCCGTGATTATTTTAATCAATTTATTGGACTGCTTAAAGAAACCAATCCAGCAGATAACATAATTCTCATAGATTTATATCAGACTAAGAAGTTGGTTTCGAAGCTTGGTTTGACATACAAAAAGATAGATTATTGTGTCAACGGTTGCATGTTATTCTACAAAGATTTCCAATCAGAGATTATATGCCATCATTGCAACGCACCAAGATTTAAACCAAAATCTATCACGAAAGAAAGCTGAAGGATGTAGCAGCCAGCAGGTTATTTTACTTACCCATAATTCCTAGACTGCAATGATTATATGCATCTATGAGATCTACTGAACATATGAGATGGCATAAAGAATATATCTCACAGGAAGGGTTTATTACACATCCATCAGAAGCAAATGCCTAGAAACATTTTGATCGTGCATATCCCACATTCGCCTTAGAATCAAGAAATATAAGATTAGATTTATGCGCAGATGATTTCACTCCATTTAGTCAGTCTGTTTCACCTTACTCATGTTGGCCCGTCATACTCACACCATATAATCTTCCACCAGAGATGTGTATGACTACTCCTTATATGTTTCTAACGTTTATCATTCCAGGGCCACATAATCCAAAAGCAAAGATCGATGTTTTCTTACAACCGTTAATTGATGATTTAAATCTATTATGGGAAGAGGGAATAAGTACATATGACATCTCCACCAAATAGAACTTCATTATGAGGGCAGCATTACTTTGGACAATTGGTAATTTTCCCACATACGGTATGCTCTCAGGTTGGAACACTTCTGAAAAATTAGCTTGTCCACTTTGCATGGAAAATACAAAGTCATTCACTTTAAAGCACGGAGGAAAGAACACTTGGTTTGACTGTCATCGCATGTTCTTACCTACATATCATCCTTTCAGGTGAAATAAGAATAATTTTGTCAAAAATAAAATGGTAATGTCACTACCTCCTCCTAGATTAACTAGTGAAGAAATATTTGAAAGAGTCAGCTCTAGCCCCACAATAGTGGAATCTCCATCATTAGCTGATTACAAATTGCCAGGATATGGTGTCAACCATAATTGGACTGAGAAAAATATTTTTTGGACATTACCATATTGGAGGATAAACTTGATCAGACATAACTTAGATGTGATGTATATAAAGAAAAATATCTTTGATAATATATTCAATACAATTATGAATATCAAAGATAAATCCAAAGACAACATAAAAACAAAGATGAACTTAAAGGAGATTTGTAGGAAAAAAACATTAGAATTGAGGGATGGTGGAAGTGGAAAATATTTCAAACCAAAATCTCCATTCACTTTGACTTTAGAGCAGAGGCGTGCTATTTGTGAATGGGTGAAGAGTTTACGTGTTCCTGATGGATATTCTTCAAATCTAAGCAGATGTGTTGACATTAGAACTGGGAGATTATTTGGTATGAAGAGTCATGACTGTCATATCTTCATGCAATGTCTGTTGCCAACTGCCTTTAGTTATCTGTCGGATTAAATTTTGAAGCCCTTGATCAAGCTGAGTATCTTCTTTAAAAATTTATGCTATTCAAAATTAAATATAGAGCAACTAATTCTTATGGAGCAGCATATCCCATTTATTCTGTGTAATCTTGAGAAGATATTTCCTCCAGCTTTCTTTGACTCTATGGAGCATCTGCCGTTATATTTACCATATGAAGCTAGAGTCGGTGGACCAGTTCAGTATCGGTGGATGTATCCTTTTGAGAGATACTTAAATAAACTTAAGAAGACTGCTAAGAACAAAGCGCATCCTGAAGGCTCAATATGCGAAGCATATTTAATATACGAGATAACTCAGTTCTGCTCGTATTACTTTGAAATAAGGTCACAATCAAGTCAGAGCACTGTACCTGAAAAAGTGGGTCAATTCTCAAATTTATCTGTATTCAACGGCAGTGGTGAACCCGTAGGCGTTAGTACCATGCGCTATTTGACTTATAAAGAGATGCGAGTTGCCACTTTATATGTCTTGCTTAGCTGTGATGAAGTTGAGCCATATCTCGAGTAAGTTTGAATAAGCTTGCTCATAAATTTGGTACTCACACTTTCATTCAATCTAAACCTTAATATTTACAGGAGTTTCATTGATGGATTGAATACAACAGAACAAGTAGAAGTCCAGAAGATAGTGGAAATAAATTTTCCTATTTGGTTTAAAAATGCGGTACATATTTTGACAATTTATTTCAATTAATATATCTTTATTTAGTTATTAAGCATAATAATGTCATACTTTATCTAATAACTAGGTCCACACTAAAGGTAGTAATTTGCAATATCATGGACTACTTGATCTAGCTTGGGGACCAAATAGAGCGGTAAAGTGTTATCAAAATTTCTTAGTTAATGGTTATAAATTTCAAATCAAATATTGGTGTGAAGATAGAAAAAATAGATAATTCTGGTGTATGTGCTAGAGGGAATACCCATATAGGTGATGAGTCTGAGTATTACGGGGTATTAGAAGAAATATTACAGTTGGAATATCCTGGTGTTGGGAATAATGTGTATCTATTCAGTTGTGAGTGGTTTGATCAAGTAAAGAATAAAGGTACAAGAATACATCCATTGTATGGTATAACAGAAGTCAAACAGGGTAGAAAATATTCAAAGTATGACCCATTCATCATTGCTAGTCAGGCGCACCAAGTCTATTTTGCTAACTACCCGAGTAGAGTATAAGGCAAACAAGATTGGCTCGTAGTTATAAAGACCAAATCCAGGGGAGTTATTGAAAATACTACTTCAATACCACCAGCACATCAAGAAGAGTTTATTTCAAACATACAAGATGTTTCTAACGATGTGGACGATCATATTACAACTACTGAGAGTGAGCTGCAGTTAGAGGAAGTGGATTTAAACATAGAGGATATTCATGACGAGTCTGACAGTGGTACAAAAGTTTCATCATATGAAAGTGAATCAATATAAGGTAAATGAATTTGGACTAAAATTAAAATTTTTGTATTTCTATTTACTTATTTATTGTGTTATTTTATATTTAAAAGTTTTTTGTACTTGTATTTATTTAATTCCTGCGATATTTTATACATTTTTTGGCATAATATCTGTTAGTAATATTTTTCAATATTTATGTAGATGGCTTCAGGTGATGACCGTTAGAGAGGACTGATCAAGAATATATTTGGTAGGCGCAACAAGAAGGCTATTGTTAGCAGGCCTGCACGTACTGAGGGCACCTCTTCATCTCAGCCTGCTACTCAGAGTCAGCCTAGCCCGCCTATACCTACTCCTACAGCCAGTAGCCCACAGTTCTACTCACCAGACCCACACATACCTTCACCAGACCTTACACAGACCACTCCTTTCTACCCCTATTATCCACCCCCACCTTATCATGGTGCACATCCTCCATATCCGACATATGTCCCACCACCACCTCAGCTCGCTACAGCACCACCTCAGCCAGCTACAGCCGGACCTTCCTACCCAGCTGCAGCAGAGGAGGCGACAGAGGGTCACATGTTGATTGAACCTGACGGTGACACGTAAGTACTAATTTTATTTCAGTCATGTAAATAGAATTGAATTAATTTTTTTGACTAACATATTGCTTTCAGGTTTCATCCGTCAAAAGATCCTACGCATAAAATCTGGGATATAATACGGAGCAGATATGATGCTCCTTATATTTCTTGGAAGAAAGTCCTAAAAGAAGTACGGGACATGTGGTTTAGAGAGTTTGAGGTATGTTATTATATAAATTTTTTTTATTATATCTAATATATATAAGCTAAAAAAATAATTATTCATTCTTGTATGTGTTTAATTGCAGAAAGATTTTTGTTAGCTTCCTCAACATAATGATAAAATCAGAAAGAACTTTGAGAAGCGTGGCTCGACTCGTATGCGAGACATGCTTACTGATATTAGAAAGTCAGGCCAGCGACCTCTCTAGATTGGTGAGGGTGTATGGGCAGAGTTGAGCAGTGCTTGGGGAAGCCCAGATTATACCAGAAGAAGAGATCAAAATAGACAGAACAGAGCTTCTGATGTTGGGGGCTTGGGTAGTTCCCTTCATACAGGTGGTTCTGTTCCTCATACTGAGCACAGAAGACGTTTCGTAAGAAATTTTAAAATCTTTTAATAATTTACTTTAATTAGAATACTAATATATGTCTATTATAGAAACAAGTGCTGGGTAGAGAACTGACTCCTATTGAATTGCATAGTCATACCCACAAGCGGTAGGAGGACCAGCAATGGATTGACGAGCGTGCTAGGAGAGCCTATGTAAGTATATAAGTTACTTTTGGTGATATTATGTGTAAATAGCATAACTTTTTATTAACTTTCATAGGAGGACTATACACGACTTCGAGAGAGTCAGGCTGCTGCAGGTGAAGGTTCTTCTGCTGGATCAACAGACTATTCTGACTACCGCACTTGGTCGCAAGCGGTAGGAGGAATGTAGCATGGCAGAGTATATGGGTTAGGCTCGCAGGCCTATGCATATGAAGGGCGGTCATCTAGTGGGGGTAGTTTTTCATCTAGTACCCATGAATCTTTATATACCCAATAGATAGCTGCCCTCACAGCCGAGCTAGAATAGGTACGGAAAGCCCAAGCTGATTGGCAGATACAAATTCAGCAGCAGTAGATGCAGATACAACAGCAGCAAGCTCAAATGTTAGAAGAAATGAGAAAGATGAGAGAGCAGATGAGTAGTGGTAGAAGTACAGCTGAGGATGAAACTGAATCAGAGTAGACATTATTAAACTATTTAACTGATGTGGACATATGTTTTTATGGGTTTTTTGGATAAATTTATCTATTTGCTGTTTGAACATATTTAGTTATTTGTTTATGACACTTTTCTTATATATGTTTATTTATACATGTTTAAGTATTCCTTATCTGGTTGATGCTCTTCTGGTTTGTGTAATTGTTGATTTTGTGGAATATATATGTTGTTGTAATTTTTTGTATGCAGGTTTAAATGTGGAAATCACTTTTCAAAGTGAGGAAGATTTTTTTTTTCTGCTACAGGTTTCCGGCGGATTATCCGCCGATAATATTGATGGAAATACGATATGATGAACTTTCCGACGGAATATGCGACGGAACTTTCGACGGATCTTTCGACGGTAATGTCCGACGGTAAAACTAGACATCACTTTTATTGCGACGGAATATCCGCCAGAATTTCTAGCGGAACAGTTCCGCCAGTATTTTCGGTGGTTATTACGCCGGAACACTACCACAGAAAAGGCTTCAGTTTGTCAAATATATCCGCCGGAACATCCGCCAGAAAATTTTCCGGCAGAAAAAATGCGACGGAATGTTTTTTCCGACTCGCATTTTACCGTCAGAGAAATTTTCGAAAGGTAATCCGCCAGAAACCTATTATTTCCGTCGCATTTTTTACTTTACCGGTGGATTTTGTCTGCTGGTAATAGCTGTTTTTCCTGTAGTGTATGATCTCAATGTGTTTCATGCATGCTTGAAAGATGAGATTGTTGGAAAGAGCTAGAATGAAGATGTTGCCACAATATAGGGGATTAGCTGAGGTGATAGGGATACAAAAATCGAGGAGAAGTTGTTGTAAATAAATTAAGTTAGTGACTACTAAGGCAAGTGCTCAATATTATGCTTTTATAAACGATCAAGCTAGGAGGTTTTTTCTTTTACTTTTTTATTTTATTATTTTTATTTTTAATTTTAATTTTTATTTTTTATGTCATAGAGTGGATTAAAAAGCTCGTGTGTTTTACTATGGTTTTTCCCTAGCCACCCCTTTACTTCCCCTTGGTTATGATATTCTCGCTGGAGCGATCCTTGGGCTTAATCTCACAGGATAACTCTTTGGCTGCTTCAGGGAAGTTTCACTCCACTCTCATCTAGTTTTCTCTTCCTTCAATCGGCCGTTGGCTGGCTAGGTTTAGGTTTTATTATAAGTTTCTTTTTGGATGTTTCCTTCTATTTCATTCCTTGGATCATCTGTAATCTAGGGCTTTTTATGCTCAAATGGATGGTAATCATAGTATGCTTACCTATTTCAATTTTCTTATTGGAAAAATTAATTCAAAATCATTTAAAGATGCTCTGGCTGTTCAGCATTTTGTCTTTTCTAGAACTTAAAGCTACTGCCCATTGTAGGATGACAACTCTTTGGATATCGGAGGAGGAAATTGATGCCCTTACTGTACCTTTTGAGTTTGCATTGGTTGATAAATTTACTTCTAGAAGACCTAAATTGGATCTAATCCTTAATTTTTTTTTTCAAATTTAAGCTTTCTAGGAATTCTCTATCATGTTGCTTGGCCCTCAACATGTGCTTATTCAACTCCTGAATGATTTGGATTACCGTCGAGTATTTGTTATTTATTTTATTTTGTCTATAATTACTACATTAAATTAATAAAATGGTCTCTTCATTTTGATATTTCTGCAGAATCTTCTTTTATTCCCATCTAGATCTCTTTCCCTGATTTGAGACCGCATCTCTTCTCTCCTTGGATTCAACGTAGCCTATGTTCTCTGTTTGGCCGGCCATTGCAAACTGATAATGCAATAGTCATTGGGACTAGGACCTCTGCTGCTAGAGTGCTTATTAAACTAGATATTACCAAATAAATATCCTAATAGTGTATGGCTCGGCCCTAAAAAATTTGGATATGCATAAAAAATTATAATGGATGATTTCCCTAAATTTTTGTGATCATTATAAAACCTTGGGCCATATTAAAGCTGAATTTTTTTTTTATTTTACCCTCATGTTTTGATTGAAAAATATGTGGTTTTGAAAAGGATTTAATTTTCTTTGGAAAATGATTAATTTCTGGAATTTTTATTTTAAAATTGAACGCTTATTATGAATGATATATCACCTCAGAAGGTGAACATATCGTTCCCTAATAGGTTCAGATTTCAAATATTTGAATTTATCCTGATTATCGTAGTTGAATTTGAGAAAGAACTACATATGACCTCAAAGGGTCAAAATGAGTATTCAATCAAATATTTAACTATAATAATTTGGATAAGAAGATCATTAATCTCATAATCAAACTGAAAATAGTAATTGATATATCTTTCCAGGGAGAGAAATTATCAATCACTATTTATCGTTTGGAAATGACGATAATGATCATCGAGTTTGATTTTTCCAAAGATAATTAATTAAAGTTTTAAAAAAGCTTGATTTTGAAATCTGGTCTGAGTTTCTAAATCTCCTACGAGCGTAAGCCCTCGTAGTTAATTACATCGTAGGAAACCAAAAATTTCCTACGAGTACTCTCGATTAAAACAGTGATACGAATTTCATTTAAAGAATTCAAAGTTCGATCTCAAAGGAGTTAGGGACTAAAAATTTCAATTGGGACTGGTTCTAGTTTGAATAGTTCTTTCTGGAGGTCAAAGGAAGAGAGGTAAGAGGCACTTGGGATTCTGAAATAATTCAGAAGTACCCTATTCTATCCTATGTGTTGGGCTTAAATTTAATGGAAAGAAATTTAATATTTAAGTGATTAATTTTATTAGAAAGTGGGAATTAGATTCCCTGAGGTTGAGTTCTTAAGATTGAAAAATCTGCCTCAGATCCTAAGTCTAAAGTTGGTATTGAAATCAGTGACCCGGATTCTAGCTAATGCAATGCAATCCTGGACTTACCCTAGCCTGGATTGGGGAGCCAGCTAAACCACCTAAGCGCTTCAAAACCATGTGTTCGGTCTTTTAATGAAAGAGTGGTTAGGGGCATTATTTAAGGTTGAGTTTAAGGAGTTGGGGTCGACATCTAGAGCAGATTCTTAATTGACCCCTTAACTTATGTTGGGTGAAATGCTTAAACTAAAAATATAATTAAAGATTTAACTCAATTTTTAATTTATATCTAATGTAATGCATGATAGTTGACTCGAATGCTTAAAATCAAGTATGAAGTAGTTTTAAAATGAGGTTTAAAAATATATTTTCCCTAGAGATTGCACAACGTCCCCTTGACAGGACTGCACTCTAATAGGTCAGGTAGCTTGCTAGAACTCGCAAGCGGGGAGGTGCCTAACAAGGAAGAGAAAATTTAATATGAATGCATGAAAAACTCCTGACGATCTGTGCTTACTTCTTAAAAGTGTTAGAATTTTTATGTGAGCTTAAATATTTTAATTTTATTTAAATAGAAAAAGTTTTATTCGTACCCTCATGAGCCTCCGATCGGGTTCCATACTAAATTAAATATGACATGCAAGATCGCTAAAAAACTAAGAAAAGCAGGCAAACCCTAATCGTAATCAACATCAATCAATCATTAAATTAAATCAACTAAATTAAAATTCAAATTGAAAGTCCATGTGGCAAGTGCCACTTAATTATATAACCCAGGGTCTCTAGGAAAAGTAAAGTTCCCGGGTACCACTGACTATAACCCGGATTCTACTCCTAAAATACTCAAGTGACTTTAAGAATTGGGATTCTTCTCTTTATTCTTCACTTCTTTGTCCTTCTAGAACTCCTTGAATCTTCGGGTCTGGATATCCAAATGAAAAGAAAACTCTCCTTGATTAAGAGTATTATCTTTTCTCTTTAGATACTTTGAAATTATCCTAACTTGATCTTCTAAATGGAAGAAGACTCTCCCCTTAGGGATGTCTTCTCCTCTTTGAAATTCAAGTTGGATATTTAATCCCATCTCAAAGTACTTTAAACATTTAAAACTCAATTATAACTCAAATCAACTTACATTTGAATTTAAAAGAAAAATCTAGACTCAACAACCTGTAGGGTTATCCTAATAATCAACAGTTATATAAGCATCCCAAGCAGTTATTTATTTAAAAATTGAAATGCTCAAGTTCACAGCCACACTTGGCCATGCTCTTTTTAATTTTAAAGGGGAACTTAAGCAATTTCTAGAGCACCTGTGTAATTTAATACTTATGATTTTGCCCTCTTTAATTTTAAATACCCTGTATGAGCATGACTATCTGTATAAGATTGAATTAATACAAATCATCCCTAACCTAGGGGTAGATCTAACGCACAATAAAACATAACACAGAGTATAAAAATTTAAATAAATAATCAATCAATCACTTAATTCTAATAACCAACATGCAATAAAAACCATGAAAAACCCGACATATGCAAGTAGTAGAAAAGTAAACACCAGCCTAGCCTAAAACTAGAGTTGGTTGTCCTAACAAATCATCTAAAGTGTGTGTAGGAGACTGTGTGGCTTTGATATGTCCTAAATAGGATCATTTGATTGAAGTTGCTTGACGTTCTAGTTGGTTGAAAGGCCAAGACGATTTTAAGTTTGAGCTTAAGTATTAATGGCTTAAAATTAATTTTAATGTGTATTTTAAATGATAATTGATTATCACCTTTCTTTCATACTAAGGCCATGAAGTTTAATTCACCTTCCTTGGGGCTAAGCTAATTGCCTCGTAGGCCTAGGTCCTAGTGATAATTAGATAGTTAAGTCTTTTAATTGATTAAGGGTTTGAAAGTTGATGAATTTTATTTAAATTGATTGGTTGATGATTTTAATGTTAAATTAAGATTTTCTGAAATTTTGAATGATTTATTGAATTTTAGAATATTCTGGATTATTTTAATAATTTAATTAAGGGGTCAAAAACTCACTTTTTACTTAAGAGTGATTTCTAGAATTTTAATATTTTATTAAAATACTAGACCTTAATACGATCAGTTAGACTATAAGTATGCTTGAATTGGATTTTTTTACATTTTATTATGAAGGTTTGAAGTTTTGACTTAATTTTGAACTAGGTTTGACCAAAAGTTGAATTTTCAAATTTGACTGATTTCTAGAATTTTGATATTTTTGATAAATATTAGACCTTAATATGAGTTGAATGCCTTTGAGTTTGCTTAATTTGGAGTTCATTTGAATTAGTTATGAAGTTTTGAAGTTTTGTGTATTTATTGAATTTTTAAAATTTACTTAATTAAGGGCCTTTTATTGATTTGAATCCAAATGACCTCCAAACCCCTTGGAATCAAATTCAAAGGTCAGGAATGACCTAAGAAGAGATTCCTAATTGTTTGAGAGAGTTTTGGAATATTTTTATTATTTTTAATTAATTAAATTAATTAAATATTAAATTTTAATTAAAATTAAATTAAGCTTGATTTTAAAGTCTAGTCATGGGGCTTTTATTTTTCTTTGATAAAGGGTTCAATTTTGGTAAGTTTGAGGTATTATTTATAATTTTTGGGTTTAAATTTGATTTATTATATATTTTGGAAGTTTTAAAGACTTAATTATGGTTTATTTTTTATTAAGTTAATTAGAGGGCTTAATGATTTCAAAATTCAGTAGAAAAATTTCTGTGGGCTGAGCATGTCACTAATGTTAGTTGGCTTAAGTTTCAAGTCAAGAGGTGGTGTATCCTATTTTCTAAAATTAATCTTGATTTTTTCGACAAAATCCTTAATTGTTGTCCTTAATGAGACTATGTTTAAACAGGTTTGAATCAAGGTTCTAACTAGCCCTCTTTGACTTTATGCATTCAAACACAATCACAACCAATCCTAAATCTAGGAGAGCCCTAAAGTTAGGTACAAGTATGTGCACCCTAAGCATGCAAAGATTAAAATAAAATTTAATTAATTAGAAAATCAATCAATGAATAATTAACAAAATAATTATTCATTGATTAATAATAGCTCCTCATTAATGCTATTCAAGTGGACAACCCATGTTTGAAATTTTAAAAGGACCTCTCAAGAATTAAGGGTTTAAATACATATAGTTTTAAAATAGATTTCATATATATATAAGTTTTAAAGTAAAATAATTGAAGTATTATCAAAACTATTTTAAAAAATTAATGAGAGACCCTCTAATCATTTGTCATGCTTAAAATAGAATTCTTAAAGTTTAGAAAATAATTAGATCAATGTTTAATTAAATATTAATTAAGTATTGAAAGGGTTGAGTATTTAAAATTAATCAATATTTAAAATAATTCTTAAGTTGAATTAAATTAGGTTTTAAATATTTTCTAGAATTTTAAATTTAAAGTTTTCAAGATCATTTTGAATTTAATTTCAATTAAAATTATTTAAATATTTAAATATTTAAACTTTATTTAAAAATGTTGAAAATATTTAAATTAATATTTAATATCAAATTAAGATATTTTTGAATTTTATGAACCTCAATATAAATTGTTAATAATTTATGCTTAAATTTGAAATTTTAACTATTCATTTAATATTTTAATGATTAAATATCGATTTAAATGATTAAGTGTAATTAATATTAAATATAATTTCAAAGTTATATAAATATAAGTTTTAAAATATATTTCAATGAAAATCAGATTTTATATTTGAATATATTAATTTAAAAATTTGAAAATATTTCAACTATTCTTAATTAAATGTTAACTAAAAAATATTAAACATTTAATGCTTTAAATAATTTAAAATCTATAAAGTATTTTAAATTAAAGGATTTAGTTTTTTGAGCATTTTGACACATTAATTGTAATTTTTGGATTTTTATTTAATTTTTAATGATTTTAAAAATTTTCTGTAATTAAAATAAATTTAAAATCAATTAAATTAATAAAACACACCTAGCGGCGGCAGACTGCCACATGGAGGCATCTGGTTGGCGGGACCAAAAGCGGAACAATCATTACCAGCGGCACAATCATTGCGCCACCGTCAATGATTGGGGTAATCATTAAACCGGGGCCACGGTTCACTTAAACACGTCAGCCCCTATCGCAGGCTGTTGGATGCCCTGCCATTCAAAACGGATGGCTCTGATTGAGCCAGATGGTGATCTTCGCAACAAATCTACACACACGATTGTAAATCATTGTGGGACAACGTGATCTGGGCCATTGATTGCAAGATCAATGGCCAAGAAGATGTCCCACTCATGCATATTATGGTGAACGCCCTAGACCTAGGTTTTTGGCTTGTTCTCTCAATCCGCTTAATCAAATGACTTAAAATTTTAAACATGAATTAAAAACATGAAGAGCATTGATGTGGGTTCAAAAACTTGGATTAAAATGAGCGTTTCAAAAAGCTAAATTACTCTAAGTGTCCTAAGATAGGGTTTAGGATTTTTACCTTGATAATGGACGATTTGGACCGTTTAAGATGTCTCTGAACTTGTTGTTTGTCCACGAATCTTTATCCAGTTGAAGTCGAGGCTTGAAATTCCCTGGGCTGAGAGATATTTAAGCTGGACGAAGTTAGCCTTCAGCTCGCCGGGAAGCTCATCGGTGGCAGCTTTGACCTGCTGATCTTGACTTGGAAAATGTTTTTGAGGGTGTCTTGATTCAAAATGAAACAAGACCTAGCTCTGGGAAGCTCTTGGTAGTGGAGACTGTAGGATGAAGAATGAGCTTTATTTTTAGCCATTTTACCCTATTCAAGAGTTCTGGAAGATTTTGGACTCTTGTGATTGATTAGGTGCAAACCCTGATGTGTGCCACCTGTCCCCAAATAGTTAGAGCATCAGGTAATCAAAGAACAAAGGACAATCAAGATGGAAAGGGGATGTTCTTTGGAGCACATGGGTTTGATTTGACCTAACCTAAGCTTAATCCAGAGCTTAATATGAGTTAGGAAGACTCTAGAAGGCCCTAGTAGCTACTGTAGAGGTTTAAATGATAAGGGTTAAGTATTTGAAGCAAATTTGACTCATTAAAAGGTTTTAATGAATTGTTGACTGGTTTGACTAGTCAACAATCATATTGACTGCCAAGGTGGCATAAAAAGTTGTAAATGGCTGTTTGAATGGAAACCTAATAGCTTGATTGAAGATGTATAGCTATTTGATTAAGAGTAGGAGAATTTGACCACAACTGTTATGTTGACTTGGCTAAAGTTGACTTAGGTTTGATTGATTAATAATCAAGACATGTTTCTGGTATGAATTTGAATTGATTTAAAGGGAGGATAACTTGATAGGAGTTTGATTGGATGTATAGATTGATTTGACACAAATATGTAGGTTTGACCAAGTCCAAGGTGTTGACTTGGTCAAACCCATATTGATATGATTCATGCTAGATTTGAATGGGTTTAAGATATACTATTGAATGGTCTTGAAAGGTTTGAAACTTTGCTTGAATTGGGTTTGAGTGTGTATGATGACTGGAGCTTAAATAGACTAGATTTGACCAAATACGGGTTTGGTTGACCAGGTCAATTGATGACTGGGTCATGGAGTACAGTCAAGTTTAAATCATTAAGGGAAGTAATCAAGGAAGCTTGAAGGAGTTTTGATTGCATTTAAGACTTGATTTAAAAGGGAGAAGCTTAAGGGTTTGAATTGGTCAACCTGGGTTGACCTAGGGCCAGAGTTTGGGCTGGAATAATTTGATATGATGTTTGGGGTCTGGTGGAGGTGTTTTCAGGGGTCAAAAAGGTCATATGGGTCAAATGACCTATTTGAACCCTTAATGGGTCATTGGGTCAACCTAGGTTGACTTGGTCAACTAGGTTGACCCAGGGGCAAAAAGTGGGTCCAACAGATTGGGTTTGATATTTAAAAATTATTGGAAGTGATCCCAAGCAATTTGGAGATTATATTGTTTGAAATAGGCATTTGAACCCCTAAGGGGTATTTTGGTCATTTTGACCCCTGATCAACTGGGGGTCAAAGTAGATCCAACAAAATGTAGTTTAAAGTTTAAGAGGTCAACATTAAAGGTCTGGATGTGGTTGGAAGCTTTGGATGAAGCTCTAAGTTCAGGATCCACTAGGTGACAGGTCCAGTGGCATAGGCTATAAATATTTAAAGGTTTTATAGCCTTTGGAAATCAATTCAATTTCTAGGGTTAAAAATCTCAGAATGAGCTCAAATTTGGAGTGTTGCCTCTAGATACATGTCACATCAGTATGCAACTGATAGAATCTAAATCAGAGGTCATTTTATAGGATTTTGAATGGTTTGAAAATTCACTGGAAAAAACTTTCAGGACTCAAACCTTTGGCCTTGGATTTGATCTTGGATTTCTGGGTTTGAACGGGATTTTAAATTTGTATGATTAAATTTAAATTATCCATATCATTTATGATCATTTTGAATGATCATGAGTAATAGGATAGGATTGAAGTTTGATTAAAGATTAGATCAAATACTCAAGTCTAGATTAAGCTGGAGATTGAATTGCCTAGGAATCTAGACAGGTTTAAGGCTTGAATGGGTTTGAAGTCTGGATTGGTATGAGGTTTGAATTAATTTGAGATTTAGATTAACCTGGATTAAGATTGATCTAAGACTTAGATTGATCTTAGAGCCTAGGTAGACCTAAGGGCACAGAGTTTGGAGGAATCTTAAAATCTAGAACCTAGGAGAAATCTAGAATCTAAGAAGTCCTAAGGTCTAAAATCTAGGAAAATCCTTGGACCTAGATTAATCTAGGGTTTAAATTAATCCTAGAATCTAGAATTTGATAGAATCCTAGGGTCTAGAGTAGATCCAAGGGTCTAGAGTCTAGGAAGATCCTAAGATCTAGAGTGGTCTATAAACTAGGCTGCTCTAGGGTCAGGATTAATTTTAATCTAGATTGATCTTAAAGTCTGGATTGATCTAGGATCAGATTGATCCTAGGGTCAAGATTAATCCTAAGAATAAGAAAGATCCTAAGGTCTAGATTTGTCCTACTGACCTCATACAAAAATGAGGTCAACAAATGGACCCCCAATATGTGTAATAGAATGAAGTTCTATTGCACATAATGGCGTTGACCGAATAAAATGGCAAGGTCTTGAGTTTTGATCCTAAGGGGAAGAAAAATTTTATCCCTATGGAATTGAATTTTTAATTGATATTTGGGTAGTGCCGAGGAAAGCATTCTCTACCACAAGTGGGTCTGGTCCTAAGGGAAAGGAAGAGTCTATCCCTGAAGGAGAAGAAAGTCTAGGGTATCGTATAGGAAGGAAGAGCTCCTAATTATAAAGGATTGAATCTAGATTTTATTCTAAGGGAAAGAAAATCCTAAGCCTAGAAGATTGAGTTTAAAATTGAAACTAGGGTAATGCCACGAGGGGCGTGTTCTACCACTAGTAGATCTAATCCTAAGGAAGGGAAGAAAACCTATCCTTACAGGAAAAGAAGACATGGGCCACTGTATAGGAAGGATGAATTCCTAACTATAGAGGGTCGAGCTTGAGTTTTGATTCATAGGGAAGGGGAAACCTAACCCTAGATAACTGATTTTGAACTTAATTCTAAGGGAAGACAAAATCTAATCTTAGAAAACTTGCGTTTGAACAGATACTAGGATAGTGCCACGAGGAGCATACTCTATCACTAGTAGATCTAATCCTAAGGAAGGAAAGAAAACCTATCCTTAAAGGAAAAGAAGACCTGGGTGATCCTATAGGAAGAATGAACTCCTAACTATAAAGGATTGAATTTAGATTTGATTCTAAGGAAAAGGAAACCCTAACCTCAGAAGATTGAATTTGAAATGATACTAGGGTAATGTTGGGGGCAGCGTACTCTACCACTAGTAGATCTAGTCCTAAGGGAAGAAACATTTAACCCTAAGGAAAGGAGATTGAGTGGTCATATAGAAAGAAAGAACTTCTAGCTATAGGGGATCGAGTCAGGGTTTTGATTCTGAGGAAAGGGAAAAACTAACCCTAGATAAAGGGGGATTAATTACAAAATTTTAATTGACACTAGGGTAGTGCCACAAGAGGCATACTCTAGCACTAGTAGATTTAATCCTAAGGGAAGGGGATACCTAACGTTAAGGAGAAGAAGAGTATATGATCGTATAGGAAGGAAGAACTCCTAACTGTAGAGGATCGAATTTGAATTTTGATACTAGGGAAGTGCCACGAGGGGCGTACTCTACCACTAGTAGATCTTATCCTAAGGAAGGGAAGAAAACCTAACCCTAAGGAAAAGGAAGTTTGATTTTGGAATTTGAAATTGAATCCAGGATGGTGCCACAGGGGACTTACTCCATCACTGAGAAGTCTAATCCCAAGGGATGGAAGAAGAGCCTAACCTTAAGGAAAAGAAAGTTTAATTTTGGAATTTGAAATTGAATTCAAGACGATGCCACAGAGGACTTACTCCATCACTGGGGAGTATAATCCTTAGATAAGGAGAATACGTACTCTAAGGAAAAGAGAACTGGATGATCCCGTAGGAATGTAGTATTACTTCCTATAAGAGATCAGGCTTAAAGTTTTGAATTTTGAATCTAGGACTGTGTCGTAGAGGGCGTTATCCATTGCTAGGATATCTAATCCTGAGGAGAGAAAGCATGATGACTCATATTGTCCTTAAGGAACAAAAAGACTGGAGGATTCTATGGGAAGGAAGCATTGCTTTCCATAGAAGATTGGATATGGATTTTGAATCTAGGATGGTGCTACAGAGGGTGTGCTCCATCACTAGAAGATCTAATCCTAAGGAAAGAAAGCACGATGGCTCACATCTGTCCTTAAGAAAAAGAAAACTGGAGGAAGCTAGGATGATGTCATGAAGGGTGTACTCCACCACTAGCACGTCTAATCCTAAGGAAAGGAAGGATCCTGTTCTAAAGAGGAAGAAAGCTGGAGGTAGCTAGGATGGTGCTACGAAGGGCGTACTCCACCACTAGAATGTCTAATCCTAAGGAAAGGAAGAATCCTATCCTAAAGAAAAAAAAATTGGAGGAAGCTAGGATGGTGCCAAGAAGGGTGTACTCCACCACTAGCACGTCTAATCCTAAGGAAAGGAAGAATCCTAACCTAGAGAAAAAAAAATTGGAGGGAGCTAGGGTGGTACTATGAAGGGCATCATCCACCACTAGCACATCTAATCCTAAGGAAAGGAAGAATCCTAGCCTAAAGGAGAAGAAAATTGTAGGTAGCTAGGATGGTGCCACGAAGGACATACTCCACCACTAGCGGATGATCTTGTGGAGAGGAAACTTGCTCTACACAAAAGATCGGGTCTGGATGATCATGTGGGAAGGAAACTTGCTTCACATAGAGGATCGGGTCTAGAGTGATCATGTGTAGAGGAAACTTGCTCTACATAAAGGATCAAGTCTGGATGATCGTATATAGAGGAAACTTGCTCTACACAGAGGATCGGAGTTGAATTGATCTTACGTGAAGGAAGCTTACTTCACATAAAAGATCGAGTCTGGATGATCATATATAGAGGAAACTTGCTCTATATAGAGGATCGGGTCTGGAGTGATCATGTGTAGAGGAAACTTGCTCTACACAGAGGATCAAGTCTGGATGATCGTATATAGAAGAAACTTGCTCTATACAGAGGATCGGAGTTGAATTGATCTTACGTGAAGGAAGCTTGCTTCATATAAAAGATTGAGTTTGGATGATTATATATAGAGGAAACTTCCTCTATATAGAGGATCGGGTTTGGATGATCATATATAGAGGAAACTTACTCTATACAGAGGATTAAATTTGAATTGATCTTACCTGAAGGAAGCTTACTTTACATAAAAGATCGAGTCTGAATGATCATATATAGAGGAAACTTACTTTATATAGAGGATCAGGTCTGGATGATCATATATAGAGGAAACTTGCTCTATATAGAGGATCGAATTTGGATTCTGAAATTTGAGATTTGAATGATTTTGAATTTGAATTTAAAGAATTTTGAATTTGAAGATTTTTAAATTTGAAACTTGATTTGACGAATTTAAGTTTGAAGGGTTTTGAATCTATGGTGTGTTTTGAATTTGATTTGAATTGATTTTGAATTTGAAATTTGATTTGATTTTGATTCATTTGAATTTGAAAATTTTGAAACTAATTTGATTTGAGTTTAAATTTGGAGAGATTTTAAACTTGATTTGATTTAATTTTGAGTTTCAAAAGGTTTTTTGAAATTTGATTTTGAATTGGTTCTAAATTTGAATTTAAGTTTTACACTCATCTATCATGGTACTTCCTAAAAAGCTTCCCCAATATTTGAAAATATTAGGTGGCATTCTTCAGGGTTGATCAGTTGATTGGAAGTTCTCTCAAAGATCATCATTAGAATGAACGATCCAGTCAATGTTGATTCAAGCTTTATATGAATTTTATAATGGATTAGAAGTGGTCTCCAAAAGACTACGACCAAGTCTCCTACTTGGGGAGTTCTAAAGTGACATAACTTATCAATATCTCGAATCAAATGTGACTTATGAACTTTCAATCTTTTTTGAGCTTAATATTTAATTTTTATTTAAGGCCCTCGAACTCTTCCAATCAGAGTTGGGTACTCTGCTCAACTAGGGTTTGATTTTGAACAGTAAGTCTCAGCAAAGGAAACTATGCCCTTAGATCAGAATGATCGAGGACCCAGTATAGGGTGTGGTTTGATTTTGAACGACAATTTCCAGCATTAGAAAATACTCCTCTAGTGGGATTGATCTTAGACCCAACCCAAAGTGTAATTTTATAGAAAAGGCCTTAAAGGAAAGATACCTACGTGCAAGGACTTACACACACTCCTCAAGGACTAGATTTGAATTTTCATTAAGAGCAGAAGATTCATTCTTCTTATTGAAAAACTTCATCAAAGTATTTGGACCTTGTCGGAACGACAAGTGGGAACAAATTCAGAAGTGCAATGAAGAGTTAAGTGACTCCAACAAACCTGAAAAGGTTTCAGGATTTAGGTTTTGTTGACCCAGACCAGATTTCGTAGAAACTAAACTGGAGTCTCCCTTGAATATTTTGAATTAAAATTATTTTCAAAGAAGTTTTAGTTGAGTAAAGGAATTTGATCTTTTTAATTCTCTTGCACAAGAAATTTTTGTATCTTGATAGGTTATCGATGCAAAACAAAAATTCTAGATTCAAGATTTTCAAAATCAAGCAATTTAAAATTGACAGGGTCTTTGAGATTTAAGGATTTAGAAGAAGAGAGCATCTTTCTTTCTTTTTCTGGTGGTGCACATTGCGCATATTTTGATTTATAGTGTATTTTACACTATTTTTAATTTTTTGGCACATTCGCGCATCTTTTGAATTTGTTTTAATTTTGAGAAGAGACTGCACCTTCTTTTCTTGAACGTTGGGATTATATCTCAAGTATAAGAGAAGAGAACTTGTTCTCTTATGTAAGGAAGAATAATCCTCAAGGTGAACCTAGTCTTTTGAAATGAATATCAACTGACTTTTGAAAATCATTGAATAGATTTTAAGCACGCAAGAGACATCTATTGAGATAGAAAATTACGAGAAGATTGAAAAGATCTTGATTTATAGATTCAACTTAAGTTTGATATTGATTTTAATTCAACAATTAAATCAATCCCACAGAAGTGGTGGTAGGGAGGGGCATTTAAACATCTGGTGGAGTCAACTACAACTTTCTCCTGCTTAAGACTTAAGGTAGAAGTCAATTTTCATTAAAAAGATAATTTAATTATCTTGAAAATTTAAACTCAATACACTTAAGAAATTAGAAGTTTTCTTTAAAAGATGCAAATCTAGGTGGCAAAATGCCAACAGTATGGAATTAAATTCCTATGATCTCCTTGGAGGGAGATACTATTATGGAGTCTGCACTGTCCTAGTGGTATCATTTTAATCAAAAGATTTATCATGATAGGACCCCGTTGAAAGTTAATTTTCAACAATATCACTATCTGATACAATCTTAGATTATTTCCCCCTCTCCCATTACTAGTGGTTTAGTAATTAGGAGAGTGGCAGTCTGAGTGGCTTTTACACCACCTCCTCTGTAGATGATGTAGTGGGACACATATAGAAATGTGACCTAATATCTTCTAGTAGAGAGGATGGGTCATAACCTTCAACTGGGGGCCTAGGGCCTAGTGCTGGTATTTATTCAGTTCTGGCATGATTGATTCTTGCCATGTAGTAGTCGAGAAGGTGTATTGAAGATCGTGCTCTTGTTTCTACAACCTCCCTCCTTTGAGTAACAGGAGAAGCGTGGAAACGATTTCCACCAGGGAAGGGGTATGTAGAAGGAGCAATAAACTTTTGATTAGCCTTAGACTTGACGTGCTTTAAGGCTTTCACCTCAGCAGTCTTTCTGGCCTTAACAACCTTCATTCTGACTCTACAAAGGTAGTTCTTCCTTTTATTTTTGCTGACGACAGGGGTGCTAGAGCTTGATCCAATCTCAGACTAAGATGGTAGCTCTTCTATCATTATTGACTTCTGGTTATTATCATCCTAAGTAAAGGATACAGTAGGTAAAGGGGTGACAACAACCTCCATCTCGGAGATGGGGGAGTCAACTACTGACCCTAAAATAATCTCAACTAAGGGGATATCCCTTTGTATTCCAGTAAACAGATTAATCATTTCTTCTCCGTCGACTGATAACTTGAAGTCTTGGAATTGCATTTCAAACTGAATAAAATTACCAGAGGTGATTCCTTCTACTATCAAGTTTCTATCCATGAAGAAGATAAGTTTCCCAGTCATTTGAGTGCTTGATTCCTGAAATTAAAAGAATGTGATTTAAATTAGTTTGATTTCAAAATTGAATTTGAATTTTGAACTTGACTGGTTATTTGAAATGTTGAACCCTAACATGCTGAGTTTTCACCCAACATAAGGGTTTGAAAAATTAGTTGAGAAAATCCAATGGGACCTGGCTTGACTCTTTCTCTTTGAAAATTCATTTGAAGGTGAAATGTCAGAGTTCAGGTGTGAAATTGAAGTTGAAGTTGAACTTGAACTTAAGATTGGAATTAAACTTGAAATTGAACTAGAGATTGAGGTTGAATGAGTTTTCCTCAAATTGTGCAACTCAACATGTTAACATTCACTTAATTATATAGGTTCACAAAATTGATATGAAAATCTTAAGGATTGGGCTTGACTCTTTTTATTTCACCAATTGACTTGGGTCGAAATGTCAAAGCCCAGATTCAGATTTGAAACCAAAACTGAAGTTGACTTTAAGGTTAGAATCAAACTTGAGTTTAATTTTGAAACTGAATTTGGACTTTAGATTGAATTTGGCTTTGAGGTTGGAATTGAATCGATCTTCTTCAAGCTTTGAAACTAAACACATTGATTTTTATTCAGATGTGTGGGTTTACAAAAGTAACCTGAAGATCTTAAGAATTAGGCTTGACTCTTTTCATCCCACCAAGTGATTTGGGGGTGAAATGTCAAAGCCTAGATTTGACAAAAGGGTTTTGGATTCACGTTGCATCTGTTCAACTACAATGAAATGTTATAGAAGACACATGGCAATGATGATTGAAGTTGGTTTGAAAAATCTTGAAAGAGATAAATTATTATTTTTGGTAAGAAAAATTTGAAAATCTGGTAGAATCTCTCCTTATCTTTGAAACTCAATGTGTTGAATTCGCATTCAACAGAAAGGTTTACAAATTTTGGGGAGAATTCTTAAAAGTCGACCCGACTCTTTCATCCAAAGGAACTATTTGGGAGTGAAATATCAAAGACCGACTATACTAGAAGGATTAAAGTTTTGAACTGAATTTAAAAAGGTATAATATTATTGGAGGCTTGAAACTTTGATTTTGAGATTGAAGGATTTTCTATAAATTGTGAAATTTAACATGCTGTGATTTATTCATATGCGAATTTATAATATATACAGGAAGAATTTGAAAAGCACGGCTTAACTCTTTTGCTCTACCAATAAACTTGGAAGCAAAATGCCAAAGCCCGGCTTGGAGGGAGGTTTCCTACACTCACCTCTCGTTTCACATGTCATAATTGAGTTGGCCACACTCACCCAAGGACGAAATAGTTAGAGGGACCAACAGAAGAAAGGTAGTCAAAACTACCGACAAAATTCGTAGTGCTATTAAAGATGGAGAGAGAGATTTTTCCCACTGGAGTCACCATTTTTTATTTTGATTGAAAAATATGTGGTTTTGAAAAGGATTTAATTTTCTTTGGGAAATGATTAATTTTTGGAATTTTAATTTTAAAATTGAACACTTATTATGAATGATATATCACCTCGGAAGGTGAACATATCATTCCCTAATAGGTTCAGATTTAAATATTTAAATTTATCTTGATTATCGTAGTTAAATTTGAGAGAAATTATCAATCACTATTGTTTGTTTGAAAATGATGATAATGATTGTCGAGTTTGATTTTTCCAAAGATAATTAATTAAAGTTTTGAAAAAGCTTGATTTTGAAATCTGGTTTGGGTTTCTAAATCTCTTACGACCACAAGCCCTTGTAGTTAATTACAACGTGGGAAACCAAAAATTTCTTATGAATACTCTTGATTAAAATAGCGATACGAATTTCATTTAAAGAATTTAAAGTTTGATCTCAAAGGAGGTAGGGACCAAAAATTTCAATCGGGACTGGTTCAAGTTTGAACAGTTCTTCCTGGAGGTCAAAGGAAGAGAGGTAGGAGGCACTTAGGATTCTAAAACAATTTAGAAGTGCCCCAGTCTATCCTATGTATTGGGCTTAAATTTGATGGAAGGAGATTTAATATTTAAGTGATCAATTTTATTAGAATGTGGGAATTAGATTCCTGGAGGTTGAGGTCTTAAGATTGAAAAATCTACCTCAGATCCTAAGTTTAAAGTGGGTACTGAAAATCAGTGACCCTGATCCTAGCTAATGCAATGCAATCCTAGACTTACCCTAGCCTGGATTGGGAAGCCAGCTAAACCACCTAAGTGCTTCAAAATAATGTGTGGTCTTTAATGAAAGAGTGGTTAGGGGCATTGTTTAAGGTTGAGTTTAAGGAGTTGGGGTCAAAATTTAGAGCAGATTCCTAATTGACCCCTTAACCTATGTTGGGTGAACTGCTTAAACTAAAAATGCAATTAAAGATTTGACTCAATTTTTAATTTATATCTAATGCAATGCATACTAGTTGAATCGAATGCTTAAAATTAAGTATGAAGCAGTTTTAAAATTAGGTTTAAAAATATATTTTTTCCTAGAGATTGCACAACATCACCTTGACAGGACTGTACCCTAATAAGTCAGGTGGCCTACAAGAACTCCCAAGTGGGGAGGTGCCTAACAAGGAAGAGAAAATTTAATATGAATGCATGAAAAACTCCTGACGGTCTGGGCTTACTTCTTAAAAGCGTTATAATTTCTATGTGAGCTTAAATGTTTTAAATTTGTTTAAATAGAAATAGTTTTATTCGTACCCTCACGAGCCTCCGATCGGGTTCTAGGCAAAATTAAATACGACATGCAAGATCGCCAAAAAACTAAGAAAAGCTGGCAAATCCTAATCGCAATCAACATCAATCAATCATTAAATTAAATAAACTAAATTAAAATTCAAATTGAAAGTCCACGTGGCAAGTGCCACTTAATTATACAACCTAGGATCTGCAGGAAAAGTAAAGTGGTCGGGTACCACTGACTACAACCCGGATTCTACTCCTAAAAGACTCAAGTGAGTTTGAGAATTGAGATTCTTCTCTTTATTCTTCACTTCTTCGTCCTCCTGGAACTGCTTGGATCGTTGGGTCTAGATATCCAAGTGAAAAGAAAACTCCCCTTGGATAAGGGTGTTATCTTTTCTCTTTGGATACTTTAAAATTATCCAAACTTGATCTTCCAAATGGAAGAAGACTCTCGCCTTAGGGTTGTCTTCTCATTTTTGAAATTTAAGTTGGATATTTAATCCCATCTCAAAGCACTTTAAACATTTACAACTCAATTACAACTCAAATCAACTTACATTTGAATTTAAAAGAAAACTTTAAGCTCAACTACCTGCAAGGTTATCCTAATAATCAACAGTTATATAAACATCCCAAGCAGTTATATTTTTAAAATTTGAAATGCTCAAATTCACAGCCATGCTTGGCCATGCTCTTTCAATTTTAAAGGGGGACTTAAGTAATTTCTGGAGCACCTGTGCAATTTAATATTTATGATTTTGCCCCCTTTACGTTTAAATGCCCTATATGAGCATGGCTATCTATATAAGATTGAATTAGTATAAATTATCTCTAACTTAGGGGTAGATCTAACACATAATCAATCACAATATAGAGTACAGAAATTTAAATAAATAATCAATCAGTCACTTAATTCTAACAACCAGCATGCAATGAAAACTATAGAAAACCCGGCTCACGTAAGTAGCAGAAAAGTAAACATCGACCTATCCTAAAACTAGAGTTGGTTGTCCTAGCGAACCATCTAAAGTTTGTGCAGGAGGCTGTGTGGCTTTGATATGTCCTAAATAGGATAATTTGATTGAAGTTGCTTGACGTTCTGGTTGGTTGAAATGCCTAAGATATTTTAAATTTGAGTTTAACTATTAATGGCTTAAAATTAATTTTAAAGTATGTTTTAAACTATTATTGATTACCACCTTTGTTTCACACCGAGGTCGTGAAGTTTATTTCACCTTCCTTGGGGCTAAGCTAATAGCCTCGTAGGCTTGGGTTACCTTGTGATAATTCTATAATTAAGCTTTTAATTGATTAAGGGTTTGTAAGTTGATGAATTTTATTTAAATTTATTGGTTGGTGGTTTTAATGTTAAATTAAGATTTTTTGAAATTTTGAATGATTTATTGAATTTTAGAATATTCTAGATTATTTTAATCATTTAATTAAGGGGTCAAAAACTCACTTTTTGATTAAGAGTGATTTTTGGAATTTTAATATTTTATTAAAATACTAGACCTTAATACGATCAGTTAGACTGTAAGTACGCTGGAATTGGATTTTCTTACATTTTATTATGAAGGTTTGAAGTTTTGACTTAATTTTGAACTATGTTTGACCAAATGTTGAATTTTCAAATTTGACTGATTTTTGGAATTTTGATATTTTTGAAATATTAGACCTTAATAAGAGTTAAATGCCTTTGAGTTTGCTCAATTTGGAGTTCATTTGAATTAGTTATGAATTTTTGAAGTTTTGGGTATTTATTGAATTTTTAAAATTTGCTTAATTAAGGGCCTTTTATTGATTTGAATCCAAATGACCTCCAAATCCCTTAGAATCAATTCCAAAGGTCAAGAATGACCTAAGAAGAGATTTCTAAGTGTTTGGGGGAGTTTTGGATTTTTTAATTATTTTTAATTAATTAAATTAATTAAATATTAAATTTTAATTAAAATTAAATTAAGTTTGATTTTAAAGTCCAGACAAGGGGCTTTTATTTTTCATTAATTAAGGGTTCAATTCTGGTCTATTTTAGGTATTATTTGTAATTTTTGGGTTTAAATTTGATTTATTATATTTTCTGGAAGTTTTAAAGACTTAATTAAGGTTTAATTTTGATTAAGTTAATTAGAGGGCTTAATGATATCAAAATTCAGCAGGAAAATTTCTATGGGCTGAGCATGTCACTAAGTTTAATTGGTTTAAGTTTCAATTCAAGAGGAGGTGTATCCTATTTTCTAAAATTAATCTAGATTTTCTTAATCTGGACAAAATCCTTAATTATTGTCCTTAATGACACTATGTTTAAACGGGTTTGAATCAAGGTTCTAACTAACCCTCTTTGACTTAGCATATGCATTCAAACACAATCACAACCAATCTTAAATCTAGGAGAGCCCTAAAGTTAGGTACAAGTGTGTGCACCCTAAGCATGCAAAGATTAAAATAAAACTTAATTAATTAGAAAATCAATAAATGAATAATTAACAAAATAATTATTCATTGATTAATAATCGCTCCTCATTAATGCTATTCAAGTGGACAACCCATGTTTGAAATTTTAAAAGGACCTCTCAAGAATTAAGGGTTTAAATATATATAGTTTTAAAATAGATTTCAAATATAAATAAGTTTTAAAGTAAAATAATTGAAAGTATTATCAAAACTATTTTAAAACATTAATGAGAGACCCTCTAATAATTTGTCATACTTAAAATAGAATTCTTAAAGTTTACAAAATAATTAGATCAATGTTTAATTAAATATTAATTAAGTATTGAAAGGGTTGAGTATTTAAAATTAATAAATATTTAAAAATTTTCTTAAGTTGAATTAAATTAGGTTTTAAATATTTTCTAGAATTTTAAATTTAAAGTTTTCAAGATCATTCTGAATTTAATTTCAAGTAAAATTAATTAAATATTTAAATTTTTAAACTTTATTTAAAAATGTTCAAAATATTTAAATTAATATTTAATATCAAATTAAGATATTTTTGAATTTTATGAACTTCAACATAAATTGTTAATAATTTATGCTTAAATTTGAAATTTTAACTATTCTTTGAATATTTTAAGGATTAAATATAGATTTAATATGATTAAGTATAATTAATATTAAATATAATTTCAAAATTGTATTAATATAAGTTTTAAAATATATTTCAATGAAAATCAGATTTTATATTTGAATATATTAATTTAAAATTTTGAAAATATTTCAACTATTCTTAATTAAATGTTAACTAAAAAATATTAGGCATTTAATATTTTAAATAATTTAAAATATATAAAGTATTTTAAATTAATATTAATTTTAAATTAAAACATTTAGTTTTCTGAACATTTTGACATATTAATTGTATTTTTTAGATTTTTATTTAATTTTTAATGATTTTTAAAAGTTTTCTATAATTAAAATAAACTTAAAAGCACGTTAATTAATAAAACACACCTAGCGGCGGTGGACTGCCAAGTGGAGGCATCTGGTTGGCGGGACCAAAAGTGGAACAATCATTATCGGCGGTGCAATCAGCAATGATTGGGGTATTCATTAAACTGGGCCGCGGTTCACTTAAACACGTCAGCCCCTATCACAGGCCGTTGGATGCCCCGCCTTTCGAAACAGACGGCTCTGATTGAGCCGGACGGTAATCTTCACAATGAATCAACACACACGATTGTAAATCATTGCGGGACAATGCGATCTGTGCCATTGATCACAAGATCAATGGCCCAGAAGATGTCCCACTCATGCATATTACGGTGAACGCCCTAGACCCAAGTTTTTGGCTTGTTCTCTCCATCCGCTTAATCAAATGACTTAAAATTTTAAATATGAATTAAAAACATGAAGAGCATTGATGTGGGTTCAAAAACTTGGATTAAAATGAGCATTTCAAAAAGCTAAATTACTCTAAGTGTCCTAAGCTAGGGTTTAGGATTTTCACCTCGATAATGGACGGTTTGGACCGTTTAAGATGCTCTGAACTTATTGTTTGTCCACGAATCTTTCTCCAGTTGAAGTCGAGGCTTGAAATTCCTTGGGTTGAGAGATATTTGAGCTGGACGAAGTTAGCCTTCACCTCGCCGGGAAGATTGCCGGTGGCAGCTTTGACCGGCTGATCTTGACTTGGAAAATGTTTTTGAGGGTGTCTTGATTCAAAATGAAACAAGACCTGGCTCTAGGAAGCTCTTGGTAGTGAGAGAGTGTAGGATGAAGAATGAGCTTTATTTTTAGCCTTTTTTCCCTATTTAAGAGTTCTGGAAGATTTTGGACGCTTGTGATTGATTAGGTGCAATCCCTGATGTGTGCCACCTATCCCCAAACAGTTAGAGCATTAGGGAATCAAAGGAAAAGGACAACCAAGATGGAAAGGGGATGTCCTTTGGAGCACATGGGTTTGATTGGACTTAACTTAAGCTTAATCCAGAGCTTAATATGATTTAGGAAGACTCTAGAAGAGAGGTTTAAGTGATAAGGGTTAAGTATTTGAAGCAAATTTGACTCACTAAAAGGTTTTAATGAATTGTTGACTGGTTTGACTAGTCAACAATCATACTGACTGCCAAGGTGGCATAAAAAGTTATAAATGGGTGTTTGAATGGAAACCTAATAGCTTGATTGAAGTTGTATAGCTATTTGATTAAGAGTAGGAGAATTTGACCACAACCCTTATGTTGACTTGGCTAAAGTTAACTTAGGTTTGATTGATCAATAATCAAGACATGTTTTTGGTATGAATTTGAATTGATTTAAAGGGTGGATAGCTTGATAGGAGTTTGATTGGATGTCTAGATTGATTTGACCCAAATATGTAAGTTTGACCAAGTCCAGGGTGTTGACCTGGTCAAACCCACATTGATATGATTCATGCTAGATTTGAATGGGTTTAAGATATACTATTGAATGGTCTTGGAAGGTTTGAAGCTTTGCTTGAATTGGGTTTGAGTGTGTATGATGACTGGAGCTTAAATAGACTGGATTTGACCAAATATGGGTCTGGTTGACCAGGTCAACTGATGACTGGGTCATGGTGTACAGTCAAGTTTAAATCATTAAGGGAAGTAATCAAGGAAGCTTGAAGGAGTTTTGACTACATCTAAGACTTGATTTAAAAGGGAGAAGCTTAAGGGTTTGAACTGGTTAACCTGGGTTGACTTGGTCAACTAGGTTGACCTAGGGCCAGAGTTTGGGCTGGAAAGATTTGATATGATGTTTGGGGTCAGGTGGAGGTGTTTTCAGGGGTCAAATAGGTCATTTGGGTCAAATGACCTATTTGAACCTCTAATGGATCATTGGGTGAACCTAGGTTGACTTGGTCAACTAGGTTGACCCAAGGGCTAAAAGTGGGTCCAAAAGATTGGGTTTGATATATGAAAATTGTTGGAAGTGATCCCAGGTAATTTGGAGATAATTTGGTTTGAAATAGGCATTTGAACCCCTAAGGGGTATTTTGGTCATTTTGACCCCCGGTCAATTGGGGGTCAAAGTAGGTCCAAAAAAATGTAGTTTAAAGTTCAAGAGGTCAGGATTAAAGGTCTAGATGTGGTTGGAAGCTTTGGAGGAAGCTCTAAGGTCAGGATCCACTAGGTGGCATGTCCAGTGGCATAGACTGTAAATATTTGAAGGTTTTACAGCCTTTGGAAATCAATTCAATTTTTAGGGTTAGAATTCTCAGAATGAGCTCAAATTTGGAGTGTTGCCTCTAGAGACATGTCACATCAGTATGCAATTGATAGACTCTGAATCAGAGGTCATTTGACAGGGTTTTGAAAGGTTTGAAAATTCACTAGAAAAGGCTTTCAGGACTCAAACCTTTGGCCTTGGATTTGATCTTGGATTTCTTGGTTTGAATTGGATTTTGAATTTGTATGATTGAATTTGAATTATCCATATCATTTATGATCATTTTGAATGATCATGAGTAATAGGATAGGATTGAAGTTTGATTAAAGATTAAATCAAATACTCAAGTCTAGATTAAGCTGGAGATTGAATTGCCTAGGAATATAGACTGGTTTGAAGCTTGAATGGGTTTAAAGTCTGGATTGGTCTGAGGTTTGAATTAATTTGAGATTTAGATTAACCTGGATCAAGATTGATCTAAGACTTAAATTGATCTTAGAGCCTAGGTAGACCTAAGGGCATAGAGTCTGAAGGAATCTTAAAATCTAGAACCTAGGAGAAATCTTGAATCTATGAAGTCCTAAGGTCTAGAATCTAGGAAAATCCTAGGACCTAGATTAATCTAGGGTTTAAATTGATCCTAGATTTTGGAATTTGGCAGAATCCTAGGGTCTGGAGTCTAGGAAGATCCTAAGATCTAGAGTGGTCTATAAGCTAGGCTGCTCTAGGGTCAGGATTAATTTGAATCTGGATTGATCTTAAAGTTTGGATTTATCTAGGATCAGATTGATCCTAGGGTCAAGATTAATCCTAAGGATTGAAAAGATCCTAAGGTCTGGATTGGTCCTACTGACCTCATACAAAAATGAGGTCAACACCTCATTTAAGGAAGTAACAAATTAAAAAACCAACGTATAGCGTTGTTTAATCTAAAGCCGATATTCCTACTAGGGATGTGAATGCTAAAACTATTGATCAAGTCTTTTAGAACAATAGACTATCTAAGATAAACGCTACTATCAATTATCCTTCTGCTAATCATGCTATCGAGCCTCCTGATACTTTGAAAGGAGTTAGCACTTCTCTAAATGGTGATGTTAATGTTAAATATGTTCATGATGATCGAATCAGTAATCAAGTGGTTCCTATAACTAGATCTAATCCTTCAGTTGGTAGTGTGAACGTATCTAATTTATTTCCCATAATCCCAATCCCAGTTTCTTCTTCTTCTACTGGTTTGCCTTAGAACAACTTAGAAGGGATGCTTCAGGAAGGTAAGCAATCTGATAAGGACCTTGATGTCCTCTCTAATAGATGAAGCCCTTATGGCCAATCATTTTCAAACTAGGAAGAAGGAGAAATTAACTTTGCATGAACATCTTCTCATCGATGTTAGACTTACTAGATTTATTGCTGCTCTTAAACATAGTTTGAATGATTAGTTCAATTATACGGAATATTAGAAGTATGGGAAAAACTGACACCTATTTATGCATTAATAATTTATGTAGGATTCATAAAATTTATTTTTTTGTTCTTTTGGAATCTATGGTTGAGGCCTCTATGACTACGACTTGCCAAAGAAATATTGGTTTTGATTTATTTTATGCAAATTCAAATGGTAAAATATAGCTTTTTTGGATTTAACAATTGTGGGTGTCTTAAATAGAGTGGTGCATTACAACTTATCTCTTTTTGATGTTAACATCATGGGTTCTTTTGTGCGTGTTAGCTGTTCTAAAATGATGGAGTTCCTTATGGAACAATTTTCTTGATTTTAATAACCTCGTTTGCTGGGGGATTTTAAGATTATTGCAAATGTTATTGAAAAGAAGGAAGGATCCCCTCCTAGTGTTTCTATTATAGATGATTTTAACAATATGATTACAGATTATGTTCTTATGGATATTAGTTACATGGGTCTTCTTATCCTTGGTCTAATAAAAATATTTGGGAAACACTTGATAGGGTTTTATTCAACAATGACTGACTTTCTTGTTTCCCTCTCACTTCAGTGGAGCACCTTAGTAGAATTGCTCATGATCATGTCCCTTTACTCTCTAAAATTAAACGGGTTGATTCTATTTGTTTTCTTCCTTTTCATTTCTAAAACATGTGGCTTCAAGCTCTTGATTTTTTTACGATGGTTAAGGTGAATTGATGGGCCCTTTTTCCTTACTTTGCTGATAATAATGAAATGGTATTGTTAGCTAGTGGTGGAATAAAAATAATTTTGGAAATATTTTTTACAACATTATTAAAGCTGAAGAGGGAGTCATTCACATTGAAAATATTTTGTAATAACTCATATGTGGAGAATCGCGACCTATTATGCAATACCAAATTTAATCTTATTAATTTGCAGAACATGGAAGAAACTTTTTTGGATACAAAAAGCTATATCTAAGCATAGTTTTTCGGGAAAAGAAACACTAAGTACTTTCATGCTATTGATAATAAAAAATCCTAATCTTTCATCAGCAAAATTAAATTGGAATCAGGAATTTGGAGTGATGATTAGGAGGCTATTGGTGAATCAGGTGTTACTTATTTCTTTGATTTACTTGGGAAGGATAAAGACGTTGGACCCATTACTTTTCCCTAATTCATTCCTTCCCTTATTTCCCTTGAGGACAACTTTCATCTTTCCAAGTGCCCTGATGAGATTGAAATTCACTCTTCTCTCATGGATATGAATAAAGACTCTATTTCTAGGCCTAAGGATTTAATAATTTTATTCTTTGAAAAGTGTTGGCCAATTATAAAAAATGATTTTCCTAATGCTGTTATGTCCTTTTTTAAATGATTTATGTAATCCATAGTTTTTTCTAACACATCTATCATTTTGATTCCTAGAAAGAATAACCCTGAGTATTGTGATGATTTTATACCCATTAGTATGTGTTCCACTTTTAATAAACTTATTTCTAAAATCTTAGCCTCTCGTTTAGCCCCTATTCTTCCTAAAGTTATTTGTATGAATCATATTAGCTTAGTCAAAGGGAGGAGTATATATGATAATGTCCTTCTTGCTCAAGAATTAATTCATGATATAAAAAAAAAGGTGTCTAGACATAATTTAATCTTAAAACTTGATATTTCTAAAGCTTATGATAATATTAATTGGTCTTTTGTTTCAATATGCTTCACCTTTTTTCCTTTGATGATAATTTTACAAAGTTAATCAAGAATATCATGAAAAATGTTTGGTTCTCTATCATTATCAATGGAAAATCTAAAGGTTATTTCAAAGTTGCTTAGGGTGTTCGGCAGGGGGATCCATTATTCCCTTCTTTATACATTATTATTATTAATTTTTATCTACAAGTATACTTCATTATTACTGTTTTTATAAAGGTGTTGCTTATAGTAATTCTGGTGGACTAAATATTTCTCACCTTTGCTTTGGTGATAACATTATTCTTTTCTACAATGAAGTTGTTAATAGTATAAAATGAATAAAAAAAATTGCTAACTACTTCTAAAAAAGATAGTGGCCTCAAATTAAACTATTCCAAATGTAATTTAATTGTTGGTAAAGGAATGAAAATGGACCAGTTCAAAAAGATTAATAAGATTACTGGATTTGCAATGCAATCTCTTCCTATTTATTTAACTTGGGACTCCCTTACACGAAGGTCATAAAATGACCTTCTTATTTGATAAAATATTTTCTAGCATCACTTCTAAGCTCTCTTCTTCGGAATATAAATTCCTTTCTATAGGGGATAGAATTTTGTTGATCGAGATTTTCTTGTGTTTTATGCATATTTATTTGTTGTAAACTATCAATTGAAAGTTTGTATAGGTTGTAAACCTCTAAGAACTAGCCCGAGGCTAACCAAGAGGGGGGTAAATTGGTAATTAAAAATTTCTTTAAAAAAAATCTTTTTATGCTTTTTCAAACACTAAAATTAGATGATTTCAACAAAGGATGCAAAAGTGAATAAATTCACAATAATAAAATAAATAAGTGTTTTTAACCATACAGTAAATCATAGAAAGTGCAGAAATTAAAATGCAAAAAAGTAAGAAGAATGAACACACCAGATTTTATAGTGGTTCGATCAAATCTGATCTAAGTCCACTTCCTAGAGTCCTCCGCTCTAGGTATTACACTAAACCTTTTAGTGTCTCTCCTTTATCCCTCACAACTAGGCGAAGAAGCCCTTACAAAAATCTCTTCCACCAACCCGATGCGGCAGAGCACGTTAAATGTTTTCACCCTCCTGGTAAAGGTAGATAACATGAAATCCTTTTTCTTCCTCCTAGAGATGGCAGAGAACCAAGAATCCTTTTACTCCCTAATGGAGTTGGTGGAGAACCACGATCTAGTGCTGAAGAATATCTCATCGGAGCCACCCAAGAATCAAAGAAGAGACTTGAAAAAGATTGGAAGGAACTTTGCTTGGAGTAACCTTGTGAAGCTCTCACAACTCCCCATCACATGAACTCTCCCTCTCTTCTCTCCCAAAGCTCTCCTTAACTCTCTCTCTATAAGCTCCCTCTCAAGCAAACTTAACAGTAAAATCTCTTACTATACAATGTAGGAGTTTAAATAGAAAGTCTCCAAAGAAGCCCTAAATTTTAATTTGCCATCAAGGATCATCCTGAATGATCATTAGATCATGCAGTACAAATTATATTGGTTTGTATGATCAGTTCAAGAGATTATACAGATCATCCCTTACAATCCTGCGATCGTCCTATATGATTAGTTCAAGAGACTATATTAATCGTCCAGTATGACAAGCAACGATTAAATATCATCCCATGTATCTCTAAAGTCGTACAGTATGATCGTCATATATGATATGATTGAGTAATTAAACTATAATTAGTCTCCTAATCAAAGGATCAATTTGGGCATAATTGTCATAAATCATCCAGTATGACGTATATTATACTATACATTAGAGTAAAATTTAAATATTAAAATATGACCTAAATTATGATTAGCGGCTAAATATTGTGATTATACCTGATCATCCTATATAATTAGGATCATTCAGTATGATTAGTTTAATTAATCTTAATTAATAAAGGGTGCCCTAATTAGGGTTTTCTAGTTAAATGATCATCTAGTACGATATAAATCGTACTATACGATTAGTTCAAAAAATAAAAATTTTTTTAACTCACCAACTCACCCCCTTGAGTGTGTGTGTACAAGGTTACTCATATTAGTATCCACCATATATATGACATGACTCAAGAAAGGTAAAGGTATATTAACGTTGAAATTACAAACAGACTCAATCCTAATCTACCCAATCTTGAGTTGATAGAAGTTGCAAGTGAAAGGTGGACCTGAAAGGTTAGTGAGCATGGCAATAAAATAGAAATGTAATAAATAATAGTAAGAGAATAATAATATTTGTTATCATTAACATTATAGTACTTAGGCCCAGATTTGCAATAATCTCCCCCTTTTTGATGATGGAAAATATTATTGTTAAATATATTCAAAGTCCTTTGACATTCTCTGAAACTCTTCTTTAGAAGAAGAAATTTTGAATATAAGGAGATTTTAATATATATATATATATATATATATATATATATATATATATTATTTGTTTGTTTTTATATTTCTTAAAGAAATACAAAATAGTAAACACCAAATAGGAAACAAATATCATTAAAACAAAATATGTAAACAATTAACAACACACTCAATACACTACTACTCCCCCTTTTGACATCACAAAAAGGAGGAAAACATTAAATAATAAAACAAATTAAGTACATCATAAAGCAGAAATAAATAAAAATATAACAAGCTAGAAACCATAAGGACCCTAATCAGATGGAGGTGATGGTGGTGGCTGAAAGAAGTGGTGAAGGGAGGTAAACTATTCTCTGAACTAGGCCATATCCTAATCATGCTGCTACTATTGCTAGGCTACATAGGAGTCAAAGCGAGCTTGATCGTATTCATGTTGCTACTGCTGCTCTGCTATGTAGGAGACAAAATGGGCCTCCCTCTAATCAAACCTCTGAACCAACTGATCTATCTAAGACTGCTGGTGGATAGGGACAGGTGCAGGGATAGGTCCTCTCTCCTCTTCTACAGGCTCTTCATGCTTAATGTGATGATGATTACTGTAAAGGACGTGGAAGGAGCTATTAAAATAAAATGTAGGGAGGTGATCAGGTGGAGCAAGAAATTGAAGATTGTATTTGACTCTAGGACAAAGGCAATTAGATGTTCTAAGGTAAGGTTAGGCATTCTTTTGTGTCAAGGATCATGAATGCAGATCAGGTTGTTAAGATAGAGAATGATAAGATCACATGCATTAAAGTCAATGTTATCCATGATGTAGTAGGTGGCATGTGAAAGAATAGGGGTAGTATTAATCCGATCCTTAGCTTTAGTAATGATTGAGTTATGAAGGATGAGCTAAATGATTCAGGCATCCATGACTAAGGTGTTAACTTGGGCTACATGATAGTTAGCATTGGTTTTATTAAGAATGGTGTTTGCAGGGGTCTAATTATAGTTAGGATCTGAGGCTAAAATATGAATTTTATCCCCAGTAGTGGAAAGGTGAAGAAATTCATGAAAATCTTGATAAGTTATTTCTACAGGCCTTTTATTAACATAGAATTATAGTATAGTAACCTCATTATTAATTCGAAGGCTTACAAAAAATTTGAATAGAAGTTCAGAATTGAATGGAAAGGCAAGGGTGAGGATTAAACCAAGAGTTATGCGGGCAAAAAGATTGAGTACCTGAAAGTTCAAAACCTCTTGATTGACAATTTTGGACAGGATAATTCCAGCAATTTTATAATAATTATAGGTTGCTTCATTAGCTTCCTCAATAAATCTAGGATCGATAGTGTTCCTAGAGGAAATACCCACAAGTGCTCGGGAATGTTTTTAACCAACCATTTCAAGGAATGAGAGTGCAAGAGGAAAGTAAAGGATGAGATGATTGAAATGGTTTGAAGAAAGTGAAGAACTCCTACTATTTATATAAAAATTACTAGATCATACAGTACAATCATGAGATCATACTAGATGATCGTATGCAGTCAATTTGTCCAGACGATCAGTTAAAAAAGGTGGTCTTGCAGTACAGTACAATTAGACATTGTACTGGATGATTAGTGAGAGAGCATTTATCCCAAGGAGTCACCCTGTACTGTTGTTGACTTGGAAGTTCGTATAGTACAAATAGGTGGATCGTACTGTACGATGTGTTATTAATGATCGTACGGACTGAATTCAATTCGTCCAACAACTCCTACCAGGTGGATCGTATAGGATGATGAAGGAATAGATATAATACAATCACCACTAATTGATTTATATTAGTCGTTGGATGTGTTGTGATCAGAGATTTGATATTTTGTTCAGATCGTATAGTATGATATGAATCTTACTAGATGATGTGAACAAAAATTATAGAAGCTAAAGGATGGAATGTGATGATCAAGAAGGGTCCAAAAAAAGAATAACATAAAATAAGTCGAAAAACATGATAAAATAACCACAAAACAAAAAAAAATTTTTTTTGAAGAATTGATCAATATTATCAAATAAAATGTTTACCCGATGATTAGATCAAAAAATTAGTAAGAAATGCATTGACAATGTTAAAACCCAAAAAGTTTAGAAAATTGAATTTTGTCAACACTAGCTTAGGCTCCTTACAGGTAAAGTCATTTTAAAACAAAATTCTAATTCATACAAAAAATTAGAATAGAAATGTGATATTTTCAAACTTCTTTTCATAAAAAAAATTAAAATAGAAAGAGAATAGCATTGCAAATAGATGAACCAGAAATCATAATTTTCAAATTCATGTGTAGATGATATCAATTGGCACATGGATTTATCTAATATTTAAAGATTTAAAAGGAAGGGAAGCTAACTCATTATGGGTTCATTTGTACATCTTTTAAATTTGTTTGGCACACTTTACGTATCCTTTGATTTTTGATACACTTTATGCATCTTTCAATTTTTTGCGTTCATTACGCATCTTTTCCGCTTTTGGGCTCATTTTATGCCTCTTTTTTTTTGCTTTTTGTAAACTTGCTTCCTTTCTAAGACTTTAACAACTCTCAATTGTGAGATTATCTTCCAAATATGAGAGAAGAAGAACTCACTATCTTATACAAGAAAGAATAAACCACAAACCAAAACTTGATCCATCTGATATAGAAGAACAACTTGATTAAAAAAATTTGAAATAGATTCATTAATTTGCAAAATATATTTAAATGAGATAGAGAACTATAGGAAGATGAAATAGATCTCTATTTCTTGGTCCAATTTTTGTTTGAAATAAATTTTGATTCAAAAAGAAATTACACCCCTAAAGGAGTTAGTGGAAGAGTGATAATATCCAATTTCTTTCCTTAACTATTTTTAGAGGAGTCAAACACTGCTTACAAAAATAGATAAGTTTTTCATTTAAAGAAGAGATCAACTGCTGAAGTGAGTAGTGATCGGATTCTTATACTTTAAAAGAAATAAAAAACACATGCAAAAAGAAAAAAAATCATAAAATACTGAAAAACAAAACAAACAAAACAAAACATAAAACATAAAACAAACTAAACATAAAAAATAACAATCAGATTTCAAATTTCAAAGCATCCAGTTTCAAGCATGAATATTTATAACACCTAATCTAGTTCTTAAGGTGCTGAAGGTTTCAAAAGCTAGTGGTTTTGTAAAGATATCTGCAAGCTATTTTTCAGTGGCTACATGATGTAGCTCTATATCTCCTTTGGTGACATGGTCCCTAATAAAATGGTGCTTTATATCTATGTTTTTGGTCCTCGAGTGTTGGAATGGATTCATTGAAATACAGATGATACTAGTGTTATCACAAAAGATTGGAATGGTTCCTATTGGTAGTCCTAAATTAAGGATTTCTTACTTTAACCAAAGGACCTGTGCCACATAATTTCCTAAGGCTATGTATCAGCTTCTGCAGTGAACACGGCTACTAAGTTCTATTTTCTACTAGACCAGGAGACTAATGATTATCCTATGAATTGACAGGTTCCAAAAGTGCTTTTCCTATTAACCCTACATCCAGTAAAGTCTGAATTAGAATATCCTATGATTTTAATGGAAGTACTATGCCTAGGATACCATATTCCCAAGTTTTGGGTTCCATCATCGAGATGAAGGCAGAGTGGTTCACTTCTTTCCTAAGTTTATGCCTAGTTTTAACACCTTCAGATGGGTCTCTTAAGATCAATTCTTTAGGATAACTTGAAGAATATCTCCATTTTCTAGGCAGTAAATTTTTAGATTTTACCCTTTCTTCAAGATTTACAGATTCTACTTGATGGGTGACTTCAACCACTTCTTCTATCCTAGACTCTCTAGAATTATCAAATTCATCAAAAACTATATGAGTGATCTCCTCTACCGCTAGTATCCTTTTATTAAAAACTCTAGAGAATTTTCCAACATTTGAGTATCTTAGGAAGACCCCTTCATTAAATTTTGGGTCAAACTTTCTTAGCAGATATTTTTCATTATTTAGAATGAAAACTTTACATCTAAAGACATGAAGGTGAGAGAGGTTGGGTGTCTTACCCTTAAGGATTTCATAGGGTGACTTATTCAGCTTGGATCTAACATTAACCCTATTTAGAACATAGCAGGCTCTGTTTACCGCTTCTGCCCAGAAGTATTTAGGAAGTGAATATTCAACTTACATGGATCTAGTAGCCCATTCTGTTGAGAGGTTCTAGGAGCTAAAAAGTTATGATCTATCCCTTGCCCCTTACAGTAAGATTCAAAATTTTTATTTTTAAATTCTCCACCATGGTCATTATGAATGGTCAGAATTTCACACCATAGCTTCCTCTGAATCTAAGTGGAGAATGTCCTAAACTCCTCGAATGATTTGCAGTTATGAGACAAGAATCTAACCCAAGTAAACCTTGAGTAATCATCAACAATCACACACCCAAAGACTTTTTCTCTTAGGCTTGCAATGCTAATGGGTCCAAAGAGATCCATGTGAAAGACTTCCAAAAGTTTGCTAGTGTTAATGTCCTTAATTAAGTGGAAGGAGGATTTGACTTGATTTCCTAATAGACAAACATCACACAGGTGGTCCTTAGTGAATTCTAGTTTGGGAATGCCTCTTACTAAGCCTTTTCGGATGATTTTTCTAAGATTTTGCATGCTTGCATGACATGGTCTCCTAAGCTATAACTAAGAATCATCAGCAACAGTTTTTAAGGAGAAGTAGTAGAATCAATGTAATTTAGATCAAGTATGTAAACATTATTAAATCTTTTTTCCTGTAAAATAGTATTTCTATTTAAACTTATTATGCAGCTGGTAGATAAAAATTTTATACTAAAGTCTTTATCACAGAGTTTGCTAATGCTGAGCAGATTATGTTTTAAACCATCTACCAGTAAAATATTTTCAATCATAAAATTTTTTGAGTTGCCATTTATACTTGACCCAACCACCTTCCTGGTGGTGTTATCTTCAAGTGTTACCTTGCCCCCTACCCTGGCCTCCAGCATGATGAATTGCTTTACATCTCCAGTCATATGCCTTAAATATCCGCTATCTAGGTACCACATGCTCTCACTAGCCTTTTGTGAGAGCATCCCTATAATATCATCAAGGGTTAGATTTAGGAACCCAAATAAGTTTGGGTTCCACATTATAAATTGAAGAATGAGATGCTTGCATGCTATGCTATGGTTTATGCAATTTTGGCCTCCATACCAAATGTGTATGGTGGATAGTGCAAGTATGGGAGATATGTCCTAGTATGCCATAAGAAAAATAATTAACGATGGTCATGTGATTGAATATCCTTTTGTGGTATTATAAATTCCAAAGTTAGCCATTGATCATTTTTTAAAATTTTTTTAAAACTTAATTTTTGAATCTCGCTCTGATACTACTTGAAAGTTCATGTAGGTTGTTAAACCTCTAAGAATCAGCCTGAGGCTAACCGAGAGGGGGGGGGGGGGGGTGAATTGGTAATTTAAAAAAATTCTTTAAAAAAATCTTTTTATACTTTTTCAAACACTAAAATTAGACTATTTCAATAATGGATGCAGAAGCGAATAAATTCATAGTAATAAAATAAATCAGAGTTTTCAACCACATAGTAAATCACAAAAAAAAATAAAAATTAAAATACGAAAAAGTAAAAAGAATGAACACACTAGATTTTATAGTTTTTCGGTTAAATATGACCTATGTCCACTCCTCTGAGGCCTCCATTCCAAGTATTGCACTAAACTTTTTAGTGTCTCTCATTTAGCCCCCACAGCAAGGCGGAGAAGCCCTTACAAAAATCTCTTCCCCCAACCCAGTGCGATAGAGTACCTTAAATCTTTTCACCCTCTTGGTGCAGGTAGAGAACCTAATATCCTTTTTCTCCTTCTTGGAGATGGCAAAGAACCAAGAATCCTTTTACTCCCTCCTGGAGTTGGTATAGAACCACAAGCTAGTGTTGAAGAATGTCTCCCCAAAGCCACCCAAGAATCAAAGTAGATACTTAAAGAAGATTGGAAGGAACATTACTTGGAGTAACCTTGTGAAGCTCTCATAACTCTCCCTCACAAAAACTCTCCCTCTCTTCTCTCCCAAAGCTCTCCTCAACTCTCTCTCTAAGCTCCCTCTTAAGCAAACTCAATACCAAAAAGATCTCTTACTAGACAGCGTAGGAGTTTAAATAGAAAGCCTCTAAAGAAGCCCTAAATTTTAATTTGCCATCAAGGATCATCCCGTATGATCATTAGACTGTCCTGTACGATTAGTACAAAATAGAATAGCCAGACAGTACAAACTGCATTGGTCTATACGATTAGTTCAAGAGATTGTACTGATCGTCCCATATGATTCTATGATCGTCCTATACGATTAGTTCAAGAGACTATATTGATCATCCAGTATGACAAGCGATGATGGACGACTATTAAATATCATCCCATGTATCTCTCAGGTCATACAATATGATCGTCCTATATAATATGATTAAGTAATTAAACTATAATTAGTCTCCTAATCACAAGATAAATTTAGGTAACATGATTCTCTCAAATCATCCAGTATATTGTATATCGTACTATACGATTCGAGCAAAATTTAAATATTAAAATATTGCCTAAATTATGATTGGTGGCAAAATATTATGATTATACCTGATCATCCTATATGATTAGGATCATTTAAAATGATTAGTTTAATCTTAATTGATAAAGGGTGTCCTAATTAGGGTTTTCTAGTTAACCGTTTGTCCAGTATAATATAAATGGTATTGTATGATTAGTAGAAAAAAAAAATTAACTCACCAACTCACTCTTTTAAATGTATGTGTGCAAGGTTACTCAGCTCAGTATCCACCATATATATGAGTTGACTCAAGAAAGGTAAAAGTATATTGAAGTTAAAATTACAAACAGACTCAACCCTAGTCTACCTAATTTAGAGCTGATTGAAGTTACAAGTGAATGGTGGATCTGAAATGTTAGTGAGCATGGCAACAAAACATAAATGTAATAAATAGCAGTAAGAGAATAATAATATTTTTTATCATCAAAATCATAGTACTTGGGCCCAGATCTACACCATCAATCCCACTATTGAGGTTTGTAATATAAATTAATTATTAAATTCTTTCGGGGCTCCTCTTCAAATTATAAAAATATTCATTGAGCTAGCTGGAATTCATGTACAATTCTTACCAAGGAGGGGGGTTTAGGGTGCAGATCAATTTAATTTTGATATGGTCGATGGTTTTTCTTATAAACTTTGATGAAACTTTAGTTATAATGGATCCCTTTGGGCTAATTGTATGATATATAAATATTACAATGATATTCATCATACTCTTTTCTACTTTAAAATGGACAATCTTTTGGTTGGAATAGGTTATGCAAAATTAAATGGCTGGGTTAGTCAATTCTATAATGGGGATTGAGAAATGGCACATCTCAGGATGATTAGTTAGGTTTAGGGTCTCTGGACTCTTACTTTAACACTCATTCTACCTCCTCATTGAAGGTGTTTGAATTTATTAGGAATGGTAAGTGGTGTGAAGATCTTTTATTAACTCAATTTCTTAAGAATATTGTTGATATTATTTGTGAAATTCTGATTAACCCATTCAACTCTCTCAAGGATGCTTCTATAAGTAAATTTTCTGATAATGGTGAATTTTATGTAAAAAGGTTTGGCATTTATTTAAAATTAAGAAGGATAGTAGTAGAATTTTTGATAAAGTGCAGAATTCCTTCACTCCATTCAGCCTTATCTTATAGAATCTTAAAGGGATTCATTTATGTTGATAGTATATTACAAGTCAAGGGTATTTATGTAGTCTCTAAATGTCAATTTTGCTCTTAAATTGAAATAATTATGCTTTTTTTCTTGGATGGAACTATTTCATTCAAAGTGTGGTCTAAATTGGAGAATGGATTAGGTATTAAAGTGCTCTACTATAGCTATAGCATCCATATATTTTTTAATGCTTGATTTATCATGAAACATAAGGGTCAAATTTTTACTGTTGTGCTTCAGGTTATTTTCTGGCTGCTGTGGTTGGGATGTAATAATTGTAGGAACAACAACATTAAAATGAGCTCTACTAGGGTTATTAATTATCTTAAATAAAAAAATTATGCAACTTTATAATGCCAAGGTGTTGACCCATAAGTATTTTAGTGGTAATGCCACTTGGCTTTCATATTTTAATATTAATAGTTTTAACTTTGATAGGTTTAGAACTTCTAAAATTGTGAGGTGGATCAAACCTCATGTTCATGAATTTAAACTTAATATTGATGCCTCCATCAATAGTGGTGGTGTTGGCTATGGTCGTATCATAAGGGACCATCTTGGTGAATTTTTATATGATTTTGCTTCTAGAATATCTAATAGCGAAGTATTGTCTCTTGAATTATGTTCTCCTTTTAAGGGGCTTTTGTTATGTATTGGGAAGAATATTTTGAATATTTGGATCAAATCAAATTCCAAATTATTTGTTATTTTAATTAATACAAGTAAATTCCTTATTGCTAATCTATTTTATTGTACCACAAAACATTACTTCTTTTTGATTAGGTTAATTTTAGAATTTCTCATAATTGGAGAGAAGGCAATATTTGTGCTGATTGGTTGGCTAAGGAAGGAGATACGATCCCTAAAACTATATTTTTTTAATAAAGGCACTAGCCTTGATCTTCTTAAAGGCATGATCATTCTTGATAAATTGGGTTTTCCTTACATGAGGAAGTAGTTCTTGGCTGATTCTTTTTGCTTTATGTTCTATGTGGATCTTGGTCTTTGTTTATTTTAATATTTAATATTTTCTATTAGTTATTTTTTGTGGTAGTCGTACAATATTTTTAGTTGTTGGGGGTTTCATTAGAATATCGTATTTGAACTTCTTGATTAGTGTCGTTTGGATGTTATGCTGTAGTTGTGGGTTATTTTTGTCTTTCTGGGCTCTACTACTTCCTCCTTTCAATTTTTTTTTTAATTTTTCTTGTGATCTGACCTTTGTTTGAGTTGTTGGGTTGGTTATTTTCCTATTGCATGAAATTAGTTTTTTCCATATTTAATCTTGTTTGGTTGTTTTGATTCTTATTTCTGTTGGGTGGGTTTTTTTTGTAGCAGTTTGTGTGTGTTGGTATCTTCTATTTCTTGTTGGTTAATCATGCTATCATCTATTGTTTGGTTTGTGTTCTTTTTATTCTGCATGTTTGTTTTTGGATATTTGTTGGGTGCTTTCGCTTTACTTCAGATTTATTATTCTTATCCTTGCTGGATCTAGGTTTATTTCTATTATTATGCGTGGAGTTGTTCTTTCGGTCTCCTTTTCTATAGATCCTGGCTACCCCCATGTTTTAGGCTTCCTTTTTGATATATAAAATCTATTTATTTGTTAGTTGCAATATGTTTCTTGATCGTTGCAGGTTCAATTTTTGGCTCTTATTGATTTTGGACTATTTATTTCTTATCCCATTATTTCTCCTGTGGCATTTTTGGGGTTTTCCCTTAGCCTACCTTTTATATATAATTTTATTTTTTGATGTAACTAATTAGGGATCAATGACTCATTAGGTTTTCTTTATTCTTTTGATTGTAGCTCTAAGAGTATTTAGTGAGTTATTGATCCCTCTAAGAAATGTGTAACCTTTTTGTGCGATAAAATAAAATTCTAATTTTTTGAAAAAAAAAATTATGATGTGTTTTTTTTGACACAACAAAAGGCGAGATATACAGGCTCTATTAGATCTGATTTTTTTGGGAGGTAATAACATGATGAATGACCCATTGGATAGTGGTGGTAAGGTTATGAGGAATGTGAAAAGAAAAGATATTTAGGAATTGGATAGATTTGAGGCTAAAATTTTAGACTTTAAAAGGGTAGGTATACTTATTATAGAAAAAATGGTGAGGAACTCCAAATCAATTGTTTTCGAAGCTAGGGAACTACTAGAGGTATTGTTTTGGTTTTTGAATCGATAGTTAAGGAGTTATGAATTTTTTAATATTTTTGTTCACAATAAAAAAGTGCTCCCTATAATAGGCCTTTAGTTAGCATTTATATTTTTTGGTTAATGAAGAGTTGAGGCCTTAAGAGGTTGTAGGGGTTATGGGAGAATGTTTAGGAAAGTCATGAATGATTTGGAGGAGATAAAAAGACTAAGAAAAGTGTAGCACCAAAATATTTCCAATTTTAAGAAATATACATTGGAAGATGCCAACTAGAACCAACAAACATGATAGATTACACAACAAATACTAGATTTGTAATAAGAACTAGAATCCACATGCACCTCATAGAGAAAAGCACAAACAACTAGACAGTAGGAAAATTACCCATTGCAAATAGTTTAATACACCAGAAACCATCCACTAATAAATTCTAGTCTATAACCACCACTACGAACCAAACCATATTTTTGTCACCATCCAGTAGAATATGAAGCAAAATGAACAAAATAACACAACTAGCAGAACCATAGTAGAATTCCCAAACATTAGAAGAAATTACAATCATAGCTAGCATAGACCTTCCAAAACCATAACACAATTAGATAGAAAACAATGAGTCCATATAAGATAATATAAACACCCAAACTGTATAAAGAAGAACATTAACAATAGTAAATGCATAGCCCTACAAAAAACTCAGCCCAGATAAATTTACATTCTCAAATAAGGGAGAGATTATTCTGTGCGGACACCAGACATAGAGAACCATCTAGATTTGCTACACTTTTACTGCCCTTTTGCTGCACTTTTGCAAAAGGGTAGTAAAAATGTATTCATAATTGAATATTTGCTGACCTTTTATTGGCCTTTTGCAAAAGCGCAACAAATATTCAATTATTTAGTAAATATTAAATTTTTGCTACCCTTTTGCAAAAGCGCAGCAAAACGGCAGTAAAATCACAGCAAATTTGGAAGGTTCTCTCCATCAGGTGTCCGCACAGAATAATTATTCCAAATAAGGAAAGCCCAGTTTATCAAAGTTTGATCAAGCCTTTAAGAAACTCAAGGCTAGAGTCTTTGTTAAACCAAATTGTATTTGATATTTTATTACCTTCCTTATCCAACCAGTTAGTGCAAGCATTGCCTTCTCTCTAATATGAGATATTTTGTAATTGAATGTCTTAAGTAAGACAAGTGTTTCGCGAAGAGATAAAAAATATTGGCATTATGACTTTTCCTAGAAATAACTAATAAAATAACCAACTTAGAGTTAGTTTCAATCCAGATATTCAAAATATTTTTATCACCTTATATAAAGCATATAATTTAGAATAAAGAAACTTGCCATTAGGAATATTGGAATTAAAAACATACAGGAAGTCACCATGGTGATCTCTGATTAAGCCACCACATCCCACACCACCATTAGAAACAGAACCATCAATGTTAAGTTTAAACTCATCAACAAAAGGAATGATCCATCTAACTATTTTGGGAATTGTGAATCAAACTAAATTTTGAAATTTGATGTTAAAATAAGAGTCGTACATGCTATTACCTTGAAAATGTTTAGTGATCCTGACCTTAGCAATAAAGAGTTGTTGAATTTTGTATTTTAAAGAGTTGATAACCCTTTTAGAATTCATTTTCATGTTTTAGTGATTACTGTTATTCCTCTCCAACCACAAAAGCCAGAAAATAATCATAGGAACAACAGTAAAAATGTGTCCTTTAGCTTTTTTGTAAAGCCAACCAGTCAAAAAGGAGAAGAAGTTGTTACTATTACATTGAGTTTTGATGCCTAAACTATTTTCATGCTTAGGCCATACTTTGAAAGCAAAAGAGCCATTTAAAAATGTTTAAGAGTTTTAATATGAGAGCAACATTGGCATTTAGAATCCATACATATACCCTTTTGTTTTAATCTATTATCAATGGGAACAAAACATTTTAAGATTCTCTAAGTGAGAATAGAGAAAGTTAAAGGAGTACCAGAATTCCACACTTTCTTTAAAATATTACTACAAATACTCCTATCTCTCAAACAACTCAACACTTTTTCTAACTAAAAGCACAATCCACTAAAAATTTAAATATGAGAAGATCATTAAGAGAAGCATTGATAGGAATCTCACTAATAAAATCTACAATATACTGAGGTAAGTAATTCAATAAAAAGTGTATCACAGCATTTTCCATCCCTAATGAAGTCATACACATTCAATGAGGAGGTAGAATGAGTGTTAAAGTTTGAGTCATGAGACTTAGATCCAATTCAATCATCATGCCAGAAATAAGAGGAACCATTCCTAACTCCCAATTAAATAGTGAATTCACCAAGCCATTTTATTTTGTATAAGGTGATTGCCCCTTCTTTATAAAAGCAAAGAATGATGTTAATTATAGTAATTATTCTGATTCATAAAATTTGCCCAAAGGGATTCATTAATCTTGAATTTCCACCAAATCTTATAAGAAAAGCCTTTAACCATGTCAGAGAAAGATTTGCAACCCCCCCCCCCCCCCCCCCCCCCCTCTCTCTTCTATCTCTCCTTGAACAGACAAGTGTAGGAGTCCCAACTATACCAATGGATTTATTTTTTATTGCTCAAAGTAGAACCCCAAAAATGTTTGTTTATCATTTTGTCCAGTCAACTATAAACCTCCACAGAAGGGTTGACAATTTGAAGCAAACAAATGGGCATAGAAAGGAATTTAATTTCCTAATTAGATAGTTTTTTTTTAAATGTTAGAGAGCATTTTATCTAACAAAATTAATTTCTTATGACCTTTATGTAAACAAGTACCAAGGTAGAAAATTGGGAGAAAATGCTTATTAAAACTAGTAATCATGTTTATATTATTACATTACTCCAATGATATGCATTTACCCACAATAGAAGAACTCTTTGATTTGTTAAACCTGAGTCCACTTTCTCTTTCAAAAATATTAAGCAAAATTTTGACTCTTTTGATGTTGTTAAAAGATCCATTACTAAAGAGAATAATGTTGTTAACAAAGCAGAGGTGAGAAATTTTTAAACCACTTGAATTTCTATATTCAATACTTTTGTAATAAGAAACTAAAAGAAGCAAATCTTTAGATAAATATTCTGCAACAATAATATATAGAGCTGGAGATAATCAATCCCCCTGCCTGCACCCTTAACAGCTTTGAAAATACTTTTAGATTTATAATTAATAATGAGAGAAAACCAGACACTTTAAAAAATATTTTCATTTATTTAATGAAGGTTTCATCAAACATAAAAAGATGAAGCATGTTGAAAATAAAAGACCAACTAATGTTATTATATGCCTTATAAATATCTAGCTTAAAAATTAAATTTTGCTGAGGAACTTTTTTATGAATGTTATGAATCAACTCTTGAGCAAGTAGAACGTTGTAAGTTATACTTCTACCCTTAACAAAACAATTCTGACTCATAAAAATAATTTTAGGAAGGATGAGAACTAATCTAGATGCTTAAATTTCTAATGCTTTAAAAAATAGAACAATGACTAATAGGTCTAACGTCAATCCATGTTTTAGGATTTACAATTTTAGGTATCAAAATAATAGGAGTAGAAGTAAAAACTTTCGGATGGAAAAACCATTAAAAAAATCCAAGATTGCTTTGCAAAGATCTTTTTTTGAAGAAAAATCAAAATTTTTGAAAGAAGGAAGTTGTAAAACCATCGGGCCTCGCTAAAGAATCTTTATTCATATCCTTCAGAGAATTGATAATTTTAAACTCATGGGATGAAAGGGAAGGAATGAATTGGGGGAAGAAAATAAGCCCAACATCGTTCTCAGTGCCAAGTAACTCCTTAAAGTAAGAGATAACTGACTCACCAATAATATCTTGATCATCACTCCAAACATCAGAATCCACTTTAATTTAAATGATGAATGATTTAGATCTATTTTTATTAACCACTATTTGAAAATACTTAGTATTTATTTCACCTTCAAATAGGTGTTTAGAAATAGCTTTTTGATCCAGTAAGTTTCTTTAATATTCTTCAAGTAAATATGATTATTTTTAACATTACAAACTAGATTCTAATCATCCCAAATAGAATTGATAGAGTAATTCTTTTCAAGGTTAATGACAGCTACATCATCTTTAAAGATGTTAGCAAATATATAGATAAAAATATTTTTATTCTACCATCAAAGAACCTATTTGACTTTTTCTTGTTTAAAGCCAGAATAACCATGTCATTAGTATTAACAACATTATACATAGGAGCCATCCTATTCTCCTTAACTATCTTAAAGAAATCAGGAGCTTGGAGCCACATATTTTGAAAGTAAAAAGGAGAAAAACCATTGGAATTAACATGATTAATTTTAACCAGTAAGGGAACATTATCAGAAACAGTTCTACTAGAAATAAGGAAATAAGTAAGCCATTCATTATTAAATAAAATTCTATCAAGTCTTTCCCAGGTGTTATTATTAGACCAGGTATAACAAGACCCAAAAAAGCCAATGTCATTCAAACCATAATCTATAGTCATACTATTAAAATCATCCATAAAAGAAGTGGAAGGAGGTGCTCCTACTAACTTTTCATAAGCATTAGAAATTATATTAAAATCTCTGCCAACAAACTAAAAACCGATTATAATTATGATGAAAATTAGTAAATTTTTCCACAAAAGGCCTCCTACAAACTATGGAGCAACTACACTATACAATGGCACCCATTACAGAGACATTATACAAAGAAAAAACAACAATGTAAAACTTGATCAAAGTTACGAATTATAGATAAAGTAATAGCAACTTTCCAAAAAAAAGCTAGATTTCACCATTTTTATTAGCATACGAAGAAATAAAACATAGCTGCTATTGATAAATACTAATCTTGGAGCCACCTATCATAAGCTCCAAGATAGCCAAAATAGGAATCCTATAAAGGTTAAGAATATTAAGATGAGTATCAAGCTTACCCAATCCTCTAATATTCCAAATAATATTCCAAATCATTTAAATTTATTTTAAGAGAAGCATTGATCTTGTAACTCTTCCGTTGGAAGTAATATTATTCATTCTTTTTTGTTTCTTATTTTTCTTGCTAGTAACTGACGTAAAATCATCCTTAGAAATATGCACAAGGTTGAGGGCATCCTTCTTCTAAAAATAATTAAGATTGAAATCCTCATCAACAGAGTTAGTTTCACCTTCTTCCCAACATGAAGCTGGCTGACCAGAATGGTTCAAACCCATGGAAGGGTCATTCCAATTTTTAACAAACTGCATACCCACTTGATACACCCCCACTCCCTTATTCAAAAGCTGACCTTGAGAAAAGAGAGAATTTTGGATGGAAATAATTTGTATAAGGTCAGATACATCCAATGATAATGAAGGAAAATCAGGCCCATCTAAAGAAGGAATTTGTTTAAGAAGCTGGTCTTTATGAACTAAACAAGGGTTAGCATCATCAGCTAAAGGGGGGTGCAATTCTTTCAAATTATTAGAAGAATTATTTAATGGATCATCAGGTTAAGGGTTACCAAGATCATTCAAGTTAATGAGACTATTTTGTTCTATTAAAGGGTCTATAGATGAGGGATTTTATTCACTAGAAGGCTTAGAAATATCAGATTTTCCTTCCCTATTCAGGTTAGGAACATCAGGTTTAGATTGTAGAAAGAATTTTTTTTATTTAAACATTGATGTTTCCTTAAATGGGGGAGTATCAAAAAGCATTTATTTTTATTATTTCCTAGGTTCTCACAGTGTTCACAGAAGGAAGGGAAGTTATCCATGACCACTTTTTGGACATAACCAAATTTCTTTGGCCCAAGCTAGACATAATTAAGGTATTATTTAGAGATCTAGTTCCACCAAAACCCTAACAACTGAAGGTCAAGTATCATTAGCCATACCATTTTCTATTTGCAATGGTCGGGAAAATAAGGAGATAGAACCATAAAAAATTCTGGGTGAAAATAGTGTTGCAAATTTGGTTTCAAAAAGTAAAGTTTTGATGATGACAAACATGTTTGTATTCTGTTTCTCTTGGCTAATCCATTTTAAGTACAAAAGATCAAAAGCAACTCAAGCCAACTCAAGATCGGGTCCAAGTGTGTCTAAATGTAATGTTTTTCTTTTCTTGAGTAAAATATAATGTAATTGTTCCCCTAGCTAAGTAACCTTGCACACATACACTCAGGAGGAGAGCTTGAGTGAATTAGAATTTCTGTTCAATTTTTATTCAGATCGTCCAGGACGATATTGACATCGTCCTAGACGATCAAGTGAAAATAGAAACCCTAATTAGGGCGACCAAGTTAAGTCTATCTGATTAATCTGATCATCCTAGATGATCCATATATTATACGGGACGATAGGCTCAAATCAGAAATTCTCAGCCACCAGATCAAGTTAGGCAAGTTTTATTTTTAGAGATTTGATCTGATAGTCCCAGACGATATGTGTATCGTCCTGGATGATCAAGTACAATCATGCCTAAATTAGTCTCATGATTAAGGAAAGCAATTAATATTTAATTGATATGATCACATCGTCTGGGATGATCGTAAGAACGTCCGGGACGATCATGATCATCCAGTGTGTTTCAGCTGTACGTCCAGAGCGGTGATTAGGATGATTTTGGTACTTTTTGAACTAATCGTACAGGACGATATCCGTATCATCCTGGACGATCAAGTCATTTTTAGGTCATCCAGCACAAGTTTCTCTAGATGACCAGAGCGGTCTTTCGGACGAAATTCCTAAATTTACACTAATCGTCCCGGATGATCTGAACAATCTTTTCCACTGATCGTCCAGAAGAGCCAGATCGTCCAGGCTGAAACAGGTGATTTTGAACTGATCGTACATGATGATCTATCGATCGTCCTAGATGATATTGGCCGACCAGTTAAGATTTAGGGCAATTTTTAAGCCCTCCTTAAAAGATGTTTTGCTTCCAACAAGAAATATCTTTTGCCACTTTTCTTTATAGAGAAACCCTAGAGAGAGAGAGAGAGTTTGGGAGAGTGAGAGAGTACCTTGTGAGGGGGTGTTTGTGAGGGATTCATAAAGGTTGCCCATACCATTCAACATGTCACTGGCGATAAACTTCACACCATTATATCTGATCCTGATTATGATTGGAGTGTCGCCAATCACTTCCTAGAAATATAAATGCACCCTATCACGATAACACTTGAACTTCCCTCCTTAAGGATGCCCATACCATTCAACATGTCCTTCGTTCCTTCGTCATCCCAAAGGCTGGAGATCACATTCACATTACCCCTTTACTCTCTCTGACCACTTATTACATCATTTCTCACCGGGACTTCAATGCTACTGATCTTCTTTTCAGATATATCAAGCATCTCACTACCATTAGGGATCCGGGCCATAGACGACGTCCAAATCTAGCTTTAGGACATATCATTGCATATGCTTTAGAGAAAAAATATGACCTGCAATATCCAGTCCCACCCAATGTCCCTCCTTCGTACTACACAAAAAATTTATTCCATGTACTCTACAATACCCGACTACATCCGGAGCCTGCCCCGGATGTGGAGGAGGAAGAGGAAGAAGCTATTCCTGTTCCTGCTACACCTGATGTACCTGCTCCCCTTCGTATTGCTTCCCCTTTTGATCATCTGGTGCAGCAGTTCGACCAGTGGGAGGCCTGATTCGATTCTTATGTTGCTGCCCAAGAGCAGCAACACACTGAGGATCTGCAGCACTTTAATGACTATGTTGCTCAGCAGTAATAGTAACATGATCAGGACATTGCCTGGATTGGAGCCCACTTCGTCTCCTTTCACAGTTACTTTACGCCACCACCACCTCCTCCTTCTGATCAGGATCCGCCACCGTTTTAGTTTTGTGTTTTGTGCTATTTTCTGTCTGTACTGTTGTGTCGGTTCCTCCTCCTTTTTATGATGTCAAAAGGGAGAGTTGGTTGTAGTAGTTTTTTTTTATGTGTTAATCTTAGTTTGTGTTATTTATTTCATTTGTAGTTATTTTCCTGTACTGTTCTAATTGTTTAATAAAATTTGGAAAGATATTTATTTTTCGATGTGCGTTGGTTAACTCCTGGTTATTTTATTTTAAACTACTGCACTAATATTTGTCATCATCAAAAAGGAGGAGATTATTGTAAATTTGGTTTCAAAAAGTATAATTTTGATGATGACAAATATGTTTGTATTCTATTTTGCTTGGCTAATCTATTTCAGGTACAAAAGATCTAAAGCAACTCAAGCCAACTCAAGATCGGGTCCAAGTGTGTCTAAATATAATGTTTTCCTTTTCTTGAGTCAAATATAATGTAACTGATCCCCTAGCTAAGTAACCTTGTACACACACACTCATGAAGAGAGCTTGAGTGAATTAGAGTTTCTGTTCAATTTTTGTTCAGATCATCCTGGACGATATTGACATCGTCCTGGATGATATAGACATCGTCCTAGACGATCAAGTGAAAACAGAAACCCTAATTAGGGTGACCATGTTAAGTTTGTCTGATTAAGCTGATCATTCTGGATGATCCATACATCGTACGGGACGATAGGCTCAAATCAGAAATTCTCAGCCGCTAGATCAAGTTAGGCAAGTTTTATTTTTAGAGATTTGATCTGATCATCTCGGACGATACGTGTATCATCCTAGACGATCCAGTATAATCATGCCTAAATTAGTCTGGTGATTAAAGAAAGTAATTAATATTTAATTGATAAGATCACATCATTCGGGATGATTGCAAGATCGTCTGGGATAATCATGATCGTCCAGTGTGTTTCAGCTGTACGTCTAGAGCGATGATCAGGTTGATTTTGGCACTTTTTGAACTACTCATACAGGACGATATCCGTATCGTCCTGGACGATCAAGTCATTTTTAGGTCATCCAGCACAAGTTTCTCTGGATGACCAGAGCAGTCTTCTGGATGAAATTCCTGAATTTACACTAATCATCCGGGACGATCGCAAAATCGTACGGGATGATCTGAATAACCTTTTCCACTGATCGTCCAGAAGAGCCAGATCATCCAGGCTGAAATAAGTGATTTTGAACTGATCGTGCAGGACGATCTATCGATCATCCTGGATGATATTGGCCGACCAGTTGAGATTTAGGGTAATTTTTTAGCCCTCCTTAAAAGATCTTTTTCTTCTAACAAGAAATATCTTTTGCCACTTTCCTTTATAGAGAAACCCTAGAGAGAGAGAGAGAGAGGATCTTGTGAGGGGGAGACTGTGAGGTATTCACAAAGGTTGCCCCAAGCAAGGATCAGAGTCATCTTCTCTGTTCGTCGTCTCTTATCTTGTTGGTGTTTTCTGTGGGAGGATAGTTCGCAAGAAGATCCGGGTTCTCTGCCCGCTTCAGGAGGAAGTGAAAGGAATTCAGGTTCTCTGCCTGCTTCAGGAGGAAGCGAAAGGAGTCTGAGGTTCTCTGCCTGCTTCAGGAGGAAGTGAAAGGAGGTTAGGTTCTCTGCCTCACTGTGTCGGTGGAAAGGAGTTTTTTGTACAGGCTTCTCCGCCTTACTGTTGGAGCAGAAGGAGAGTCACTTTGAGTTAGTACAATTCCCGGAGGAGAGGCTCTGGGGAGTGGACGTAGATCGAGTTGACCGAACCACTATATAATCTGGTGTATTCTTTCTGATTATTTTTTGCACTTTAGTTTTCTGTGATTATCTGCTTGGGTGAAATCTGTGATTGATCTTTTCGTTTATGTGTTTACTTATTTTCGCTGTAAATCATCGAAAAGGTTTTTCACTGTTGCTCTCAAATTTTTAAATAATCAATTCACCCCCCTCTTGGTTAGCCTCAGGACTAGTTCATTAGGGCTTAACATCCCTATCAAACTTTCAAATAGGTGTGGTCTTAAATCAGGATAAGAAACCTATATCAGCGTAATGCGAGATTCCTTAGAATGGCCAAACAATGGTGATCATTTTACAAGCTTCATGTAATAATTGTAATCATAGTAAGCTCTATACCCAACAACACTAGCTAACTTTATAAGCACATGAAGAGGGTCAAGAAACATTATAGAAAAATCACCATAGAGCTCAAGGTCGAAAGACAAAATTTTTGATTAATTGTAATTTAAGCCTACGGGTAGGAAATTTCCCAACCAAGGAAAAAACAAATGGGGTAGCTAATGCTTCAATATCCTGCTTGGAAATTCACAAAGCCATCAACCCACAATGGTGGTGTCTTTGAGTTCTAGAAATGCCATAGAGGTAGATGAACCAAGTAAAACATCTTTAAAAGAACACAATCTAGTTTTACAAATAAGGAAACTAGTGTCATTAAGCTTAGTATGATAAATAACAATTTCATCTATAGAAACCCTCAAAATAAGGGGAAGTAAAAGGAAAACCTAATGAAAATTATAGAAAACTAAAACCCTAGCCAGGCTGAAAGCCAACTGAAGAAAAGCAAAACTAGAGAAAGGGGTAAAAGGAGTTCCTTGAAAAGAATGAGGTGATTTCCTAAAAAAATGTGATCAATAAATGGTCTAGTGAGTTAAGAAAAGATTGGGATGAGGAGGAAGATAGCTAGGGGAAAACCCTAATAGAGCTTAAAGCTAAAGGGGTGTTATCAATGGGCTTACTTAGAGAGTGGTGCATAATATATAACCTAAAATCTTGATGCATTGCCTATATATAAGCTTTTCATTGGTGCTATATAAGAGAGTCTAGACTAAAATAACACAATATCATGTAGTAGATTTTTTTTTGTGGTGTTCCAAACCCATATTTAGAGTAAGCATGAGCTGAAGACTTTCACCCTAATTAAGGAGTTTGTACTGAAGAGTACTTTAAACGTATTTACTTAGTTAATTTTTTTTTGATGTTGGGATGGCATTGATTTTTTAAGAATATAAAGGATTTCTCAGGTTGTTCATTTTAAATTTTTAAAGGAGGTTGCTTAGTAGTGTAGAAATTAACATCTAATCATTACAAGTGAGGAGCATGTCACCCACATAGATGAACATATATATTAGATTATTATTATGGTTAAACATGAGTAGTAAGGGGTTTGTTGTATTGAGAATAAGCCCATTTCTTTAAGGTAGAATGTAATGGTGGAGAAACATTAGTGGGTTCTTATTTAAGATTATTGAGTGCTTTCTTCAGAAGATAGTATGGATAACTAGAGTAGTGTTGGTGAAGGCTTGTTGTTTGGCCTTGTAGACTTTATCATGAGGATGGCCAATAAGGATGAAATGGAAATGTCAATTTGTGTTATCAAATAATTAAACTTAGGGCTGTAAATAAATTGACTTGAACCGAGTAGGTGATTGCACATGTTTAAGCTTATTTATTATGAGCTTGTTCAAGCTAGGTTCAAGCTTGATTCAAGCTTAGCCATTCAAAATGATAGATATTTATGTTTAATTTGAGCTTGGTTCAAGTTTGTTTCATTTTACGCTTATCGAGGTTTAAACAAATGACCTTTATTAAGCCTTCTAACAAATAAATACCTTGAGCCTGCTCATGAACATATATATGTTGCAAATCTGGTTTTGATGATGACAAACATGTTTCCAGTGTGTTTTGCTTGGCTAATCTGTTTCAGGCACAAAAGATCACGAGCCACTCAAGTCAACTCAAGATCGGGTCCAAGTGTGTCAAATATATGATTTTTCCTTTTATTGAGTCAATTGTAATGTAACTGATCCCCTAGCTAAGTAACCTTGCACACACACACTCAGGGGGCGAGCTTGAGTGAATTAGAGTTTCTGTTCAAATTTTGTTCAGATCGTCCTGGACGATTTCCACATCGTCCTGGACGATCCAGCCAAAACAAAAACCCTAATTAGGGCGACTAAGTTAAGAGGGTCTGATTAAGCAGATTGTCCTGGATGATCTCTGGATCGTACGGGACGATATTCCCAAATCAGAAATTCTCAGCCGCTAGATCAAGTTAGGCAAGTTCTTATTTTTAGATACTTGGTCTGATCATCCCGGACGATACGTGTATTGTCCCGGACGATTCAGTACAATCATGCCTAATTTAATCTGGTAATTAAGGGAAGCAATTTATTTTTGGTTGATACGATCATATCATCCTGGACGATCGCAGGATCGTCCCGGACGATCATGATCGTTTAGTGCATTTCAGCTGTACGACCCGAACTGTGTTCAGGACGATTTGGGGCCTTTTTGAACTAATCGTACAGGACGATGTCCCAATCGTCCTGGACGATCAAGTCATTTTTTGGTCGTCCAGCACAGATTTCTCTGGACGACCCGAGCTGTCCTCTGGACGATTTTCCTTGATTTGCACTAATCGTCCCGGACGATCGCAGGATCGTACGGGACGATATGAACAATTTTTTCTACTGATCGTCCAGAAGAGCCTAATCGTCCAGGCTGAAACAGCTGAATTTGAACTGATCGTACAGGACGATCTATCGATCGTCCTGGACGATCTTAGCCGACTAGTTGAGATTTAGGACAAATTTTAAGCCCTCCTTTATAAGAACTTTTTCCAAAAAATAAGAATATCTTTTGCTGCCTTCCTTCCCTGAGAAACCCTAGAGAGAGAGAGAGTTGGGAGAGAGAGAGAAGATCTTGTGAGGGGGAGTTAGTGAGGGATTCACTAAGGTTGCTCCAAGCACGGATCGGAGTCGTCTTCTCCGCTCGTCGTCTTTCGTCTAATCGGTGTTCGTCGTGGGAGGATCGTTCGCAAGAAGATCCGGGGTTCTCTGCCCGCTTCAGGTGGAAGCAAAAGGAGTTCGAAGGTTCTCTGTCCGCTTCAGGTGGAAGCAAAAGGAGTTCGAAGGTTCTCTGCCTTCTTCAGGAGGAAGCGAAAGGAGGTCGGGTTCTCTGCCTCACCGTGTGGTGAAAAGGAGGTGTTTGTACAGGCTTCTCCGCCTTGCTGTGGGAGCAAAAGGAGAGACACTTTTTGTTTAGTGCAATACCCGTAGGGGAGGCTCCGGGGAGTGGACGTAGGTCAAGTTGACCGAACCACTATAAAATCTGGTTTGCTTTTCTGATTCAGTTTTGCACTTTACTTTTCTGATATTAACTGCTTGGGTGAATATCTGTGGTTGATCTTTTCGTTCTTGTTTATGTGTTTCTGCTGCTACGTATCGAAAAGATTTTCATTATTATCGTGAAATTTTTAAATAACCAATTCACCCCTCCTCTTGGTTAGCCTCGGGACTAGTTCACTAGGGCTTAACATCCCTATCGAACTTTCAATATAGTGAGTGTTTTTGACCTCTTAAATAAGCTCATTCACAAACATATCTTGCGAGTGTTTTAGAGCTAACAAACAAGCTTTTTCACGAACAAACAAGCTCATAAAATTATTTTTCTTATACTCAAGCTTGTTCATGAACACTTTAAATAAGTAGTCTAACAAACATTAACAAATACCTCTTTTTCATGAACAAATTCAATCTATTAAAAATGTATAACATAAAAATGAAAATAATATTTTATAAAATAAGAATTATTTATTATAATAAAAGTTAAAATTGTGCAAAAATTACATTAATTAAAGATTTAATTGAGCTTCATAAAAAGTTTTATATCTATCTTCTTATCAAGCATGATCATTAGCTTTAATTGGTATTATTCATGAACATAAATAAGTTGGACACATAATTATTCAAGTTTGTTGGTTTAATAGTTAAGTATTTTAAAAATTATTTGAACTTATTTGATTACTTAAATAAATATTTATGAATGAGCAATAGTAAAGCTGAGCTATAAGTAGCTTATTGAACGTTCAATTCATTTGTAGCCCTAATTATAGTGGAGTGTGATGATAAAAAGTATTATAATTATTAGAAATTTGGAAATTGAATTGAAGGACTCAATGTTGTTGGCACTGTGTTACTTTTATTTTTTATAGCCTTGTGTGTGTGGACAAGCCATGTATCAGAAGATAGTGCTATTTGATATTAGTTTAGTCTGATATATCTTAATGGTGCTTAACATTCCTATGACATGGATCTCTGTCAGTGTCCATCCTTGGTAGAATTTAAGTAGCATGTTGGATCAATTTTTCTGTGTTTTGGTGTCACACCTCATTTCGATACAAATTTTACCAATTCCAATTTCATTCAATCCAACCCCCTTCCTTTGCTCTCTTCCATAATGAAATCAGCATACTAATTTCAGCAATGCCAATTTCAGCCATATAGATTTAAAAATTAGATTTCTATATACAAATTCAGCCTTATAGATTTCTATAAATCTTAAACCTTCTACCAATTTTCATTACTTGATTTCTTAAATTAATTTTAGCGACTTTTAACTCCTCCACATGCTGCCTTCAGCCATTTCTAGAGAATAGAAGGATTTATGGGTGAGAGGAATGAAGGAAAACTACACATATCAACTGCATTCAGTATTTACAGTAGCCCAATAACAAATTATAGCAGTCCAACATCAATTTACAGAAGTCCCTTAACTATTTTCCTTCACTATTTCCTAAATTCAGCCAACTGAATTTTCCTCAACTTTTCTCTAGTAACCTGCAATAGCACATCTGTCTCCTTCTTTAGCTCCTTGCTCACTCATGGCTTGTAGCTCTAGGCAAACAATAATTATTTGAATGGAAAAGGAAATGAACTGGCTTGTGCTTTCATTAATTATAAACTAATGCATTAATACATTAGTGCTTTATCCATTACAGCAGTTCCATCCATCCCAGCCATTTAAACCATATTTATTTTTAACATTTTTTGTATTATATTTGGTTTAAAGATCCCTACTTTATATATATTTTGCATGGGATGAGAAGGTAGGATATGACAATGTGCTTGGGGAGGTCCAATAGGATGGTGATGTTGGAGTTGTAGAGGAGGTAATAGATTTATAGTATGTTAGGTAAGGGTGTCTAACAAGTAATGAAATAGTGGGCCTGAAGTGTTTGTCAACTAGGAGAAGCTATATGGATAAGAGGGGAGTCGGTACAAGTGTAAGAGGTGCTTGATGGCTGTCAGTTATAGTGATGTTATTTAGATGCAAGATGGTGATCTGGAAGTGGAGTTCATCAAATTTAATATATCATGAGATATATTATGACACTTATGTCCTTTTGATTGTTAATGTCAAAATTGAAGGTTTTGAGATGATTGTTGGTTTGGGAATTCTTATAAAGTAATTCATTTGGAGAGATGTTAGATTTGTTGGCCAAAGGGAGGTAGTTTATTAGGTATATGATAATCTATAGAATGTATATCTATATATCGTGAGATAAAGTATGAAATAAGACATTCTTGAGCATTACCATAGAGACTTGTATATTTTACTATCCAATTAGAGAAAGAGGGGGAGGGCCCAATACAGATCACACTGCCTCGTTATTATATGGAATCTCAAGAAGCCCTAATGAAATAATATTTTACTAGAGTTAGTCATAATGCCACTTGGCGATGATCAACTCTGTTCTTGCCAAGTCACACCTCTAATATTGTCGATGGACATACAACTTGTCATATCCTCATAGTAATGCTAAGGCCTCTATCTAGGAAGATGCATTGTGTCATTATATACCTTTGAACTATCATCTCCTTTAGCACCATAAAAATGTCTTACACCATGATCTATGCCTAGTTAACATCAACATTTAGTAATGCCATCTAAAATTGTTTCATGGGCTTATTCTTTTTAATATTCAAAAACTAATTGCACCATATGTTATACCATGATGGCTTATTTGTATTTTAATTTTCAATTTTGGTTATGTTTCAAATTAAAAAAAGGTTAAATAAAATATAAAGGGACATAAAGAGTGAGGTGAAGAAGGATATAAATGGGAGAGATCATCCATTTTTTTCTAATGAGATTCCCTTATTATTTGAATGATGAATGCATTCTCTTCCTATTTAAAATGATTGAATTTTATGCTTAAATAGTGATATTTCTTTTGTTGACAACACAATAGATGTTGGTCACTTGATATAATAACCCCAACATGCTTTAACTAACTAGCTAATAATTAAAACTTTCCAGAAGGGCTTAAAGGTTTCTAAGGTTTATCATAAACATAGTCATAGGAGGATCATTAATGCCAAAACATTTTAAGGAGGCTTATGACTTAATTGAAAAATGAAAACAAATAATTTTCAAAAGCTTTCATGTCTGATCCATCCTAAGTAGGTAGCTAACATTCATGGTACTGATGTTTTAGAAATTTTAACTTTACAAGTAGCTTCCATATCTAGGAAATTAGATAATTTAGGTGTAAATTCTAGCCAAGGAACACTTGTAGGTGTAGATGAGAATTTGTATGGACAAATAGGTGTACCTTACACTCCTAGGGAAGAATCTTTAAATATGATCAATAATTAGTAAATCTATCCCTACTCTATTCTACTTATTCTGACCCAATCTGAGTCAAGATAATCCATTAAATTTTTGTGTTTGAATCCTTTTGTATGTGTCTAAGAATTTTTTATATTTATGTGAAAGTCTGCATGCGTTATGATGTGGGTCCTGGGGAATCTATTTACATATTTTAAAAAATATAAAAAATTTCCTATGGAGCACCACGACATTAGGGTAGATGGCATCGTGATGCTAAGCTCTCTATATTTTAACCAAATTAATTCAATATAATGGTGCTAGGGGTAGCACTACGGTGCTATGGACTCCTAGAGGGAGTACTTCAGCCTATATAATTGAGCACTATGGTGCTCAGTCAAATTTTTTTATTTTAGTTTTATTTTTTCACCCAATCAAATTTATTTCATCCAAATATGGTAGTCGGCTAGAAAGAGAGGGGGGGGGGGGAGGGTAAGAGAATTCCTAAAGAGAAAGCTAGTTTTGGGAGACTCCAGTCCATTTCTAACTGTCGGTCCAATTTTGAAAGTTGTCTAGTTTGAAGTAGGTTGTATTTTGCCTATCTCATTTTTCAAAAATATTGGAATTTTGAGAAATTTTTTTATTTAATATATAATTCATTAGAAAAAAATTGATATATGCAAAACTTTCACTGCCTATGTTATAGAGATAATATTTCTGGACATTTAGATATTTTTGTAAAAATTTTATATTGGGGGCATTGAAAAATGTGCCATTTTAATCATATGGAAAATAGCTCTGACCCTAAAAAATCATATTGTAATACAATAAAAGCTTCAAAATATTGCTCTAAATAATCTTTGGTAACTTGGTTATATTCTAAAGTAGTGATTTATGCTGAGTAGTATGTTCAGAATGTCTACCATTAAAGCATTTTGTTAACTTTTGCAATGAGTTAATTTATATTTGCTTTACTAAAATTCATGGAATTATATATTTATCTACCTAAAATGTGTGATTCTGAGAAGATTTGGTGTGTGTGGGTGAATTTCTATTTTGGTACTATATGCACATTTTGTTTTGGTGCTATATACATAATCTATTATTATGCGGGTATTGGGAATGATAAAGGCTTATTTTTTTATATGCTAGCACAACAGTCATCAGGGTATATTTCTGATGTGTGGTGTAAGGTCCAAAGAGAAATATATTATTTTTTGTTCTGATATATGAAGTGCATATTTATTTATTCTTAGTGCACAATATATTTTAGTTTAGATATTTGTAAGTAATATCATGCTCAGTCCATTACATTTCATATGAACTACTATTATTTTTTATTAAATGCATAATTAATAATTTAATTGGAAACTTAAATCTATGAGTATGGCCTGCTGAGTATGTTGGCTCATAGCTTATCTATATTTTGTTTTACCGTCTAGGAAAGGGAAGGACCCAATCGAGTAATGGAGTCAGGATCTGATATGTTTAATTCTATATAGGTATATATTTCCTTATTTTTATATAATAATGGGAAGTTATTTAAATTGTTTTGTTTTATATTTCAATTTATTGTCATATACTGTTGTGTAAATATTGTATATACATTTTGATGAAAATGAAAAGAAATTTTTTGGATGAGTTATTTACTATATACTTGAAGTTTTTCGTATCTCTATAGCCTATTGCTTATTTTAAGTTTAATTGAAAGAAGAATTTTAAAAAGTTCCCCAAAACTCTGATCTTGGGTTGGACTATTGCAAGCTAATACTTTAGGACTAGTTCCTTTTGTGAGTCTTATTAGGTTGGGTTGTGACACCTACTTTCTAATATTTTGTTATTTCTCTATTCTTCCTTCTTAGATCTCCTTATTTAGAGTCTTCATGTCTCCTTATAGAGTAATTAACATGGAAACTATATTACCATCTCTATATTTATGAACCGTTAAAATAGATGCTCTTGTTGCCACCTCAACTCAATGAGTTTTATCCATCAACACCCTTCTTTCAAATAATTATCTTATCCTTCGTATCCTAATTCATTAATTCTAAGAGAACTCTAAAGAACAATAAATCTTTATTCTTCATCAAGCAAAAAAGTTAAGGTATGCCTCAAATATTACACCCTTCATTTTAATAAGGTTGATCATAAAGTCACGGATAGCGATAACTATAAAAATCCAAAATTTTGAAAATAATTAAAAAGAAAATTTTGGATTTTTGGTCTATATATCACTTTGTCAATTTTATAAAAATTATTCAAATCGAGGTAAGTAATTCTAATCCAATCTCTTTTTTTATAAATTTTGATTTTGACTGCTAAATTTTTCTCAAAATTGACTTTATTGTATTTTCCTTGACTTTATTGAACTATACCGTGCAACTTTTTTCATTTTATTGTACTAATTATCCTGGACATTTTCTCTGCAACATTAATAAATTTCATAGGTTAAATAGAAGTTATTGAATTTTTTATTTATAATCTATAGAAATTAATAATTTTTATTTAAGCATACTATTAATACAAGTATTAAGAATGAAAATGGACATGTGATTGGGTAATAGTTGGTCTCTATTACTGTTATAATATTGTGATAATAATATGTGTGAGGATAAGTAAAAGATGATTTCACTTATGTTGGTTTGAGACTAACTGACCTATACAGGATGGTGGGTAGATGGGCTTTCCTTTAAAAATTATGATTTTATGTTATTCTTTATTAATTAATTTCATATTGATTAAGAGTTATAAGGAGTTATTATTATGTCGATAGGCAAAGAGTGATAACTCTATTTATTGAGCCAATGAGATATTGATATGGATTACTATATACTGGAAATATACTACTTAAACTAGGACTTCTTACTTATGACTATTGAAATGCATGCTACGGATTCATTACTATTATGCAGCTTTATTAGTACTCTATTAATTTAATATCACTATCTGGATTACCATTATATCATTTATTAACTATTACTTCCACTAGATTTACTAGTATCAATACGACCACCGATACTATTACTGAACTGTTACTGATACTTGTTGACCTCATTTTTGTATAAGGTCACTAGGACCAATCCAAATACTAGGATCTACCCAGATCTTAGATCAATCCAAATCAAATCCATATTTCAACTCAAACTTCAAGGTTCAAAGGTCCTGTCTTGAAAGCCTTTTCTAATGAATTTTCAAACATTTTAAACCCTAGTTAAATGACCCCTGATTTATGATCTATCACTTGAATATTAATTGGGCATGTCCCTATAGTCTACCTTCCAAATTTGAGCTCATTCTGAGGCATCTAATCCTAAAAACTGAATTAAAATTTAAAGGCTATAAAACCTTCAAATATTTATGGCCTATGCCACTAGACTTGCTACCCAGTGGATTTTGACCTTGGAGCCCTCTCCAAATCTTTTGATCACATTTAGACCCTTGATTATCATATGTTGAACATTAAATTGCATTTTGGTGGACCCGCTTTGACCCCCAATTGACCAGGGGTCAAAATGACCAAAATGCCCTTTAAGGGCAATTTTGGAGTTCTCTTGAAATTCCAATATAATCTTTTCAAACTAAACCTGGGAATCTCCTCCAATACATCCTAAATATCATTAGGAGTGCATCAGACCCAAACCCTGGCTTTGGATCAACCTAGTTGACCAAGTAATCCTAGGTTGATCCAATTAACCCTTAAGCTTTCAAACATCCAATCAAGCCTTAAATCTATTCAAACATCCACATACAATCAAATCCAACTCAAAGCCACTCAATGGTATATCTTGAATAAACTCAAACCTAGCTTGAGACACATCAAGGTGGGTTTGATGAAGTCAACAATTTGGACTTAGTTAAACTTCCCTTCTTGGGTCCAAATCCTTTTATCTAATCAAACCAATATCTTCAAACCCAAACCCTTTTATTTAATCAAATCAACATCTTTAAACCCTCAATCTCATTCCAAGCTATGGTTTAAATATATATAAAACCATTTTGAAATCAAACCTTGGTTCATATGACCAACTCAATTCTTTTTGACTTGGTCAAATCCACTTAAAACCCACTTAAAACCATTTTTAAAATTAAACTCTAATTCCATAGCTTGATAACCATTACAAACTAGCTCATCAAGTCTTCGCCCATGCCACATCATCCCATTGACTAGTTTGACTAGTCAAATTGGTCAAATAGTCAAACCAAGGGATTAGAATGGTCAAACTTGGTCAAACCCCATCTTAAGTTTAATCCTCTCTAATCCAAACCATCCATGCATTTTGGTGCCTGAAAGGGACATTTGGCAACACCATAATGTTTCTATCTCTCATGATTAGGATAGTAGGAAGAATGGAATAACTTAACTCTTCACTTAAAGCTTTGGTTCCACTCTCTATCTTCCAAAAAACTTCAAATTCCTTCTTATCCAACAAAGCTCAGCTCCTAAAATTGATAAGAGAGCTTCTCCAACTAGTTCTAAGGTTTTTCCAAGCTTTTCCCAAGTGGTTGCAAAGCTTGAGAGCCCAAATTGAAAAGAGAGAGAAAGGATAATTCTTATAGTAGAATTTGATCGAGCCATCAAAAGTTCTTGGACCCTTGAACGAAGTTGTAGAGGATTCAAATACCTTTCCAACAAGCCTAAGAACATCAAACTTTGAAGTTTGGATATTAAGTTATCTCCATTTTAAGTTATATGATCAAACCTTAATTTCTCCTAAATCTTAATGCATGGAGCATTGCAATTCTATGGGTTGAAAGATTAGGGTACCTAGATCCTACGTTTTAAATTTCATCAAATTTGGATAGTTAGATTGAAAGTTATGGCTAATTGAAGTTTCAGTTCAATTTTGAACTACGTGATCGGACTGCTCAGGGAGTTTCAGACAACATGTTTCATCTGACGACCCAAATAGCAGGTCCAGTCTCAGATCGCGGGTGATGACGTGACACACCGTGCTCCTAACATGTGTCCCGCTGGTGAATTTCAGTCAAATTGAATTAAAATTTCAATTTAAATAGCCAAAACTTCTTAAATGCATAGAAAATATATTTTTTTACCAAATTTAGTGTTCTTGAGCTCGTTGAAAGGTCTTAAGCCCTACTATTTATTAAAATTAAAATCAAAGTATTTTGATCATCGTATAGTAGTTACTTGTGTTTGTTTGAAATCCAAATTTTATAATTTTATTACAATCCAGTGATCAAATTGAGCCTAAATTTTGGAGAAATGTTTATGGACATCTTAGGCATTCCTTATAATTTTCTTAGGATCAGATGTCTAGTGGATTTCTGTGACGTGAATTTTCAAAGTAATGGGTCTAAATTAGACCCAAAACTTTGGAAATTCATAACTATTCAAATCCTTAGAATTAAGCTGCATAATTTCTGTAGTGTGCTTGCATATGTATCAGGGTAAGATGATCAAAATTTCAAACCCATTTGAACACTAGAGGCACCTAGGAAAAATAATTAAGGAAATGGTCTAGCCAACTTAGAAAAATTTTCAAAAATTGTACACACATCCAATAGGGGCGAAACTTCAGAATATTAGACATAGTGATATTTTATACCTTAGGTCCAAATTTCACTAGATTTAGAGGTCATTAGGTTAGAAATTAAACTAATCAAAATTCAGCCCTTTTTAAGACCCAAAAAATTCAAAAAACTTTAATAAATCAAACTTAATTCTAAAAATTACAAATAGTATATCAAATTGATTGAAATTTGATCCTCTGTCTAGGAAAAATAAAAACCCTATCACTAGTCTTGTAATTTAACTTTAATTTAAGTTTTAGTGAAAATTAATAATTAAATATATAAAATAATTAAAAAATATTAAAAATCCAAAAAATTATAAACACTTGAAAATAGACCCATGGGTGATCTCTGACCTTTGGGAGTAATTTCATCCAGTTTAGGATGAGTTTGGATTAAAATAATCAAAACCTTCTTAATTAAGTAATTTAAAAATCCATTAATTAACCAAACTTTTAAAAATCATAATTAATTCAAATTAAATCCAAAAATTTAAAATAATATATCAAATCAACCAAAATTTAATCCTTAATCAAATAAAATTAAAATTAATTTAATTTGACTTCAATTTTTAGAATAACTTAATTTTAAGTAAAAAATTAATACTTAATTAATTAAAAATTCCATAAAATTCCTAGATATTTGGGGATTTCTCCTTAGGTCATCCTGACCTTTAGAGTGGATTTCATGGAGTTAGGAGTTTATTTGGAGCAAAATTATTAAAAGGTCCTTAATTAAACTAATTAAATAATTCAAATAAATATACAAACTTTGAAAAATTATAACTAATTGTAAAAAACTCCAAATTGAGCAAACTTAAAGGCATTATACTCCATGTAAGGTCTAATATTTATTAAAAATATCAGATCATCAAAAATCACTTCAAATCAAAAAGTCAACTTTTGGTCAACTTCAATTCAAATTTTAATTAAAACATCAAACCTTCATAACTAAATGTAAAAAAATCCAAATCTAGCATGCTCACAGTCTAACTAATCATCTTAACATCTAATATTTTATAAAAATACTAATTTTCCAAAATTTAAGCTTAATCAAAATATTAATTTTTGACCCCTTAATTAAATGATTAAAATAATCCAGAAAATTCTAAAATTTGATAATTAATCCCAAATTCCAAAAAATTATAAGGTAATATTTAAATCACTCAACCAACATTTTAATACATAATAACCACTCCAAAGATGAAGTCTTTAGGATGGACTACTCCGAACTACGGGTCTACGTGTCCTAAGGAGGCTTTGATCCTCGAGCCTGGTGGCACAATGCCACGAATAGATTCAATGGAGTGTTAAAACTTAAAATTAATTGATTATTAATCATCCAATCAAACTTAAAATCATTGATCTAATTATATCAACCAAGTTTTTGGGATGGACTACTCTGGGTTGCAGGGCTACGTGTTCTAAGGAGGCTTTGTTCCTTGAGCCTGGTGGCACAACGCCACAAATTGATTAAATGGAGTGTTAAAACTTAAAATTAATTGATTATTAATCATTCAATCAAACTTAAAATTATTAATCTAATTATATCAACCAAGTTTTTAGGATGGACTACTCCGGGCTGCTGGGCTATATGTCATAAGGAGGCTTTGTTCCTTGAGCGTGGTGGCACAACACCACGAATGAATTCACTAGAGTGTTAAAACTTAAAATTAATTGATTATTAATCATCCAATCAAATTTAAAATTATTAATTTAATTATATCAACCAAGTTTTTAGGATGGACTACTCCGGGCTGAAGGGCTACGTGTTCGTAGGAGGCTTTATTCCTCGAGCTTGGTGGCACAACGCCACGAACTGGTTGATAGCAAACTTAAATTAATTTAAAATTTTAAAATCAACAACTAATATAATTATTAAAATATGTTGGTTCTTTAATTTCTAACTACTTAAATTCATTTAATTAATCAACAATAAAAATACATTTTAAAATAAACCTTAATACATTAATATTTGAACTCTAACCAAATTTCCCCTCCAAACTTCAACAAACTAAACCTTAAACAACTTAAATCAATTATCTGATATAGAAAATATCCAAACTACACAACCTGCTACACACACTAAGATGATTTGTTAGGGCACCACTTGTAGATCTAAGCTAGGCCGGTATTTAATTTTCTACTATGTACCAGGATTTTTGTGCTTTTACTGCATGCTGATTATTAATATTGATGTGATTATTTATTTAATTTCTGCACTCTGTGATGTGATCAATGGGCTTTAGATTTACCCTTAAGATAGGGGCAATTTAATTGTTAATACAATCTTATGCAGGTGGCTATGCTCATAAAAGGCATTAAAATTAAAGGGGGCAAAGTTAAATTTAAATTAATTAAATTTCTATGGATGCTCCATAATGCTAAGTCCCCCTTTAAAAATCAAAAGAGCTTAGCCAAGTGTGGCCGGTTTGAGTATTTTAAATTTTACTATATTAATTGCTTGGGATGATTTAAATATAATTGCTTAGGATAACCCTACAAGTTATTCGAGTCTAGATTTTTAATTTTTATTAAATATAATTTAAATTTTTTTAAGTTGTAAATCAAAGTGATACCTGAGAGGGGATATATAAGTATCCAACTTAGATTCCAAAGGGGAGAGAACATCCCTTAAAAGAGAGTTCTCCTCCATTTAGAAGACTAAGTTAGAATAATTTTTAAATATCCAAAGGGAAAAAATACCTCTATCGAAGGGGAGTTTTTTTTTCATTTAGATATCCGGATCTGAAGGATCTTAGAAGTTCACAGAAGGATGAAGAAGTGAAGATCAAGAAGAATCCCATTCTTAAATTTACTTAAGTCTTAGGAGTAGAATTCGGGTTGTTGTCATTGGTACCCGACCACTTTACTTTCTATAGACCTTGGGTTGTAATATTAAAAGGCACTTACCTACGGTCATCTTACTTATTTAATTAATTATCTAATTTATTATTTGATGCTAATTTTAATATAAGAATGCATACTTTTAGTAGTTTTTTGAAGCTCTTGCATGTCGATCTTTATTTTAGCCTGGAACCCGATCGGAGGCTCGTGAGGGAACGTCAAAATTCTTTTACTTAAATAAAATTAAAATTTTTAAGTTTACATAGAAATCTAATATTTTAAGAAGTAAGCTCGGGTCTATCAGGAGTTTTCATAACATATTTACTACATTATTCTTTCCTTTTGTTAGGCACCTCCCCGCCTGTGGGTTCTGGTAGACCACCTGGCTTATGAGGGTGCATATCTGTTAGGGAGAATATGTGCATTTTAGGAAAAAATATATTTTAAAACCTTTTTAAAATTACTTCATATTTGATTTAAGCATTTGTTAAGTCAACTAGCATGCATTACATTAGTTATAAATTAAATTGAGTCTAAAACTTAATTGTATTTACTTTAAGTTTCATAATACCCTACATATATTAGGGGCTAATTAGGATATATTCTAGATGTCAACCCTAACTCCTTTAACTTAATCTAATTAACATCCCTACCCACTCTTTCATAAGAGACTGGACTTATGGTTTTGAAGCGCCTAGGTAGTTTAGCTGGCTCTCGAATCCAGGTAGGGGTAAGTCTAGATTTACACTGCATTATTTAGGTTCGGTGACTCATCTTTAGTACTTAATTTAGACTTAAGTTCTGAGACAGGCTCAGGCTATAAGACCTCAAACTTCAAGAATACAATTCCAATTCTCTAATAAAATTAACAATTTAAACTAAAATTTCTTTCAATTCAAATTTAAGCCCAACACTTAGAATAGACTAGGGTGTTTCTGAAATACTTCAGAATCCTAAAGCACCTCCTACCTTTTCTCCCTTGACCTCCAGAAATAAGTTCTCTCCTTGATCCAATCCCAGTTGAATCTTCAACCTCACCTCCCTTAATATTAAAATTTGAAATCTCAAAAATAAAATTTCTACCTCTATTTTAGTTGAGAGTATTCATAAGAAACTTTAGTTTCCTACGATGTAATTAACTACGAAGGCTTGTGCTCATAGGAGATTTACTAACCCAAATTAATAGATTTTTCAAAATCAATTTTTCAAAAACTTAATTAATTATAATTGAAAAAATTTAAGTCAAAATTAATGATCATTATCATCATTCTCAAATGATTAATAATGATTGATATTATCTCCCCTCAAGAAGATATATCAATTATTATTATAACTTTGATTATGAAATTAATAATAATTTATCCAAATTATCGTAGTTAAATTCCTAAGTGAATAATCATTTTGACCTTTCGGTGTCATATGTAGTTCTTACTCGAATTTAACTTTGATAATCAAGATCAAATTTTAATCCTGTAATTTGAACCCATTAGGGAATGATATGCTCGTCTCCTGAGATAATATATCATTCATAATGATGTATTCAATTTCAAAATAAAAATTCAAGAAATTAAATCACCCAAAAATAATTAATCTTTTCAAAAGAACAACTTTTTAAACAAATAATAGTACCGCAGATTCATTGTTACTATTACTTATTCATTATATTGATTACTGATACTAGTTCATTATACTGATAATGAGCAAGTGATATAATGAGTGCGTGATGTTTTGAGTATATGATTAAAATATTACTTTGATACTAACATAGACTAACTAGATAGTATGTGTACATCATTATAAGATTTTACTACATCGATATGAGTTTTACCACTTTATATAATTATTTTACTGATTGATAGTACTATTATGTCGACTATTTTATTGATTCGACATCCATATTGGTTTACTGATTTCCCCATTATACAGCTTTACTAGCTTCTATACCATATATTTTACTATTTATGGATCTACTACTACTACATGTAAGTTTTATTTTTTATACTTATTCCTGATCATAACACGGTCGTTGCCAGGTCCCAAGTCCTGGATGAGAAAAGTGGAGGGTTGCGTTAGGTAGTCAACAGCCAGCGTAAAACTTGTTGAATAATAAAGACATGAATCCTTTAAAAAATTATGTTAATGCTAGGGCGTCCCTTGGAAGCGATGTGCTGTATGGCCTGAATACAGTGACAAGTGTGCAAGGGCCGTTGCACCGCCGCCCGGGTGCAATGTTAAATAGGCAAGGGTTCCCACATCAAGGACGGATGTGGGAAAAGAAGCTAGTCCATGAAACTAAAATTAGGATAGGAACTTGGAATATAGGTTCTCTTATAGGAAAATTAATGAAATTAATAGATATTATGATTCATAGGAAGATAAATATTCTGTGTATTCAGGAAACTAAATGGCTTGGAGAGAAGGCTAAGGAGATTGATAGTTTAGGATTTAAACTTTGGTATTCGGGTAGGAGTCGTACTAGAAATGGTGTAGGCATAATTTTAGATAAGAGTTTGAAGAATAATGTTATAAATATTAATAGAATTGGAGATCGAATTATAGCTTTAAAGATTATTGTTGATGCTAAGATTATTAACATTATAAGTGCTTATGCTCCTCAAGTGGGTTTGAATATGGATTCAAAATTAAAATTTTGGAATGACTTAGAAGAATTAATACAAAAGATACCTCTTGAAGAAAGAGTTTTTTTTGGAGGAGATTTAAATGGACATGTTGGTAGAGAGGTAGATGATTTTAAAAGCATTCATGGTGGCCATGGGTTTGGAACGACAAATGAAGGTGGTAAGTCCATATTAGATTTTTGTTTAGCTTTTGATTTTTTAATTGCTAATACCTTTTTTAAGAAAAGGAATGAGAATCTCATTACTTATAAAAATGGATATAACATAACTCAGATTGATTATTTTCTTATTAGAAAAGTAGATCGTTTAGATTGCAAAGATTGTAAAGTTATTCCGAGTGAAAATTTATGTACCTAACATCGTTTATTAGTTTTGGACATGAAGATAATGGGGTAGAAAATAAAAAAATAAAGTAAAATGATATTCTAGGATTAGATGAGGGTATTTAAAGAATATTAATAAAAATATTTTTGAGAGTAAGATTTTAGGGTTTAGGGTTTTGTCTGTGCATGAGGATGCTAATGTTATGTGGGAAAAAGTGGCTAGTGATATTAAGAATATTGCAAAAGATGTGCTTGGAGTTTCAAAGGGAAAAACTCCTAATAGTAAAAATAGTTGGTGGTGGAATCCAAATGTGCAAGAAAAGATTAAAAATAAGAAGATTTGTTATAAAAATTAGTTTAATTATAAAAATTCTGATAATAGGAAAATATATAAAGAGGCAAAGAGTTTAGCTTTTAGTGATTTATATAATAGATTAGATACTAAGGAGGGAGAAAGATATATGTATAAGTTAGCCAAACAAAGAGATAGGAGTAGTAAGGATTTAGTTCAAGTGAAGTGTATTAAGGATGAAGATCAAAAAGTACTTTTTTAGAAGATGATATTCAAGAAAGGTGGATGAGATATTTTGCTAAACTTTTTAATGAAGAATGTGAAAATAAAATTGACTGTAGTGACCTTAGCACCCTAAATAAAATTAAAGATTTTTGTTTTTATCGGCGTATTAGTAAAACTGAAGTTAGAGAGGCTTTAAAGAAAATGAAGGGTGGAAAAGCTGTTGGACCTGATGATATTCTAATAGAGGTGTGGAAATGCTTAGGAGAAGAAGGAATTTCTTGGCTTACTAAACTTTTTAATACTGTTTTGAAGGCTAAGAAGATGCCAGATGAGTGGAGAATGAGCGTGTTAATCCCTATTTTTAAGAATAAAGGTGATGCACAAAATTGTGCGAATTATAGAGGAATTAAGTTAATGTGTCATACTAAAAAATTATGGGAACAAGTTATGGAGCATAGGTTGCGGCGTGATACTAATGTTTCTCAAAATCAATTTGGATTCATGCCGGGTAGGTCTACTATGGAAGCCATACATTTATTAAGAGGTTTGATGGAGAAATATAGAGAGAATAAGGAGGATTTACATATGATATTTATTGATTTAGAAAAAGCATATGATAAAGTTCCAAGAGAAGTGCTATGGAGAGTTCTTGAAAAGAAAGGAGTTAATAATGCTTATATTCAAATCATTAAAGATATGTATGCAGGAGCTATTACTTGTGTTCAAACACAAGGTGGTTTGACCAAGTATTTCCCTATTTCGGTTGGATTACATCAAGGATCAGCCATAAGCCCGTATCTTTTTGCTTTAGTCATGGATGTTCTCACGAGACATTTGCAAGAGGATGTACTTTGGTGTATGCTTTTTGCTGATGATATTCTTCTTGTTGATAAGACTAGAGAGGGAGTTGAAGGTAAACTAGAATTGTGGAGGTCAACCTTAGAGTCTAAAGGTTTCCACTTGAGTAGATCTAAAACAGAATATATGGAGTGTAATTTTAGTAATAATAGACCTAGTGAGGGGATTGTGACTTTGGGCGATCAAGTCATTAATAAGAGTATACATTTTAGATATCTTGGATCTATTGTTCAGAGTGATGGTGAAATAGATGGGGATATTATCAGCAGAATCCAAGTTGGATGGTTGAAATGGAGGAATGCATCGGGCTTATTGTGTGATAGAAAAGTACCCCTCAAACTTAAGGGAAAATTCTATAAGATGGTGGTGAGACCTGCAATGCTTTATGGTGCCGAATGTTGGCCATTAAAAGAGAAGCATAATTCTAAGTGAAGTGTTGCAGAGATGAGGATGCTCGGTGGATGAGTGGCTTTACCCTTAGAGATAGGATAGGAAATGAGCATATTTGTGAATAGGTTGGAGTAGCTCCAGTGGATGATAAGATTAGAGAGAGTCGCCTTAGATGGTTTGGTCACATAAAATGGCGGCCTCCCGATGACTCGGTTAGGAAAGTAGAGGTCTTAGATTTGACTTATGTTAAGAAAGGTAGAGGTAGACCTAAAAAGACTTGGTTAGAAAATATTAGAAATGATCATTCTTTATTAGATTTAAATGAGAATTTGACTTTTAACAGGATACAATGGAGAAAAAGGATTCATGTAGCCGACCCCACATTGTGGGATAAAGGCTTGATGTTGTTGTACTTATTCCTGATCATATGACTGTTACTATTATGTATTGACTGACAACATACATTATACTTCTTTATCATATTTTGAATTCACTTATAGGATTTTAGTGACCTGCTAGGCTATTAAGCTCATTATATGTCATTTAAGTAATTGTAGGTTAGGGTAGAGGATCAAATGTGTGAGATTGATCAGATCAAAATTCATTAGGTTTATTGTTACTTTTTTTTCTATCTTTTAGCTATTTTTTTGTATTAAGGACTGATGATGATAGATTATAATTGTATGATTCCTGAGTATTGTATATGATTTTTTGGTCAATTAATATAGATGCAATGGATGTTTTAATAAATAAAATTTATTTTTGTAGATATATGATTTTGTTACTAATAAAAGAGAAATGAATAGCTCTGGTGTTTATTTTAAATATAAAAAGAATAATTCTTCTAAATTCAATATTTGGACATTACAATTATAAGTTTGTAGGAACTTTTATCATCCTAGGGTTAAATTCAAGGTAGTTTACATTATTATTAGCAATCATTTAAAATTCATTAAAAAATCAACACGGCTTACTACTTAAAGCCTTTAATTAAGTACGTGAGCACAATAGAGTTTATTTACGAGGCTCAATCACCCACGTCATCTTCTCAAATCTTTATAAGTATGTTAGCCAAACAAAACTACACATCTTTTGCATCACTACTCGAAGTAGGTAAAGCCTAATTTCACTGACCAAGGAGGATGATATTTCATCACCACCTCCTAGTCTAACCCAACCCATATTTCCTTTGCATGCATTATTCAATGTTATCAATCTCATTTAATTGAGTAACCTCTTGGTTCCATCATGCATTCAATCTAGAAGAAAAATTTTTCAAGTGATTTCTCAGCATATGAAAGAAGAGTGAAAAAAGGAAAAGAAGAAAACACACAGCACAAAGTGTAGTAGAAAAGGAAGCCTCACATCAAGGATCATATCTTAGATGATTTTTCATTCAACAATAAATTTGAAATTTTATTTGTTGAAACATAAAAATATTATGTACATGACACCATTAGGGTACAAAATTTCACAAATTCTTTAAAAATTGTGCCTTATTCTTCTAAAAGAGAAATTTTTAGGGCATTATACTTGTCTTACAGGTATCCTATAAAGAACTATACAAAATTTAGGAAATCCATTAGGTTATCAATTGAATAAATCAAAGGCCTCGATCAAAGGTTATGATCCTTATCAATCAACTCATATCGAAGGCTCTTCACCTCCTCACTTAACATGGAGGCATGCTTAGTAAAGGTAGAATGTTCAACATAAAAGGAAGTTATTCCTATGGCATTTAGCTATACCCACCTATGTTTCCTTCAAAAGGGTGAATTTCTCAAACTCAAAGGAGGACACCCTTACCTTCAAAACATTCAGGTGAACCATATCATCTTTTCTCTTGATGATAACCTTGTTCATCCACTCAATAGCATGCATAATAATGCTCTTGAAAATTTTAAAGCAATTGAGATCACTCTTGCTACTTAACTCCATAGCTTTCAAATAGCTTACATTTATATCATTTGCACGACCATATTGAAGAAACTTTAAAATCTAATGTGTTTAATAAGAATAAATATCAACACTAACATGGAAACAAAGTCGATCATGCATCCACTTTTTCTGAATCAATTTCATCAAGCATAGGCCTTATTGTCTCTTAGGCTCATATGGATAAAAGTCATCCAGGATCTTTATAATGGTGGACCCACCACCCTCATGATATTGAAAGATGCCCACTAGTTATATTATAATACCATGCTCTCTCTTTTTCTTACTCTCTCTCTCTCTCTCTCTCTCTCTCTCTCTCTCTCTCTCTCTCTCTCTCTCTCTCTCTTATTCATTCTCTCTCTCTCACCCTCACTCTCTATCTATGTGTGTGTGTTTGTTAGAACAAAAAAAAACATAAATCATCAACAATTATTAGATTCAAACATTCTAATGAGTGATCCCTTCATTCCTTATGTTCCCAAAGGTGAACCTTCACTCTATTGAATTCTACTAAGTTTAACATGCTCGGGATTTCATGCACTACCTAGAACTAACCAGACCTTTAGCTATATGGCAAACAAACCAAGGCTAATGAGTTAAAATTAAAATATTCAATAAATATCATAATCCTAACTTACAATTGAGATAAAAAAATGGGAGCAAAGAGATGCCAAGTTATAATCACCTCAGTGCCCTTTAATGATATTCTAAGGCATCTACTCATAAAGTTTATCTTGGAAAGACTCATTATTAAGTTTATTTTTGGATCATCAAACTAGAATGACAATCTTCTAAACTAGTTTTCCCTCTACTATCACTTTATCCATAAATAGAAGGTATATTACATTGATCATAGAGTCACATAAGTTTGAGGATATTAACTAACCCTATTATCATGCCTCCTCTTATCTTCTCTTTTGATCATCCCATATTATTTCATCTTTAACAATATTTCCTATATTTTTTCTTGCACTACCTAAGGCCTCTCCTATTTCCATGCCAAGGCACCAAAAATCTCTTAACTACTCTATTTAACCAGGATGTTGTCACATTTTTCTAGTTGAACAATGAGTGGGAATTGACATCATATGTGTTGTACTACCAATCCAAAATTCCTTCGGTCCTTCAAAACTAGAATTACTACATATCCCTTACCCTAAGTTTGTATCATTTCCTCTACTTCATGTGAAATCATTAAAAAATTGAAGGTCATAATGGTAGCATAATAAAAAATTGTTAGTCACCTCCACCCTTTTTGGGAAAACATGAAGAAGCACCTACCCTTCTACCCTTTGTTGGAGGAAGACAACACCATCAAAATTAGAGGGGAAGTACATCTAGTGATAAGGTAGTAGATCATCCCAATAATTATACATGGAAGAGTCTTAGTAGTTACTAGGTGGGCAAGAAAACCCCAACTCATGCCGTACATGAGGACTATATAAGAATTCATGGATAAATGTAATAAAATGAATATGAATGAGGATAGCACATCAATAACCTCTTTTTTTTTAAAACTTATATTTAGCCTCTTATTATGCTTTGGTACCATCAATCAATATTTAGAAAGGGCATATCTTCTTCCTTATTTTGTCCAAGGAAGGAGTATTCACAACAGAGTTAGCAAATCATAGGCCAATAATCACCAAAAATTAGGAGAAGATTTACTTCTCTAAACTCTTCCCACCAATCATCACTACATTATTTTCACCTTTGGAGCCATGAGTAACCAAGAGGAACAATGGAAATGTGATGCCAATAAAGTGAGAGCCAAAGGAGAAGGTTGACATCCACATGCTTTGTTAATTTAAGTAGACAACATTTCCTATGGGTGAGAAGCCTCAAAAACCTAAGCATCACATAAACAAAATGAAGAAGAAGAAGAAGAATAAGAAGAAGAAGATACTAAGTTGAATGCTAATAACATATGTCCCCTTCACATGCATTTTATGGATCAAAACCATGGGCATCTTTTATCAAATAATTAGGGCATACATTCACTATGCTTACACTTTTGAGTTAAAGACTACAGAATAATCAAAGGTTAGATTATTCACAGTCATGAGAAAAGTATAATGTGGCTCACTTTACATTCATTTTCACCAGAGTCATCATAATAATATATAGCATTAAACACTTTAACATGAAAATAAAAACATCTTATTATTAAAATTAATTTATTAACACTATAATACAAGTCACTCAAATAAACTAAATACTTTGACATAAATGTCAACCTTCTGATGAACCAATTAGGATAGTAGATATATTAAATTTGGATAATGTTAATAAAGGTAAAGATAGAACTAAAAAGACTTGGTTGTAAAATATTAGAAGTGTCCTTTTTTATTAAATTTAAATGATAATTTGACTCTTAGTAGGACACAATGGATAAAAAGAACTCATGTAGTCACCCCTACATAATGTGGTAAAGGCTTAATGTTGTTGTTATATATTGTTGTTTGCATTCCATGTTTCTCTCCATATTCCCAAGAAGCATTTCTTCCTCCTAATGACTAATAGTGAGTGTTTATAGTGCACCTTCATACCTAGAAACTATAACCCAAGTGAACTCACCATAAATAAAAACTAAATTATCCATTAGGAAAGCTTAATTTCTAAAAAGGTACATTCTTGAATGTAACAAAATCAACTAGAGAAAGATTGGTGGACTCACCACACACACACAAGATATTGCATCTCCTCATCTCCCCTTACTTTATAGAGGACTTCTGAGTATAAGATCCTAATATTTTCACCTCCATGAGTTTTCCTTCACAATATTACTAGCATTAAACCTACACCCATCAAGGCTCCTCATGGTCTAATGAAGAAGATATACTCAAACATTAGTATATAGAAGTTCTATATGAAAATATTATCGCCTTTAACCAAACTCATCTTTTTATAGGGGAGAAAGATATAATAACTATAATACCCATTGCTTTAAACTCAGGTAATCAATCTAATTTGAGAAGAATGTTTGTTTAATCATGATTTAGATAGAATTATAAGTTTTGTAGTGTCCAATGATCCCTGAATAAGTCAAAAATTGGAATGAAGAGGAGAAAATTCATAACTAGTAAAAGTGACAGTGGAACATAGTGATGCTGGGGATATTAATGCTATGGTATTATCTTCTCTACTTTAGAGTGTAGTTTAAGAGAGTATTGTTGTGCTAGGAAGCTCTATTGTGGAACTCAACACTTCGATTTGATATATGTAAAAATATTTTTTTGGGTGTTATAGTGCTGGGAGGTTAAAGTTACGGGGCCAGGCTAAAAATGAGTGTTTTCAAAATAATAAAATATCTAAACCCATTTCCATCCCTCCACACAAGCCATCTTGCCAGAGAACGAAGGAAAGAAGAGGACGAGAAGGATTAAGAAAGAAAAGGAGAGGAATGGAGGCCAAAGCTCAAGTTTTGTTCATCGAGCCAATTAGGAAATTTATAGAGCATAGTTAGCCTTCTAAAAAACACCTATCTATAATTTCAATTCTAGTATTTTTATAAAAATATATGATTGAAAAATGTTATTTTCTTAAGTTATACTATATTTTCATGATGTAACTTTTAGTATGTTGTTGTAAACTTCATTTTATACAGTTAATAGATAGTGACTAGTAAGTCTAAGATGAAGGTAATTAGGTTTTAGGTTAGATTTTCTATTAACTTATATTAAATCTACCTATAATTGAATTCCTTTATTCATGATTTAAATGAAAGTGTTGCTGCAATTGGTTCCCTAATATCCTGAAGCGGTTAATTGACAAAATTCAAGTAGAGCTACTTAGATCCTAGGGTGTCACGACAACTCTTCCTTTCTAAAAGTGGATCCATAATAAAATTATTATTAAAAATATAATGCTATCCAAATGCAGCATGGTTAGCACTATAGTCAAATGTGGTAGTCAGTGCCTCTCCCAATATAATTATGATATATGTTGGTGCCTCAAAAGCTTTAACACATTAATGAGATAACATGTTTTAATAATGTTCATACTACCATTATTATGAATGCCCATCTATGCAGCTTGTTCTTGACATAGCTAGGGTGGACAACTTGTTATAATTTTCTTATTTCTAATTAGTTCAATCTCAACCATATGAATGGCTAATACATAGAGCATCATGTTCTCAGTGTTGTCCATGCCCTCTAGGGAAACCATTTTAATACATCTTCATGATGAGTTTATTCCTAGCAATCACACAACACCATATATACATATCCTCATTGATACTCCAAACATACAATATAAAGATAAAAAATCCAAAACGAGTGGCATTCACTACATAAAATTGAAATAGTAAATGATATTCAATATTTCTTTTAATAAAACTTTAGAAGAAGCTATTCTAGAAAAATAATATGGGGAAATGTATCCCTACTTCTAGAAATGTTCACTATTTCATTAATGATTTTTTTTCATTTCACACACCCTTATTAAGGAATTTTTCCATAATGACTATTTCAAATGGTGATGACCTCATGGATCATGCAGCATATCTAAATTACCCCTTGATCCATCTAAATGCACCAATTCCATCAATGGATGCCTTTTAACACATATGATCTATTGGCCTGTGTAATAGTTATTAAGGTAACCCAGTACCATACCCTTTAAATTGATTAAAAATAAGAGCTTTGATAAATTCATAAATAAAAATACATTTGAATTCATGCACCGGAAGCATACCATTTTACACACTTGTTACTCACTATAATAAGATAGCATCTCGCTTGAGTAATAAGGCTCATGAAGACACCCATGTCTCAACTCTGCCTCAATATCTTCTAAATTATCAATTTTCTTATATATTTATTGTGTTCTTTAAAAAGTGTTGTTTTTAAAAAGATTAATTATCTTTAGGTGATTTAATTTCTTAAATTTTAATTTCAAAATTGGACGCATCATTATGAACGATATATCATCTCAGGAGATGAGTATACCATTCCTTAATGGGTTCAATTTATAGAATTAAAATTTCATTTTGATTATCATAATCAAATTCAAGCAAGAACTACATATGACCCTAGAGGGTCAAAATGATTGTTCACTCAGGTATTTAACTATGATAATTTGGATAAATTATTATTAATTTTATAATCAAAGTTACAAAAATAATTATTATATCTTACTGAGGGAAGAAGATATTAATTATTATTGGAGATTTTGAAAATAATAATAACGATGGTTGATTTTGACTCAAATTTTCCCAAAGATAATTATGTATTTTAAAAAATTAATTTTGGAAATTTATTTGGGTTACTAAATCTCCTATGAGTGCAAGCCCTTATAGTTAATTACATCGTAGGAAACCAAAATTTTCTATGAATACTCTCGATTAAAATAGCGATAGAAATTTTATTTTTGGGATTTCAAAGTTTGGTATCAAAGGGAGCAAGGATTGGAAATTCAACTCGGATTGGATCAAGGTGAGCACTTATTTTTAGAGGCCAAAGGAAGAATGGTGGGAGGTGTTTTAAGATTCTGAATCACTTTAGAAACACCCCAGCATATCCTAAGTGTTGGGTTTGGATTTTGATTGAAAGAGATTTTTATTTGAATTGTCAATTTTATTAGAAGGTTGGGATTCAATTCCCAGAAATTGAGGTCTTATAGCTTGAGCCTGCCTCAAAACCTAAGTCTAAATTGGGTACTAAAAACCAGTAGCCCAAACCTAACTAATATAATATAGGATCTAGACTTACCCTTGCCTGGATTGGCGAGCCACCTAACCACTTAAACGCTTTAAAATTATGAGTCTGATCTTTGATGTAAAAGCAATAGGGATGTTACTTAAGATAAGTTTTTTTGAAAATAAGGCTGACATCTAGAGCACTCCTTAATTGGCCCTTTGACTTATGTTGGGTAGTATAAAGCTTAAAGTAAATGTAATTAAATTTTTGACTTATTTAAGTTTATTTCTAATACAGTGCATGTTAGTTGACTAAATGAATACTTAAATCAAATATGAAGCAATTTTAAAAAGGCTTAAAAATAGGTTTTATCCTAGAGATTGAACAGATTTTCCTTAACAAATTTGCACCCTCATAGGACAGGTGGTCTGCCAAAACTCGCAGGCGGGGAGGTGCCTAACATTGGAAAGAAAGTGCAATAAAATGCAATGTGAACACCTGGCAATCTCGGGCTTACTTCTTAAAATGTTAGAATTTAGATGTTATCTAAAAAAATTTTAATTTAATTAAAGTAGCAAAAGTTTTAGTGATCCCTCACGAGCCTCTAATCGGGTTCCAGCTAAAATCAAAGATCGACATGTAAAATCACTAAAATATTACAAAAAGCATGCAATCCTATATCACAAATCAACACATCAATTATTAATCAAATAAATTAATATTCAAATTAAAAGTCAATGTGACAAGTGCCACTTAATATTATAACCTAGAGTTTGTAGAAAGTAAAGTGGCTGTGCACCACTAACAATAGTCCGGATTCTACTCCTAAAACTTAAGCAAATTTGAGAATGGGATTCTTCTCGATCTTCACTTCTTCATCGTTCTGTGGGGCTTTTTGGATCATCATGTCTGGATATCCAAATGAAAATAAACTCTCCCTTCAAAGGGGTATTTTCTTTTCCCTTTGGATATTTGAAACTATCCTAACTTAGTCTTCCAAATATAGGAGAACCCTCCCCTAAGGGATGTTCTCTTCTCTTTGGAATCTAAGTTAGATACTTATGCATCCCCTCTCAAATATCACTTTGAATTACAACTCAATAAATTTGAATTATATTTAATAAAAAGTAAAAATCTAGATTCGAACAACCTGGAGGGTTATCCTAAGTAATTATATTTAGATTATTCCAAGCAGTTAATATAATAAAATTTAAAATACTCAAATCAGCCATACTTTACTATGCTCTTTTAATTTTTAAAGAGGGACTTAGTAGTCTGGAGCACCTGTAGATATTCGATTAATTTAAATTTAATTTTTCCCCCTTTAGATTCAATGCCCTGAATGAGCATAGCCACCTATATAATATTGTAATAATATTTAAATCTCTCATATCATAAGGGTAAATCTAATGCCCATTAATCACATCATAAAGTGCAAAATTTAAATAAATAATCACAGTAATATTAACAACCAACATGTAGTGAAAGCTCAAAATTTCGGCACATAGTAGAAAAGTAAACATCGGCCTAGCCTAGATCTAGAAGTGGTTGTCCTAACAAACCATCTAAAGTGTGTGAGACAGGCCGTATGGCTGGGGTAGATCCTAAATTAGGCTGATTGTTACAATTTTTTAAAGTTTAAGTTTGTTAAGGTCAAAGGAAAGATTCAAATTAAAAATTAAGTATCAGTATATTAGAGCTTAACGTAGGATAAATTTTAAAAGTTAATTGATTGAATAAGTTTAATTAAATAAAGATTTAGAGTTAATAATCTTCAATTAAATTGATTAGTGGCTGATTTTAAAGGTTAAATTAATTCATGTTTCCATCAACCGGTTTGTGGTGTTATGCCACCAGGCTCGAGAAACTAGGCCTCCTTATGACACTTAGCCCCACAGTCCAAAGTAGTCCATCCTAAAAACCTTGTTGATATAGTTGGATTAAAGATTTTAATTTAGTTAAATAATTAATAATTATTTGATTTAAAGTTTTACACTTATTAAATTCATTCATGATATTGTGTTATAAGGCTCGAGGAACCTTGCCTCCTTATAACACTTAGCCCCATAGCCCAGAGTAGTCCATCCTAAAAACTTCATCTTTAGAGTGTTTATTGTGTATTAAAGTATTGGTTAATTAATTAATTAAACAAATTTATATATTTTTTTAATTTTGGTTAATTATTGAATTTTCTTGAATTATTTGAAATTATTTAAACATATTAATCAAAGGGGTCAAAAAGTGACTTTTTGATTAAGGTTAATTTCTGAAGTTTTGATATTTTTCTCAAATAATAGAGCTAAGCATGAGTAATTAGGCTTTGAGTTTACTGGAATTAGATTTTTTATATTTAATTATAAAATTTTGCTCTTTGAGTTGAAATTTGAATTGAGTTGACCAAAAAGTTGACTTTTTAATTTTAAGTTATTTTTGATACTTTAATATTTTCAATACATATTAGACCTTACATGGAGCACAATGCCTTTGAGTTTGCTCAATTTGGAGTTTTCTATAATTAGTTATGATTTTTTTAAAATTTGGTTAATTAATTGATTTTTTAAATTAGTTAATTATGGAGGTTTTGATTGTTTGAATCCAAACTTATTATAAACGGCATAGAATCATTCGCAAAGGTCAGGAATGGCCCATGGGAGTATTTTTAGGTGTTTAGAATTTATTTGGGATTTTAAATAATTTTAATTATTTAATTATTGATTTACACTAAAACTTAAATTAAAGTTAAACTAAAAGTTCAGTGATGGGGCTTTTATTTTTTCTGAATAGAGGGTCAAGTTTTGGTCAGTATAATACATTATTTGTAATTTTTAGATTTAATTTTGATTTATTACATGTTTTTGAAGTTTTTGGATCCCTAAAAGGGTTGAATTTTGACTTGCTTAATTTTATAACATAATGATCCTCAAATCGAGTGAAATTTGGATATAAGGTGTAAAATGTCACTAAGTTTACTATTATCAAGTTTCACCACTATTGGGTATGCGTATAATTTTTTAGAATTTTTTTAAGTTAACTAGACCTTATCCTTAATTATTTTTTTTAGGTGTCACTAGTATTCAATTAGGTTTGAATCTCTGGTCAGCTAACTCTGACACTAAATTTCATATACCATAGAAAAATATAAGCCTAATTCTAAGTGGTATGTGAGTTATAAATTTTTAAAATTTTGGGTCAAAATTTGTTCAAAAACTTTAAAATTTTAATACATCAAAATCCAACCATTAACTAGAGCTGATTTTTTTATGGCATGTGGCTATCACACCATAGTTTATTTTGTCCAAATTTGAACTCAATCAGATCACTAGATTGAAAATAATTTTAATTTTTGTTAAAAATTAAATAACTCTCTGTACCATAATCAAAATTAGTTAAAATAAATTCTGAAATAAATTTGGATGCGAGATAATTCCAATGAGCCCAAGAACATCAAATTTGGACAACAAATGAATTTTTGGTGAATTTTGAAGTTTGGAGCATTTAAATTGATTTTTTAAATGAATTTTGATTCAAAAAATTAGATTAACGGCCAAGATTTGGCCACGTCACTATGCCTTCATGCTGAAGAACCAGGATTCGAACCCCAAGGAAGGTGCGTAACTCAAAGCTATCCGATCGGCCCAGTTCAAACTAACGAAATGCCCATATTGACCTAGATTTTTTAGTTTATTTTTGAACTGAAACTTCAAATGCTCATAACTTCGATCCAATCGTCCAAATTTGATGAAATTTGAAAAGTAGGATCTAGGTACCCTAATCTTTTAACCAATGGAGTTTCAAGGCTCCATGCATTAAGATTTAAGAGAAATCAAGGTTTGATCATATAACTTAAAATGAAGATAACTTACAATCTAGTGGGTGGATTTTGATGTTCTTGGGCTTGTTTGAAAGATAATTGAATTCTCTATAACTTTACTGAATACCACAAGAATTTTTAACAGATAGATTTAAATCTGCTATTAAAATTCTCTTTATTCTCTCTTTGTATCTCTCTCTTCTCAAATTAGGTTCTCAAGCTTTGCAACAACTTGGGAAAAGCTTGGGGAGGCTTCTCTTATAGCTGGAGAGGATAAATCTTTAGTTGAATGGGTTTTTGAGCTGACATAATTAGAAGTTTTGGAAGATAGGAGAGTATGATGAGCTTAGGGAGGTTTGTTTTGGCATTTTCCCCTTATCCGTAATGATTGAATGAGGGGGAAGACTTTGGACTTCTGCCAAGTGCCCCTCGCAGCCATCCAAATGTATGGGGAGGACATGTGTTGATGGAAATCCTATAGGTTGAATGTTTGACTAACTTTGACCACTCTAAATTCTTATGTTGACCATTTGACTAATCAACTTGCCACATGGGATGGTGAGGTGGCATGGGGAGTGTCTTGAGTTGATTTTGAAAGAGCTTGATGCTTAAGAGTTCGAGTTTGAATATGTGAAAGGAAGTTTAAGGTGGTTTGACCAATACACATATAGGTTAACTTTGGTCAAAGTTCTTAGGATTTAACTCCAAATAATTTTAAATAGCTTCAGATCAATCATTTAAGTGGATTTGAGAGCTTAAAAGATTTAACTTGGTTAAATGAGTTAGGTTAACCCACTTAAGGCCTTAAGGGACTATTGGGTCAACATAGGTTGACTTGGTCAACTAGGTTGACCCAGAACCTAGGTTTGAGCTCAATGGGTTTGAAATGATATTTTATGTCTATTAAAAGTGGTTTGAGGGATTAGAATAATCATCTCGATTAGATCACCTAGGGATTGGGATTGGGTCCAATAGGTTTATTTTAACATTTGGAGTTGAATGGAAGTAGTTCCATCCAAAGACAAGGTCATTTGATTCAAAATGACTATTTAAATCCTTAAGGGGTATTTTAGTCATTTTGGGTTGACCTAGTCAACTAGGCCTGACCAGGGTCTTATTTTGAGTTCAATGTACTCCTAATGATGATTAGGATACATTAGAAGAGGTTTTGAGGCTTGATTTGAAAAGGTCAAGTTGAAGTTTATAGAAAACTCCTAAATTGCCCTTTAAGGGGCATTTTGGTCATTTTGACTTCTAGTCAACTGGTGGTCAAAATGAATCCACCAAAATATAGTTTACTACTCAACAAGTCATAATTAAGGGTTTGGATGTAATTAGATGGTTTGAAAAAGGCTCTAAGGTTAAGATCCACTGGGTGGCAGGTCTAATGGTAAAGGCCATAAATATTTAAAGGTTTTACATCCTTTGGGTTTTAATTCTATTTCTGGGGTTTGAGATCTCAGAATGAGCTTAAATTTGAAGGGTAGACCCTAGGGACATTCCTAATTAATATGCAATTAATAGATCATGAATCGGGGGTCATTTGACTGGGGTTTAAATTATTTGAAAAATCACTAGAAAATATTTTCAGTACAGGGCCTTTAAACCTTATATTTTGATTTTAGAAATCTGGGTTTAAGATGGGTTTTGGATTTAATTGCCTTAATTTGAATTAGTCACATCACTCATAATCAATTAGATGATTGTAGATGGATGGATAGGATTAAGGCTAGATTAGTCTAAGATCTGGATTGATCCTAGGGTTTGGATTGGTCCAAGTAACCTCATACAAAATTGAGATTAACATTCACTTATGATGATCTTTAGCTTTATTCACATCTTGCTAAATATGCTCCAAATATCATCATTTAGAGTTTCCACCCTATCCACTTCATAAGAAGCTTTGGATGCCTATCCACCATATATTGACATACATTCAACCCATCCATCTTGTAACAACCTAAAGATATGAAAAGTATATCAAAATAAAAAATATATATAAAATTATAAATTTTGGCATGAATTGGAGCGCTTCGACAATGTTCGTTGTAGAGCCATGAAACTTTACTTGAAATTAAAGTGGAACCAGCAATCACTATTATGGTATTTGAGTCTCCATTTTATAATAATTCTGAATTCCACATGTAGCACTGTTTGATTGAAAAGTATGTGTTTTGAAAAAGGATTTTCTTTAAGAAATGTCTAATTTCTGAAATTTTAATTGTGAAATTAAACTCTCATTATGAATGATATATCACCTCGAGAGGTGAACATATAGTTCCCTAATGAGTTCAAATTCCAAAACTTTGAATTTATCCTAATTATCATAGTCGAATTTGAGAAAGAACTACATATGACCCCAAAGGGTCAAAATAAGTGTTCAATCAAATATTTAACTATAATAATTTAGATAAGAGGATCATTGATTTTATAATCAAAATTATAGTAGTAATTGATATATGTCTCCAGGGAAAGAAGTTATCAATCACTATTGATCATTTGAAAATGACGATAATGATCGTCGGGTTTTAATTTTCCCAAAGAAAGTTAATTGAGGGTTTTGAAAACTTGATTTTGAAAATTAGATCTGAGTTTCTAAATCTCTTACAAGAGCATGCTCTTGTAGTTAATTACATCATAGAAAATCAAAAATTTCCTATGAATACTCTCGATTAAAATAATGATATGAATTTTATTTAAGATTTCAAAGTTTGATATCAAAGGATGTAAGGGTTGGAATTTTAATAGGGATTGGTTCAAGGTTGAACAATTATTCCTGGAGTCAAAGGAAGAGAAGTAGGAGGCACCTGGGATTCTGAAATACTTCAGAAGCACCCCAGCCTATCCTATGTGTTGGGCTTGAATTTAATAGATAGAAATGTTAATTTAAATGATCAATTTTATTAGAAAGTTGATATTCAATTCCCAGAGATTAAGGTCTTATAGCCTGAGCTTGCCTCAGAACTTAAGTCTAAAGTGGGTACTGAAAATCAGTAACTCGAACCTAGCAAATGTAATACAGGATCTAGACTTACCCTAGCCTGGATTGGTGAGCCAGCTAAACCACCTAAATGCTTTAAAATCATGAGTCTGGTTTTTTATACAAGAGTGGGTAGGGATGTTATTTAAGGTTAAGTTTTATGAGAATAGGGCCGAGATCTAGAGCAGTCCTTAATTTGGCCCCTTGACTTATGTTGGGTGAAATGCTTAAGCTAAAATACAATTAAAGGTTTAGAGACTTTTAAATTTGTTACTAATGCAATGCATGAAAATTTACTTAATTAAATGCTTAAATAAAAATAAAGAAGTTTTAAAATCAGGCTTAAAAATATGTTTTATCCTAAAGATTACAAAGATCCCCTTGACAGAACTGCACCCTCATAGGCTAGGTGGTTTGCCAGAATCTGTAGGCGGGGAGGTGCCTAACAAGTGGAAAAAAAATACATCAATTATGAAATAAGAACTCTCGGCAATCTTGAGCTTACTTCTTAAAATGATAAAGTTTCTACGTGAGCTTAAAAAATTTTAATTTTGTTTAAAGTATTTTTAATGTTCCCTCATAAGCCTCTGATTGGGTTCCAGGCTAAAATAAAGATCAACATGCAAAGAGCGCCAAAAAAAACTATAAAAAGTATGAAATCCTAATATCATAATTAATATCAAATAATTAATCAAATAATTAAATCAATTAAATTTAAAACTCAAACTGAAAGTTCATGTGGCAAGTGCCTTAATTATACAACCTAGGGTTTGCAGGAAAAGTAAAGTGGCCGGGCACTACTGACTATAACCCGGATTCTACTCCTAAGACTTAAGTGACTTTGAGAATTGGGATTCTTCTCATTCTTCACTTCTTCATCCTTCTACGAGCTCCTTGGATCGTCAGGTCTGGATATCCAAATGGAAAGAAACTCCCCCTCAAGAGAGGTGTTATCTTTTCTCTTGGGATACTCAAATCTATCCTAACTTGATCTTCCAAATGGATGAAGACTCTCCCCTAGGGGATGTCTTCTTCTGTTTAGAATTCAAGTTAGATTGAATTATCCCATGTCAAATTTGTCACTTTAAAATTACAACTCAATGCTCAAATGAAATTACATTAATAGAAATTAAAAATCTAGACTCAACAACCTATAGGGTTATTCTAATAATCAACAGTCAATTTGACATCATAAGCAGTTATAATAAATCTCAACAAGTTAATATTAATCAAATTTTAAATACTCAAATCACATCCACATTTGGCCATGCTCCTTTTAATTTAAAGGGGGACTTAAGTATTTTAGAGCACATGTGCAATTTAACATTTATAATTTTGCCCCCTTTATTTTATTCCCTGTACGAGCATGACCACCTGCATAAGATTGAGTTAGCATAAATCATCCATAACCTAGGGGTAGATCTAATACATAATCAAATCAAAACATAGAGTGCAAGAAGCAAATAAATAATCAATCAATTATTCAAATCTAACAACCAGCATGCAATGAAAACCACAAAAAATCTTGCACACATAAGTAGCAGAAAAGTAAACACCGATCTAGCCTAATATTAGAGTTGGTTGTCCTAGCAAACCATCTAAAGTGTGTGAGGTAGGTTATATGGGTTAGATATGTTCTATATAGGGTATTTAGTTCAAATTAATTAAGGTTCTAGTTGGTTGAAAGACTTAAGGAGGGATTTTGATTAAAGTTCAAATATTAATAGTTTAAGATTAATTTTAGAATATATTATTTTAAAGTTAAATGATTACCACCTTTGTTTTTCACCAAGACCGTGAAGTTTATTTCACCTTCTTTGGGGCTAATTTAGTAGCCTCGTAGGCTTTGGTTACCTAGTGGGAACTGATATAGTTAAATGATTTAATTTAATTAAGGTTTGAAATTTAATTAATTTTAATTAAACTTAATTTATTATTGATTTTAAGGTTTGAATTTATTTAATTTTTTTATCAACCAGTTCGTGGCGTTGTGCCACTAGGCTCGAGGAACAAAGCCTCCTTAGGATATGTAGCCCCGTAGCCCGGAGAAGTCCAGCCTATAAACTTGGTTGATATAATTTGATTAAGAATTTTAATTTTGGTTAGATCATTAATAATCAATTAATTTTAAAGTTTTAACATTTTATTGAATCCATTCATGACGTTGTGCCACCAGGCTCAAGGAACAAAGCCTCCTTAGGACACGTAGCACTACAGCCCGGAATAGTCCAGCCTAAAAACTTTATTTCAAGAGTGTTTATTATGTATTAAGGGGTTGGTTGAGTGATTTAAATATCAAATTAATATTTTCTGTAATTTAGAATCAATTATCAAATTTTAGAACTTTTTGGATTATTTTAATGATTTAATTAAGGGGTCAAAAGTTTTCTTTTTGATTAAGCTTAAATTCTAGAAAGTTAGTATTTTATTAAAATATTAGATATTAATATGATTCATTAGACAATAAGTATGCTAGATTTGGATTTTTCTACATTTTGTTATGAAGGTTTGAAGTTTTGACTTGAATTTGAGTTGAAGTTTGAACAAAAGTTAACTTTTTCAAATTTGAATGATTTCTAGAAATTTGATATTTTTGATAAATATTAGACCTTAATTGAAGTTGAATGTCTTTGAGTTTGACTTATTTGGAGTTTTCTTGAATTAGTTATGAATTTTTAATGTTTTATGTATTTATTAATTTATTTAATTAGTTTAATTAAGGGTTTTTTTATTATTTGAGTCCAAATGACTTCCAAACTTCTTAGAGTTTTTAATTATTTTTAATTAATTAATTTAATTAAATATTAAATTTAAATAAATATTAAACTATTCTTAAATCTAAAGTCAAATCTAGTTGATTTTATTTTTCATGTATTAAGAATTAAATTCTCGTGAATTTGAGATATTATTTGTAATTTTTAGATTTAATTTTAATTTATTAGAATTTTTAGAAGTTTTAATATTTAATTAAGGTTTAATCTTGATTAAATAAATTAGAGGGCTTAACGACTTTAAAAATCAGTAAGATATTTTCTATGGTTTGAGAGTATCACTATATTTAAGTGGTTCAAATTTCAATCAAAATGATATGTCCCCTAATTATTGGAATTTTTCTAAGTTCTCTAATCAAGGTCCTTAATTATTATTCTTAATGATGTCACTAAGTTTAAATGGGTTTGAATCAATGTCTAAACTAACCCATAGACATGTACATGTAAACACACATATAACCATCACAATCACATCCTAGAACTAGGAGAGCCCTAAGTGTGTGTATGCACCTACACATGCAAATAAATAATGACTTAAGGCCTTGCTTTGACTATTTGACCAGTCAAAGTTCCTTGGACTGCTGAGCTGGCAGTAAAGGAAAACCTTGGTTGATGCTTGAATGGGTTGGAGAGGGTCGGAATGGTTTGGAATGGGTTTAGAAAAGTATTTGACCACATTTTACCCATTTGGAGACTTGTTGACTAGGTTGACTAGTCAACCAGTCCACATGGATGATGTGGCATATGGGAAATTGTTGAGTTTTGAAGTGATGACTTAAAGGGGATGTAATAGTTAACAATTGAAGTTTGAATGAAAACATAAAGGCTTGATGTGATTTGACCAAGATTTGACAAATTGACTAAGCTGCTTTGATTATGATTTGCCATATGATGGATTTGGATAGGTTTAAATCATCAAATAAGATAAAGTTAGAAGTTTAGAGAAGGTTTAAAGTCATGGATTCAGTGTTTGAATGAGATAGCTTATATATATATGGAGGTTTAATCATGGGTCAAGATTTTACCAAGTCAAACTTGGTGTGATCTGACTCCAAATAATTTAGGTAAGTTTGAATCAATTATTAGGGTGAGTTTGGAGGTTTAAAGAACTTGATTTATTTAAATGGGTTGATTTAGCCCATTTATACCCTTAATGGGCCGTTAGGTCAACCTAGGTTGACCTGGTTAACCAGGTTGACCCAGGGTCTGGGTCTAGGCTTAACAAGTTTGAATTGATGTTTGAAGTCTGTTAGAAGTGTTTTCAAGATTTAAATAGGTTATTTGGGTCAAATGGGCCTATTGGGCCCTTAAAGGGCATCTGGGTCAACTCTGGTTGACTTGGTCAACTAGGTTGACCCAGGGTCTGGAAATGGGTTCAATAGATTTGGTTTTACATATGATGGTTGCATTTGATTTGGAGTTCATTTGCAGCAAGGTGACTGTTCACACCCCTAAGGGGTATTTTGGTTATTTTGACCCTTGGTCAACTCGGGATCAAAGGGAGTCCATCAAAATGTAGATTACTCATTAATAGGTCAGGATTAAGGTTTTGGAAGTCATCAAAGGGTTTGGAGAAGGCTCCAAGGTCATGATCCACTAGGTGGCAGGTCTAGTGGCATAGGATATAAATATTTGAAGGTTTTACAACCTTTAGAAATCATTCCAATTTCTTGGGCTAGAGACCTCATAATTGGCTCAAATTTGGGGGGTTGCCTCTAGAGATATGTCATATCAATGTGCAATTGATAGACTCTGAATCAAGGGTCATTTGATTATGGTTTAAAGTGTTTGAAAATTTACTAGAAAAGGCTTTTAGGACTTGAGTCTTTGAACCTTGGAAGTTGGTTTAAAAATCTAAATTTGATTTGGATTATATATTTGAAAAATTAAGGTTGAATTATCCAAGTTATGATCATTTGGATGATCATAAATGATTAGATAGAGTTAGAGCTAGATTAAAGGTAGGATCAAGGTTGGAACTGGAATTGGGATCAAGAAAAGTTTAAAGTCTAAGTAGGTTAGAAATTTGGACTTGATTGAAGTTTGAATTGAATTGGAGTTGAATAGGTTTAAGAACTGGATAGATTTGATATTTAAATTAACCTAGATCTAGATTAAACTAAGATCTAGGTTGATCAGAAACTAGGATTGACTTGAGGTCTGAATTGATTTGAGTTTTGGATAAGTTCATTTAAAGTCTGGGTTGATCTAGAGTTTGAATAGATCTGGGGTCAGGATTTATTTAAATCTGGATTTATCTAGGGCCTAAATTAATTTTGGATCTAGATAGATCTAAGGTCTAATTATATCTAGGGTTTGAAATCTAGGGGAATCTTAGAGTCTAGAAATCCTAGGGTTTGGGGTCTAGAATGATCCTAGGATCTAGATAAATCTTATGATCTGGAATCTAAAAGAATCCTAGGGTCTGGAGTCTAGAAGGATCCTAGGACTTCAATAGATCACAAGGTCTAGAATTTAAAAGGATCCTAGTATCTAGAATAGATCCTAAAGTCCTGGGTTAATCTAGAAGAATCATAAGGTATAGATAGATCTAGAACTTGGGTTGATCCTAGAGTTTGAAATCTTGGAGAATCCTAGAGTCTAAGAGTCCTAGGGTCTGGGGTTTAAAATGATCCTAAGATCTAGATAGATCTAAGTGTATGTACTAAGTTGATCTAAGATCAGAGTTGATCTTAGAGCCTGAATTCATTTGGAGTCTGGGTTGGGTCCTAATGACCTCATAAAAAAATGAGATCAACAAATGGACCCCCAATATGTATAATAGAATGAAGTTCTATTTCTCATATTGGTGTTGACTAAATTAAAAGGTTAATTCTGGAATTTTGATCCTAAGGGAGAGAAAAGTTTATCCCTAGGGAATTGGGGTTTGAATTAATACTAGGGTAGTGCCACGGAGGGCGTACGCTACCACTAGTGGATTTAATCCTAAGAGAAAGGAAAATTCTATTCGTAAAGAAAAAGAAGTCTGGGTGATCATATTGGAAGGAAGAATTCTTAACTATAGAGGATTGAATTTGAATTGACTCTAAGGGAAGGGAGATCCTAGCCCTAGAATATTGAGTTTGAAATTGAAAATAGGATGGTGCCACGGGGGCATGCTCCATCACTGGGGAGTCTAATCCTAAGGGGAGGAGAACACCTAGCCCTAAGGAGAAGAAAATTAGATGATCTCATGGGAAGGAGGCATTGCTTCCCGTAGAAGATCAAGCTTAGAATTTGAAGTTTGAAACTAGGATGGTGTTGCAAAGGGCGTTATCCACCATTAGAAAATCTAGTCCTAAGGAGAAGATGTACGGTGACTCACATCTATCCTTAAGGAAGAGAGAACTGGAGGATCCTATGGGAAGGAAGTATTGCTTCCCATAGAAGGTCGGATCTGGATTTTGAAACTAGGATGGTGTCGTAGAGGGTATGCTCCATCATTAGAAGATCTAATCCTAAGGAGAGAAAGCATGATGACTCATATATGTCCTTAAGGAAGAGATAACTAGATGATCTTAAGAAGGAAGCGTTGCTTCTCACAGAAGGTCGAATCTAAAATTTGAAAACTAAGATGGTACCATAAAAGGTGTTTAAGATCAGATCTGGAATTTTAAAATTTGAAACTAGGATGGTGCCTCATAGGACGTGATTTATCACTAGTGGATAATTTCGTAGAGAGAAAACTTACTCTATATGAAAAAAAATTAGATTTACATTTTGAAACTATGATGGTGCCACAACAGGCGTACTCCATTATTGGTGGATCTAATCCTAAAGAAAGAAAGCATGATGACTCACATCTATCTTCAAGAAAAAGATAACTGGATGATCTTGTGAGAAGGATGCATTCTTCACACAGAATTAGGTTTGGATGATCATGTGGGGAAGAAACTTGCTCCATATAGTAGATTGGATTTGAAATAATCATGTGTAGAGGAAACTTGCCCTACATAGAGGATTGAGTTTGGAATGATCATATGTGAAGGAAACTTACTTCACATAGAAGATCGAGTCTGGATGATTATATATAGAGGAAACTTACTCTACACAGAGGATCAGATTTAAATTTTGAAATTTAAAACTAGGATGGTGTCTCAAAGGGCGTGATCCATCACTAGTGGGTAATGATATTGGGAGGAAGCTTGCTCCATATTAAATGAAGATTGAGGTTTGAATTTTAGGATGGTGCTACAAAGGGCGTGTTCCATGACTAAAAGATCTAATCTTAGGGCAAGAAAGCATGATGACTCATATCTAACCTTAAGACGAGAGATACAAGATTTTGAGATTTGAAAACTTAAACAAAATTGAGTCAAATTGATTCAAAATTTAAAAATTTTATTATTTTAAAATTTGAGCTACATCAAGCATAGTATCTCTTCAGGAATCGCCCATTTTCAGGAAGCATTGGGTGATTTCCTTTATAATCCACTAGCTGATACGAGCCTCCTTCGTAGACTATTTCTACTACGAAGGGTCCTTCCCAGGTTGGTTCAAACTTCCCACCGATCTTTCAGTGAGCTAAGATAAGCCTCCAAAGAATCAAGGCCAAGTCGCCTACTCGGAAGGTTCTAGGTCGCACTAACTTATCATGAGCTTGAACCATTCAGGCTTTATAGAGTTTTAGATTTTGCTGGGCTTGGAGACGACGTTCTTCAAGACCCTCAAGCTTTTCTAGTCAAAGTTGTGCGTTCTGTTCTATGGTGATCTGGTTTTGAATTGCAGTTCTAAGTGATGAAATTTGAATTTCCAGAGGAAGTACGGCCTTGGACCCAGACAGTAGTACAAACGGTGTGGATTGGGTCGAGGTTCGATATGTGGTCCTGTAGGCCCACAAAGCTTCCACCAGCCTCTCATCCCACTGGCGTTTGTTATCATCCAAAGTCTTTTTAATGATTTGAACTAGGGTTTTATTGAAGTCCTTAGCAAATCCATTAGCACGTGGGTAATAGATTGTTGAGTATCTCCAATCAATACTGTGGTGACTTACAAAGTTATTGATATTTGTAGACTTGAAAGCATACCCATTATCAGATATAATTCTGTGGGGTATACCGAATTGATATACGATATGGTCATGGAAGAATTTCATTACATAATGTGATGTTATATTTCTTAGTAAGACTACTTCTACCCACTTTGAAAAGTAATCAGTCGCTGATAAAATGAAGTGATGACCCCTAGAAGAAGGAGGGTCAATCAGCCCGATGATATCCATGCCCCAACTTTTGAAGGGCTACGAAGCTATCGTAGGGTGCAACACATTAGGAGGCTGATGTCAAACCACACTATGAACCTGACATTGCTGACAATATTTTGCAATTTTTATGCAATCGTCAATCATTGTAGGCCAGTAATACCAAATATTTTGATCTTTATTTTCATCTTAGGACCTTATTTGTGAGCACCACATAGTCCAGCATGGACTTTGTTAACAATCTTCAGGGCCTCTCGTTTGCCTAAATAATAGAGCCACATCTGATCGAACGATTGACAGTACGATGTATCGTTGACTAGTGCATACGATAGGGCATGTTTCTTAATTTGTTTGGCAAGAGACCTGTCGTGGGGAAGCTTGCCTTCTTGAAGGTACTTGATTATAGGTTATCTCCAATCATCTTCTTCATCGACTGCTGAAGAGGTAGAAAGGATCTGGAAAGCTTATTTATTGAGGTGCTCTAAATCTATAGGAGACAGGACTTGACAACCCTGCACTTCTATAGGGATGAAGTCTTCTTCTGGGCAGGTAAATTCCTTTGTGAGCTTTGCAAAGGCATCCACCGAGAAATTTCTTTTACGAGGAACCCTATACATAGTTATAATGGGAATTTATTCGGGCAAGTGCATTATGTACTGGTGGTACTTCAAGAGTTTAGGATTCAAGACTTTATAGGTCCCTGCAATCTGGTTGATCACCAGTTGAGAGTCACCATAGATCTTAATCTATTTAATCTCCATCAGGATTGCAAGTTCTAGGCCAATTATCAGAGCTTCGTACTCAACCTTGTTATTCATGTAAGGCTTTGATAAGTGATAGAAAAAGTGCATCATTCTCTTATCCGGTGTTATGAAAACTAGGCCGACTCTGACTTTTCCAGGAATAGTAGATTGAGATGTTTTGCCCCACTGAGAGGATGTTGCACCATCAAAATATATTTTCCAAGTTTGAGTATTGGATTCCTTAAAACTCATGATTTTCTCATCAGGTAAATCATCATTTAAAGGAGACTCTGCTAGTAGTAGGTGTGCTGTAAGGAAGTTGGCGACAGCCTGCCGTTTTACAGCAGGCAGGGGAATGAAAGTGATTTAAAATTAAAGCAATATCATAGACCAGCGAGCTAGATGTCCTGACAATATATGTCGAGTCATAAGATATTACAATGGATTAACATTGGAAATCAAACTAACTTGATGAGAAAGCATGTAATACCTTAGTTTTTATGCTGCAAAGACTAAGGCAAGATAATGTTTCTCATTTACAAGATAACAGATTTCTATTGGAAGGAGTCTCCAACTTAGGTAATAAAGAGTGTTCTCTTTCCCATCATCATTGACTTGAGCTAGGAGGGCCGCAAGAGATTCATCAAGGGCCACAGTGTAAAGGATTAGAGGTCTCCTCGGAATGGAGGTTGCCAAAACTGGTGGATTTCTCAGGTATTATTTAATATTTTAAAAAATAGATTGATATTTCTCATCCTAAATGAATTTGGCATCCTTTTTAGCCAGGATAGAGAACGATTGACACCTTCTGGAAAGATTAGAAATGAATCTTCTTATATATGCCAGCCTATCCTGAAGAGATCTCAGTTGAGTAAGGCTCTTGGGAGGCAACATATTTAAGATAGCTTCAATTTTGGCAGTATCAATTTCAATTCCGTGGTGCCTTACTACAAAACCTAGGAATTACCCTGATGTGACACTGAAATCACACTTTAAGGGATTCATCTTAAGGTCGTAGCGGCGCAACCGCTCGAAGATGATTCTTAAGTTATAAAGATGAGCCTCTTTTACTCGACTCTTGACAACTAAATCATCGATATAGCATTCGACTTGATTGTGGATTAAGTCATCAAAGATATGAGTCATGGCCCACTGGGAGGTTGTGCCGGCATTTTTAAGGCCAAATGGCATCACTTTATAACAAAAGATCCATATAGGACTTCTGAATGCAATATTTCTCTCATCTTCTAGGGCCATCTTGATTTAGTTATAACCAGACGAGCCATCCATAAAAGAGAAAAAAATGTGCGAGAAGGCAATGTCTACCATGAGTTCTAGGATTGGCAAAGAAAATTCATCCTTATGACATACCTTATTCAAGTCTCTATAGTCAACATAGACTCGGATTTGACTGTTCTTCTTTCAAACTAGCACGATGCTGGCTACCCAAGAGGAATATTGTTCCTCTCAAATAAATCCAGCTTCAGCCAACTTCTTGACTTAAAAAATGACTTGTTGTTTGATCTCTAGAAGCATGTGTCATGGAGCTTGCTTGACAGGAATGGCATTATGCCAAATTCCAAGTTTATAGACTACTATGTTGGCGGATAATCCTGACTCCTTAATGTTGATCTCTACTTTAGAATAGGCAGTGGACCTTTTGGGTAGGTAGTACGCCGCATCCTCATAGTGAAAGTTCGAAAGGGATGTTAAGCCCTAGTGAACTAGTCCCGAGGCTAACCAAGAGGGGGGGGTGAATTGGTTATTTAAAAATTTCACGATAACTATGAAAATCTTTTCGATACTTAGCAGCGGAAATAAGTAAACAATAACGAAAGATCAACTAACGATATTCACCCAAGCAGTTTATATTGAAAAGTAAAGTGCAAAACTGAATCAGAAAAGCAAACCAGATTTTATAGTGGTTCGGTCAACTTGACCTACGTCCACTCCCCGGAGCCTCCCCTCCGGGTATTGCACTAAACAGAAGTGTCTCTCCTTTTGCTCCCACAGCAAGGCGGAGAAGCCTGTACAAAAATCTCCTTTTCACCACACGGTGAGGCAGAGAACCCGACCTCCTTTCGCTTCCTCCTGAAGCAGGCAGAGAACCTTCGAACTCCTTTCGCTTCCTCCTGAAGCAGGCAGAGAACCTACGAACTCCTTTCGCTTCCTCCTGAAGCGGGCAGAGAACCCGGATCTTCTTGCGAACGATCCTCCCACGAAGAACACCGACTAGACGAAAGACGACGAGCGGAGAAGACGACTGATCCGTGCTTGGAGCAACCTTAGTGAATCCCTCACTAACTCCCCCTCACAAGATCTCTTCTCTCTCTCCCAACTCTCTCTCTCTCTAGGATTTCTCAGGGAAGGAAGGCAGCAAAAGATTTTTCCAAAAATTAGAAAAAGTTCTTTTAAAGGAGGGCTTAAAATTTGCCCTAAATCTCAACTTGTCGGCCAAGATCGTCCAGGACGATCGGTAGATCGTCCTGTACGATCAGTTCAAATTCAGCTGTTTTGGCCTGGACGATCTGGCTCTTCTGGACGATCAGTAGAAAAAGTTATTCATATCGTCCCGTACGATCCTGCGATCATCCGGGACGATTAGTTCAAATTGAGGGAAATCGTCCAGAAGACAGTTCGGGTCGTCCAGAGAAATCTGTGCTGGATGACCAAAAAATGACTTGATCGTCCCGGACGATAGGGACATCGTCCGGTACGATTAGTTCAAAAAGGCCCCAAATCGTCCTGTACATAGTTCTGGACGTACAGCTGAAATGCACAAGACAATCACGATCGTCCGGAACGATCCTGCGATCGTCCAGGACGATGTGATCGTATCAATTAAACATTAATTGCTTTCCTTAATTACCAGACTAATTTAGGCATGATTGTAGTGAATCGTCCAGGACGATACACGTATCGTTCGGGACGATCAGACCAAAATACTTAAAATAAAACTTGCCTAACTTAATCTGGCGGCTGAGAATTTCTGATTTGGGCATATCGTCCCGTACGATCCGTAGATCGTCCAGGACGATCGGCTCAATCAGACCCTCTTAACTTAGTCGCCCTAATTAGGGTTTCTGTTTTAACTGGATCGTCCAGGACGATGTGGATATCGTCCAGGACGATCTGAACAAATTTTTAACAGAAACTCTAATTCACTCAATCTCTCTCCCTGAGTGTGTGTGTGCAAGGTTACTTAGCTAGGGAATCAGTTACATTACAATTGACTCAATAAAAGGAAAAATCATACATTTGACACACTTGGACCCGACCTTGAGTTGGCTTGAGTGGCTCGCGGTCTTTTGTGCCTGAAACAGATTAGCCAAGCAAAACACACTGGAAACATGTTTGTCATTATCAAAACCAGATTTGCAACAATCTCCCCCTTTTTGATGATGGCAAACATTTGTAAAATAGTCTGAAAATAAAAGTAAACTAGGAGATCCAACAAACAAATATTTTTTAAATTTTCATTTAACAGCTAAAATAATACATGAAGCATGACCCAGAAAATAGAAACAGACCCGACTACAACTGACTCCCCCTTTTGACATCACAAAAAGGAGGAGCGAAAAGCATAACACGGAAATAAAACATAAAATAAAACAACTACAAAACAGGAAAATCAGAATTTTTCCTTGATTTTAGATTAAAAAATCAATGACAGGACGATTGACAGCGCTAAAATCCAAAAAAGGTTGGAAATAATCAACTTTCGTAACTCCGACCCCGGGCACCTTATCGATGCAAACCTCTTTCAACACAAAAATCTGATTCAGAATAAAAGATATTAGATTTGAAAAGAAATCCTTTCAAGCCTCGTTCCAGAAAAATATCTGATATAATAGTGTTATAAAGTAAAAAATCAGAAATCATGATTTTCAAAACCCAAGCTTTTGAAAATATTAAGTGGCGCACAGATTCCTCTAAGACATTTAACAATCTGAAAGGAAAGAAAGCTTGTTTTGGGCTCATTTTGTGCCTCTTTTTCAAATTGGTTGGCGCTTTGCACATCTTTTGATTTTTGATACACTTTGTGTATCCAATTTGGCAATTTTGCATCTTTTCAGTTTTGGGCTCATTTTATGCCTCTTTTTCAAATTTTCTGGCGCACTACACATCTTTTATAAGCTTTCTCCTTTTCATAATCATTAAAGAGTCTCAGCTGTGGCATTATCTTCCAGACATAGGAGATGACTCTCCGCAGTAAGGAAGAACGATTCACAAAACAAAATCTAATAAACATATGATAAATGCAATCACTTGGTTTAGAAAATCAAACTAATGACTCAAGACTTTGAAAAACACTATTGATATGAGGCAGATTACTATAGGAAGATAAAATAATCTCTATTTCAAAAACTAACATTTTAATTTTGAAAAGGATTTTTATTCAAAAGAAACTACACACCAGTAAAGGAGTTAGAGGAAGAGAAACAATTATCAATGTTTCTTCCCTTTAACAGATTCAGCGAAGTCAATCACTGCTTATCAGCTTCCAAACCAAAACAAGGTAAAAACTCCCAGTCAAAAATTTAGATCACCAGAAGTAGTGAGCGGTGATCAGATCTTGAAAAGCATAAAACAGTAAGTGCAAGATATGAACCCGTAAATAAATAAAAACAGGTAGAAAATCATAGCAAAGTAAATACTCAAATCAAACTAACAAAAAGGGTAACACAGAAATCAGCAGAAGAGATAAAATCAACTGAAAGTAAATAATCAAACCAAAACTAACTAACAGAAATCAGAAATCAGAATACAAAAACTAACTAACAGAAATTAGAAAACAGAATACAAAAAAAAAACTAACTAACAGAAATCAGAATACCAATCATAACAATCATAAATCAGCAGTCATCAGAATCAAGCATTTATATCAATCACTCCTAATCTGGTTCTCAAAATGCTGAATGAGTCAAAGGCCAGTGGTTTAGTAAATATGTCAGCCAGCTGATTTTCAGTTGCTACGTGGTGTAGCTCAATGTCCCCTTTTGTAACATGGTCCCTAATGAAGTGATGCCTAATGTCAATGTGTTTGGTCCTAGAATGTTGGATTGGATTCTTAGAGATACAGATGGCACTAGTATTATCACACAGAACAGAAATTGTGCCAACAGGTACTCCTAAATCCAAGACTTGCTGCTTCAACCAAAGAACTTGGGCCACACAACTCCTTAAGGCAATGTACTCAGCTTCAGCAGTGAAAAGTGCAACTGAGTTCTGTTTTCTACTGGACCAGGAGACTAACGACTGTCCTATAAATTGACAAGTCCCAGAAGTACTCTTCCTATCCACCCTACACCCCACAAAGTCAAAATCAGAATATCCAATGATCTCAAAAGAGGTGTTGTGCCTAGGGTACCAAATTCCTAGGTTTGGGGTTCCTAAAAGATATCTAAGAATTCTCTTAACAGCAGTCAGGTGGGACTCTTTAGGATCAGCCTGAAACCTAGCACAAAGACAGACACTAAACATGATATCAGGTCGGCTAGCAGTCAGGTAAAGCAGTGAACCTATTATCCCTCTATACTTCTTCTGATCAACAGATTTTCCATTTGAATCCTTATCTAACTGAACTGAGGAGGGTATGGGAGTATTGATTGGCTTGGCTTTGTCCATTTCATATTTCTTCAAAATGTCCTTAGTGTATTTTGATTGATTGAGAAAGGTTCCATCATCCGTTTGCCTTATGCTAAACCCCAAAAAGTAGGACAATTCTCCCATCATACTCATCTCAAACTCCTTACTCATTGTTTTGGAAAACTCATCACATAAATATTTATCAGAAGATCCAAAAATTATATCATCAACATAAATCTGGACAATGAGTAAGTCATCTCCTATTCTCCTCAGAAAAAGGGTGGTGTCTACGCTCCCCTTAACAAACTCTCTTTCTAACAGGAATGTGCTAAGCCTCTCATACCAAGCTCTGGGTGCCTGTTTCAATCCATATAAGGCCTTTTTTAATTTATAGACATGACTTGGATATTGGGAACTCTCAAAACCTGGGGGTTGTTCTACAAAAACACCTTCTTTAATTACCCCATTTAAAAAGGCACTCTTGACATCCATTTGAAACAGCTTAAATCCCTTGTAACAGGCAAAGGAAAGTAGCACTCTAATGGCTTCCAATCTAGCTACAGGGGCAAAAGTTTCCTCAAAATCTATCCCTTCTATCTGATTATACCCCTTAGCCACCAATCTTGCCTTATTTCTCACCACCACACCAGAATCATTCATCTTATTCTTAAAGACCCACTTGGTTCCCACAATACTTTGGTTTCTAGGTCTTTCTACTAACTCCCAAACATCATTCCTTACAAATTGATTCAATTCTTCCTGCATAGCTAAAATCCAAAATTCATTCGATAGGGCTTGATTGATGTTGGTGGGTTCAGTCATTGAGATAAAGGCAGAATGGTTTACTTCCTTCCTAAGTCCATGCCTAGTCCTAACACCTTCAAAAGGGTCTCCTAAGATCAGTTCTTTAGGATGACTCGAAGAATATCTCCAATCTCTAGGCAATGGGGTTTGAGGTTCTACCCTTTCCTCCAAATTTGTATTTCCAACTCCTTGGGTAACCTCAACAATCTCTTCATCTTCTACTTCAGATCTAGACTCCTTAGGATCAGATTCATCAAACACTACATGGGTTGTTTCTTCCACCACCAAGTCCTCCTATTGAACACCCTAAAGGATTTCCTCACACTTGAATATCCTAAGAACACTCCTTCATCAGATTTGGGGTCAAATTTTCCTAAGGGTGACTTCCCGTTGTTCAGAATGAAAACCTTACAGCCAAAGACATGGAGGTGGGACAGATTTGGTGTTCTACCCTTAATGATCTCATAAGGTGTCTTGTTCAGTTTGACTCTCACATTCACCCTATTCAGCACATAACAGGCAGTGTTCACCGCTTCAGCCCAAAAGTATTTTGGAAGTGAATACTCGGCAAGCATGGCTCTAGCGGCTTCCACTAAGGTCCTGTTCTTCCTTTCAGCTACTCCGTTCTGCTGAGGGGTCCTAGGAGCTGAAAAATTGTGACTAATCCCATGATTCTCACAAAAACTTTCAAATCTTTCATTTTCAAACTCCCCTCCGTGATCACTATGGATGGTAATAATCTCACATCCTAACTTCTTCTGAATCCAAGTAGAGAAAGATCTAAACTCATCAAATGACTCAGATTTGTGTGACAAAAACTTAACCCAAGTGAACCTTGAATAATCATCAACAATCACAAAACCATAGACTCTCCCCCCTAAGCTGGCAGTGCTAATGGGTCCATAGAGGTCCATGTGAAGAACTTCTAAAGGTCTAGAGGTGCTAATGTCCTTAACAGAGTGAAAAGAGGACTGGACTTGCTTCCCCAACTGACAGGCATCACACAGGTGATCCTTAATGAACTTAAGCTTGGGCACACCTCTAACTAAGTCCTTTTGGGTGACTCTCCTAAGGGTTTTCATACTGGCATGACACAATCTCCTATGCCATAACCAAGACTCATCAGCAGCAGTTTTTAAGCAAATTGAATTATCAAATTTAATGCTACTTACATCCAGCTTGTAGACGTTGTTGATCCTTTGCCCCTGCAAAACAACTTCATCATTTAAGCTTAAAATGCAGCCAGTGGGCAGGAATTTGATGCTGTATCCCTTATCACACAGTTGACTGATGCTCAGCAGGTTGTGTTTCAGTCCATCTACAAGCAAAACATTATCAATCATAAAGTTCTTTGAATCACCAATTATACCTGTGCCTACCACCTTCCTGGTGGTGTTATCTCCAAGTGTAACCTTGCCTCCAGCTCTGGCCTCCAGCGAAATGAACTGATTTGCATCTCCAGTCATATGTCTAGAACATCCGCTGTCCAGGTACCACATGCTCTCACGAGGTCTTGTGTGAGAGCACACCTACAAAATCATCAAATGTCAGTCTTAGGAACCCAAACAGGTTTGGGTTCCTTCTTATGAAAAGAAGAATGCGATGCATGCGTGCTGTGCTGTGAAACAGGCAGTTTGGGTCTCCACACCCAATGTGTACTATGGTGAACAGTACAAGTGTGTGATATGTGTCCTAACATGCCACATGAAAAACATCTAACACCAGGAAAAGGATTAACTAAACATCGTGAGTGATAGTGCCTCTTCCTAGTAGTGTATGAAACATGCTTTGATGAACTTGTAAGAGAATTTTTAAAAGGTGGCGGTGCATAAAACTGTTCAAAAGTAGGCGGTGTTTTGTTCTTTTCAAAAGCACTGATCTTTACTTTCAAAAACTTATTTTCTTTCTTTAAACTGGCAATTTCAAATTTCAAGGTTCCCTTGCTACTTTCTACTTCACATGCCATTGTATCTAACTCTTTAAAAGCTTTTTCTAAATCAACATGCGTGGTTTTCAAAGAATCATGCTCAGAAACTAAATCAGAATATTTTTTGTTCAATTCATCAAACTCATCAAGCAGAGACATGTGATTGGAATCAAGTGTGGAATAATCTTTAACTACAGAATCATGCTCTTTTTGTAAAGTCAAATAATCTAATTTCAAACTAGCATGGGTTTTCTTAAGCTTCCTATACGATGTATGAATTTTTTCAGAAACTTCAAATAATTGATCGTAAGTAAGCTCACATACCTCTTCCTGGTCCGACTGACCAGGGTGATCATCCGCCATCAGACACAAGTTTGTTTCCTCCTCTTCAGCTTCAGTCTCAGAAGAGTCGGATGCAGAGTCTGCCCAGAACGCCTTCTGAATTCGCTTCTTGTCCTTTCTGAACTTTGGTTTCTCCTCACCCTTCTCCTTACTTGGGTGAGCTTTAAGTGTTGGACAATCAGCCTTTATGTGTCCAGGCTTCCTGCATTCAAAACAAACCAATTCAGATGAACCCTTAAAGTTTTTATTGAACTTACCCTTATTCCACTTCTGATAGTTCTTATGTTTCTTCCTTAGAAAGCTTTTGAATTGCCTTATGATTAAGGCAACTTCATCGCTATCAGACCCGGAAGTGCTAGCATCTGAATCTTTGGCCTTTAGTGCCACGATCTTCTCTTTCTTGCGTTCACCTGCATCAAGTTGCCTTTGGTTCACCCCTTGCTCGTAAGCAATGAGTGATCCAAGTAAGCTGTCAATAGAGTAAATATTTAAATCTTTGGATTCAGTAATAGCAGTAATCTTAGCATTATAAGAAGCAGGCAAACATCTAAGAATCTTGTTCACTCTTTCGTAGTTGGTAAGTTCTCTACCTAAAGCATGCAAAGAGGTAACAATCTGAGTGAACCTTGTGTACATTTCTGAAACAGTCTCACTAGGTTTCATGCAAAAAAGTTCATAATCATGTAACAAGATGTTTAACCTAGATTATTTGACTTCAGTTGTACCTTCGTATGTTATACATAACCTATCCCAGATTTCCTTTCCCGTTGTACAAGTAGAAACACGCATATAGTCTTCAGATTTCAAAGCACAAAAGAAACAGTTCAAACATTTTGCATTCAACTGTGCTAAATCACGATCATCAAACGTCCAATCAGCAAACGGCAATTCAGTTTTCACATTGTTAATCATTCGAAAAGGTGGTTCATATCCGTCCTTAACTAACATCCACATGCGATAATCAATAGATTGCAGAAAAGTAGACATGCGTGTTTTCCAAAAATCAAAAGGAATATTGTCAAACAACGGTGGTCTGGTAATAGAATAACCTTCAACAGTATTACGATTGTTACAGTTAGCCATTGGATCAAATTCAAAAGTTTTTAAACAGAAATTTTGAATCCCGCTCTGATACCACTTGAAAGTTCGAAAGGGATGTTAAGCCCTAGTGAACTAGTCCCGAGGCTAACCAAGAGGGGGGGTGAATTAGTTATTTAAAAATTTCACGATAACTATGAAAATCTTTTCGATACTTAGCAGCGGAAACAAGTAAACAATAACAAAAAGATCAACCAACGATATTCACCCAAGCAGTTTATATTGAAAAGTAAAGTGTAAAACTGAATCAGAAAAGCAAAGCAGATTTTATAGTTGTTCGGTCAACTTGACCTACGTCCACTCCCCGGAGCCTCCCCTCCGGGTATTGCACTAAACAGAAGTGTCTCTCCTTTTGCTCCCACAGCAAGGCGGAGAAGCCTGTACAAAAATCTCCTTTTCACCACACGGTGAGGCAGAGAACCCGACCTCCTTTCGCTTCCTCCTGAAGCAGGCAGAGAACCTTCGAACTCCTTTCGCTTCCTCCTGAAGCAGGCAGAGAACCTACGAACTCCTTTCGCTTCCTCCTGAAGCGGGCAGAGAACCCAGATCTTCTTGCGAACGATCCTCCCATGAAGAACACCGACTAGACGACAGACGACGAGCGGAGAAGACAACTGATCCGTGCTTGGAGCAACCTTAGTGAATCCCTCACTAACTCCCCCTCACAAGATCTCTTCTCTCTCTCCCAACTCTCTCTCTCTCTAGGATTTCTCAGGGAAGGAAGGCAGCAAAAGATTTTTCCAAAAATTGGAAAAAGTTCTTTTAAAGGAGGGCTTAAAATTTGCCCTAAATCTCAACTTGTCGGCCAAGATCGTCCAAGACGATCGGTAGATCGTCCTGTACAATCAGTTCAAATTCAGCTGTTTTGGCCTGGACGATCTGGCTCTTCTGGACGATCAGTAGAAAAAGTTGTTCATATCGTCCCGTACGATCCTACGATCGTCCGGGACGATTAGTTCAAATTGAGGGAAATCGTCCAGAAGACAGTTCGGGTCGTCCAGAGAAATCTGTGCTGGACGACCAAAAAATGACTTGATCGTCCCGGACGATAGGGACATCGTCCGGTACGATTAGTTCAAAAAGGCCCCAAATCGTCCTGTACATAGTTCTGGACGTACAGCTGAAATGTACAAGACGATCACGATCGTCCAGGACGATGTGATCGTATCAATTAAACATTAATTGCTTTCCTTAATTACCAGACTAATTTAGGCATGATTGTAGTGAATCGTCCAGGACGATACACGTATCGTCCGGGACGATCAGACCAAAATACTTAAAATAAAACTTGCCTAACTTAATCTGGCGGCTGAGAATTTCTGATTTGGGCATATCGTCCCGTACGATCCGTAGATCATCCAGGACGATCGGCTCAATCAGACCCTCTTAACTTAGTCGCCCTAATTAGGGTTTCTATTTTAACTGGATCGTCCAGGACGATGTGGATATCGTCCAGGACGATCTGAACAAATTTTTAACAGAAACTCTAATTCACTCAATCTCTCTCCCTGAGTGTGTGTGTGCAAGGTTACTTAGCTAGGGAATCAGTTACATTACAATTGAGTCAATAAAAGGAAAAATCATACATTTGACACACTTGGACCCGACCTTGAGTTGGCTTGAGTGGCTCGCGGTCTTTTGTGCCTGAAACAGATTAGCCAAGCAAAACACACTGGAAACATGTTTGTCATCATCAAAACCAGATTTGCAACACATAGATCCCGATCTCATGAATAGAGAATGGTTACAAATCACCCTTAATTTTGAATTCAATGCCATCTCATTAGTACTTGATGCATTGATGTAAGGTAGAAGGAACCATCCTTTGCTCATGGATCCAAGGCCCACTTAAGAGTGCATTAAAGGATATTGCCGAATCAATTATATGAAATTTCACTTCAATTTTTAATTCTCTTATCTCTAGAAGATGGGTAACTGAACCTAAAGCCTTCTCGCCCTTTTCATTGAACCCACGAAGCACTAACTTGTCAGTTAAGAGCTTGCTAGTATCAACCCTAAGGTATGCGAGAGTCTTTATATTCATCATGTTGACCGATGCACCCAGATCAATGAGAACTATTTAAAACTTAAACTTTCCCATATTTACAGTGATGAAAAGTGGGCGATTGTGGTCGGCAGTTCTAAAGAGTAAATCTTCGTCAGAGAAGGTAACTCATGGGATTTCTTTAAAGTACAAAGCTTCTTCCTTGAAAGTTGAAGCTAACTGAGCTAAGCAAATATCTAGGTTGAGAAGTGCTTTAATTAGAGTCTCCCTCATCTCTTTTGAAAAGATAAGAGTGGCATACATGCTCAACTTAGCAGGCAACTTTCTAAGATGAGCTAAGACATTATAATTAACACTTGGAATGTTAACATCAGGACCCGATGGATTCGAAGGAAGTAGAGTTGATTATTGAGCAGGAATTTGAATTGGATCATTAGAAATAACTTGTTTTCCTATATCTTGAGAAGGTAGCCTAGGGGGTAAAACCTTACCACCACATAGTTATACTTGCACGATCTCATCAGAAGGATAAACTACAGGGGGGTCTACACTCTCCTTAGGTAATTGATTGTCATTATCTGCGTGTGAGTTCAAATCTGAAAGTCTATCACGATGGGACTCCCTTAAAAATTAATTTCAGGGGTTTCACCATCAGATAAGATATCAGATTCATTTATCCATTGAAGAGTCAAATCTGGGGAGCTGAGTGTTTGAACTTCTTGATTGATCTCAACCGATTCTTGATTATTTTCAACAGAAGAGTCATTTAAGTTTTTATTCTTAATATTAATTATCAAAATTTGAGTAGAAGGATCAGATTTTTTATTAAATTTTTGACCCTTTGCCTTTGATAGGGAAAAGTAAAAGTTAGATAAGTTCAGTGGAGATAGTGATTTTGAGCCACCATCCACCACTTGTACAGATCTCTCATCACAAGATTTTCTCTCTATAAAAATGTCACTCTTTTCTTTTTTATTAATTACAGTAACTCCTATAACTGCTATAGAGAAAACTGCCTCAACATCCTCCTGCGAAGCCGCTAGTTCAACCTCCCAGATCGGGCCCCGGGCTCCCATCGGTAACTGTTGAGAAAGATGAAAAGTTTTATTAATCGACTTTTTAAATGCCCGGGATAATGCTATATCCCAACTATCATCAATGGAAAGAGAAAGATTAAAATTCTTACATGAAATAGATTTGATAGACCCCTGATCTGGATCGGCCAGGTACTCCTTTGGAATTATTATATTACCTTCACAAAAATTCTTCTCGAGCCAGTCCTTAAAGATGATGTAGTCTTCGATTGTGTGGCCCAACATGCAATGGTAGGGGCAAAAAGTTAGATCATCCTTCTTATTTGCCTCTTCCGGCTTCTTGGCCTATGACAATCAAAAATCTGGTTTCTTTAAAAGGCTCTTGAAGATCTTTCTCACTGACTCCCTTTTAAATGGATACGAACGAGCCAATCTCTCTCCAAAAGTAATCAGGTGAGACTCCCTAGTAGGTTGAGAAGTTACCTGAAAAGGTGGACATTTCTGAGTTTGTTGAACTGGAGGATTACTTGACTGAACATTTACTGGTTTCTTCCCTTTATCGACAGCTGAAACCATTATTGTTCTCTCTTCAAAAGACTTCAATAATTTACTAGCTTTCTTTTCTTCAATAGAATCCTTCAGGAATGGCATTCTAGAAGCCTCTTCTTGTAGATTACTAGCTTTATTTAATAGTTGTTCAAAGGTTTTGATAGTGAAACCCTTCAGGAGAAAAGTAATAGGCCCATGGATATTCTTTAAAAAGATGTCCACTGCACGTTGCTCTTACAATTGGGGTTCACACTTCATCGAGAGGTTTCACCACCTCAAGATGTACTTAACAAAAGACTCACCCAATTTTTGTTTTATATAATGAGATCACTAATGGTTACGCGCTGCTGAGCTCCTAAGAATCTCTTTAAGAATAGACCCTCAAGCTCTGTGAATGTTTTCACTGAACTGTTCGGCAAATCTGCATACCACTCAAAAGCAATACCAGACAGACTACTCATAAATTGGCAAAAGAGTAGAGCATCCGACCCTCCTGCATTGCAACAGCTCGCTTGAAAGTGAGTCAAATGCTGTCTTGGGTTTTCTAAACCAGTGAAAATTTTAAACGAAGGTGGCACGGAGCCTTTCAAATAAGGTACTAAATCATTGGTAAATTAATATTTCTTCAAACTCATCTTCTCCCAACTTGGCAAGAACTGCTTGAATTTTCAAATCATAAGTAGTATGTTTTGCTACTAACTAATCTAGCATCTCTTGATCAACATCTGAAACTATCCCCTCCTCTCTGATTGTCCCTGGGTCAGTAGTCATGAGAGTGACATCCTTAATAGGGTGAGGGATATCCATCTTAACTGGTGATGGAGGAGCTTAAACAGAGGGAACTCGAACATCAATAAGAATAGAATCCTCAAATCCCTAAACAAGGAGTCGGGGGACCTCAATAGGTAACTAGACTGAATCTTCTCTTATCTAAATCCCAATCGATCTACTTATTTTCTTCATGACATACGGTTCATCTGGCAACATGGGCCTCTTGCCCTTAACATCCACAAGTTTCAAGTCTTTGAAAATCTCTTTAGATTTTAATATCACAGGGGCCAATTTTGAAAATCTTGAAGGTGGGATTGGTGGTCTACCACTGAGAGGGCGACCCCTACCAGATTGAGTTAACACTATCTCCTCTATCTTTACAGATGGGAGGCAAGGTACCCAGTGATATCCATCTACTAACACTGAAGTCACTTGTTGTTTAACAAACTTTTTGTTTCTCTTCACTAGCTGAGGAGTCAGGTTCTTTGCTTCAAATCTTTCTTCCTTCAACACTTCCTTCTTAAGTTTGTGTGAGATCACTCCCTTCAGGTGTCTCATGTACTGTTCCTTGGTTTGACTTGTCTCAGTAGTACAAGTATGGATGATATTCCTTAGCATCTTTGTTCTCAAAGTGTGCTTCTCCTTTGGAGTTCTCTTGACAGAATAGTCGACCGGGCTAGGTGGAGGGCTAGCAATCCTGATAACTCTCTCATCCCCTATAGCATCTACGAGGGGGTGGAAACAACTCCCTTTCAGGAGTGGAGAAGAGGTAGGAACTGGCAGCTCCTCAACAACCTCAGGCTCAACTAAACTCAGAGCCTTCTATTCAGTAATCTTCCTCGATTTGGTGATTTTCTTCCTCACCCTCCTCAGGTAGTTCTTTCTTGCACTGTTGGTGCCAAACAGTAATTCAGAGCTGGAAAAACCCTTTTCAAAGGTAGACATAATTATAGATTTATTTTCCTCATCCTAGACTGAGGATACAGGAGGTGTAAGGGTAGCACCTGCTGCCAGCTTGAGCTTGGGGGAAGGTTATCAGTTTCCCGCACTACTAATTCAACTACTGGACCGTTCTTATCACCTTCAGTGGTGAGGTTAATGATGGTCCCTCCATTTACTGATAATTTCAAAGATTTGAATCCCATTCCAAATTGAATTGTGCTGGTATGGATCAGCTCTTCAATATGGAGGTCGCGATCAATTGAGAACAAAAGTTTTCCAGCCATTGTAGTTGATTTGATTATCTCAGATTTAAAAAGAAGAGATTTGAATTAGAATGCTAAATTTGAATTTGAAAAGAAGATTATATTTCATCATGTATATCGAATTATAAGATTTATAATACGGTGCACGATGATGAAATATAAAGATTAACTTTGATTTGCAAAAAGTTTAAATTTTTTGTTACATATGTTTGATCTTTAAGAGAATGTTGTAGAGAACATATAACAACTATGACTTGGATTTGATTTGAATAGATTTAAAAATGGTTTCAAATTTTGTGGATTGAAGGATGTTTTCTGAGTAATGAAACTCAATAAGTTGAATTTGACTTCAACTTGATGGTTTGCAAATTTCTAAGAAAATCAAGAAGTTTTAACTCGACTCTCTTACCCCACTAACTGATCTAGGGGAAAGATACCAGAGATTTAACTTGATAGAGAGGTTGAATCTCAAATTTGAGTTTAGGAATGATTGAGTTTGTATTGTATATGTTATACCATAAGAGCGTGTTGTAGTAATATATATAACAATGAAAATTGTATTGGATTTGAAAGAAGGAGATTCAAAATTTTGAAAATTCGGCAATATTTTCCCTTATTTTAAACTCAAGATGTTGAATTTGCATTCAACGTAAATGTTTACAAAGTTTGGGAGAAATTTAGAGAAGTGGACTTGACTCTTTTACCATGTTGAAGAGGTCGGGGTAAAATGTCAGAGCTCAGATTTGAGAGATACTAAAATTTAAAGTAATTTTTATAAAAGATTGGATTTGCATTGTCAATGTTAATCTACAAAAGGTGTTGTAGGAGAATATATGACAAATGACGATTAAAGTTGAAGAATTTTAAGAGGTTGTTTTGAAAATTTGAAAATTCGGCAGCATATCCCCTTATTTTTTGAAACTCGAGGTATTGAATTTGCATTAAATGCAAATATTTATAAATTTTAGAGAAGATTTTAAGAAAACAACTTGACTCTTTCATCTCGAGGAGTGATTCGAGATGAAATTTCAAAGATTGAATCAACTAGAGGGATTGAAGGTGCATTGCATATATTAAACTATGACGATCGTTGTAGAAAAATATATAGCAATGAAGGTTAGAGTTGAATAAATTTGAAAAGGATATTTGAAATTTTAAAAATTCAGCAGCATCTCGCCTTATATTGAAACTCAAGGTGTTGAACTTGTGTTCAACAAAAAAGATTTACAAAGTTTTAATAAGGAGATGCTAAGAAGTCGACCCGACTCTTTCATTTCGATGAGTGATTCAGGAGTGAAATGTCGAAGGTAAACTTTACCAGAAGTATTGAGTTTTCAAATTGTATTTGGAAATGATTTCTATATTAAATCTCATATATTGAGTTATAAAGAGTACAATCCTATATAGTGATATAATGTAGAGATTGTTTAGAATTCGAGGAGCTTTGGATTTCATTAAGGAGTTTAAAGGCGCGATTTTGAAGTTGAAGGACCTTTTATAAGTTATATAACTTAGCATGCTATTGATTGATCTGAGCACGTGAGTTTCTAACATTTATAGGAAGGTTTGAATAGGATTTGGCTCGATTCTTTTGCGCTACAAATTAGTTTGGAGGCAAAATGTCAATGCCTAGTTTGGAAGAGGTTTCCTACACTCACCTCTCATTTAACATGTCTTAATTGAGTTAGCCACACTCACCTAAGAAAGAAATGGGTAGAGGGACTAACGTAAGAAAAGTAGTCAAAACTATTGATTTAATAAAATCCATACCGCTATTAAAGAAGGAGAGAGAGAAATTTCCTAGTGGAGTCACCATTTTTGTTTGATTGAAAAAGTATGTGTTTTGAAAAAGGATTTTCTTTGGGAAATATTTAATTTTTAGAATTTTTAATTTTGAAATCAAACTCTCATTATGAATGATATATCACTTCAAGAGGTGAACATATCGTTCATTAATGGGTTCAGATTCTAAAACTTTGAATTTATCCTAATTATCATAGTCGAATTTAAGAAAGAACTACATATGACCCCAAAGGGTCAAAATGAGTGTTCAATCAAATATTTACCTATAATAATTTGGATAAAAGGATCATTAATTTCATAATTAAATTTATAATAGTAATTGATATATCTCTCCAGGGAAAGAAGTTATCAATCACAATTGATCATTTAAAAATGATGATAATGATCATCGGGTTTTGATTTTCCCAAAGAAAGTTAATTGACAGTTTTAAAAACTTGATTTTGAAAATTAGATCTGGATTTTTAAATCTCCTATGAGCGTAAGCCTTTATATTTAATTAGATCATAGGAAACCAGAAACTTTCTATGAATACTCTGGATTAAAATAGCAATATAAATTTTATTTAAGATTTTAAAGTTTGATATCAAAGGAGGTAATGGTTGAAATTTTAATAGGGATTGATTCAAGGTTGAACAATTATTTTTGGAGTCAAAGGAAGAGAAGTAGGAGGCACTTAAAATTCTGAAATAATTCAGAAGCACCCCAGTCTATCCTAGGTGTTGGTCTTGAATTTGATAGATAAAAATGTTTAATTTAAATGATAAATTTTATTAGAAAGTTGGGATTCAATTCCCAGAGGTTGAGGTCTTATAGCCTAAGCTTGCCTCAGAACCTAAGTCTAAAGTGGGTACTAAAAATCAGTGACCCGAACCTAGCTAATGCAATGCAGCATTTGGACTTACCCCAGCCTGGATTAGGGAGCCAGCTAAACCACCTAAATGCTTTAAAACTATGAGTCTGATCTTTTATGTAAGAGTGGTTAGGGACATTATTTAAGATTGAGTTTTTTTAGAATAGGGCTAGAATGTAGAGCAGTCCTTAATTTGGCCCCTTGACTTATGTTGTGTGAAATGCTTAAGTTAAAATATAATTAAAGGTTTAAACACTTTTAAGTTTGTTACTAATGCAATGCATGCAAATTGACTCAATTAAATGCTTAAATTAGAATGAAGAAGTTTTAAAATCAAGCTTAAAAAAGAGGTTTTATCATAAAGATTGCACAAATCCCCTTGACAGAACTACACCCTCATAGGACTGGTGGTCTGCCAGAACACGCAAGTGGGGAGGTGCCTAACAAGTGGAAAAAAATGCAACAATTATGAAATGAGAACTCCCGATGGTCCCGGGCTTACTTCTTAAAATGTTAAAGTTTCTATGTGAGCTTAAGAAAATTTAATTTTGTTTAAGTGAAAGAATTTTTAACGTCCTTCACGAGCCTCTAATTGCGTTCCAGGCTAAAATAAAGATTGACATGTAAAGAGCGCCAAAAAAATTACTAAAAGTATGTAATCCTAATATTGTAATCAATATCAAATAATTAATTAAATAATTAAATCAATTAAATTTAAAACTCAAACTGAAAATCTATGTGGCAAGTGCCACTTAATTATACAACCCAGGGTCTACAGGAAAAGTAAAGTGGCCGGGCACCACTGACTACAACCTGAATTCTACACCTAAGACTTACGTGACTGAGAATTGGGATTCTTCTTATTCTTCACTTCTTTATCCTTCTACGAGCTCCTTGGATCATCGGGTCTGGATATCCAAATGGAAAGAAACTCCCCCTCAAGAGAGGTGTTATCTTTCATCTTTGGTTACTCAAATCCATCCTAACCTGATCTTCCAAATGGACAAAGACTCTCCCCTATAAATTTCTTCTCCTATTTAATTTAAAGGGGGACTTAAGCATTCTGGAGCACCTGTGTAATTTAACATTTATAATTTTGCCCCCTTTATTTTATTGCCCTATACGAGCATGGCCACATGCATAAGATTGAGTTAGCATAAAAAATCCCTAATCTAGGGGTAGATCTAATATACAATCAAATTAAAACATAGAGTGCAGGAAGTAAATAAACAATCAATCAATTATTCAAATCTATCAACCAGCATGCAATAAAAATTATAAAAAATCTGGCACACGTAAGTAACAGAAAAGTAAACACCGGCTTAACCTAATACTAGAGTTGGTTGTCCTAGCAAATCATCTAAAGTGTGTGAGGTAGGCTATGTGGGTTGGATATGTCCTATATAGGGTATTTAGTTCAAATTGTTTAAGGTTCTGGTTTGCTGAAAGACTTAAGGAGGGGTTTTGATTAAAGTTAAAATATTAATGGTTTATGATTAATTTAAAATATATTATTTTAAAGTTAAATGATAACCACTTTTGTTGCTTACTGAGGCCGTGAAGTTTATTTCACCTTTTTTTGGGCTAATTTAATAGCCTCGTAGGCATGGGTTACCTAGTGATAACCGATATAGTTAAATGATTTGATTTAATTAAGATTTAAAATTTAATTAATTTTAATTAAACTTAATTTGTTGCTGATTTAAAAGTTTGAATTTATTTAAATTTGCTTTCAACTAGTTTGTGGCATTGTGCCACCAGGCTTGAGGAACAAAGCCTCCTTAGGACACGTAGCCCTACAGCCTAGAGTTGTCTAGCCTATAAACTTGGTTGATATAATTTGATTAAGAATTTCAGTTTTATTTAGATCATTAATAATCAATTGATTTTTAATTTTTAATACTTCACTGAATCTATTCATGGGGTTGGGCAACCAGGCTCGAGGAATAAAGCCTCTTTAGGAGACGTAGCCCCGCAGCCCAGAGTAGTCCAGCCTAAAAACTTTATTTCAGGAGTGGTTGTTGTGTATTAAGGGGTTGGTAGAGTGATTTAAATATCAAATTAATATTTTCTGAAATTTAGAATTAATTATCAAATTTCAGAATTTTTCGGATAATTTTAATGATTTAATTAAGGGGTCAAAAGTTCACTTTTTGATTAAGCTTAAATTCTTGAAAGTTAGTATTTTATTAAAATATTAGACCTTAATAAAATCAGTTAGACTATAAGTATGCTAGAGTTGGATTTTTCTATATTTTATTATGAATCTTTGAAGTTTTGACTTGAATATTAGTTGAAGTTTGACCAAAAGTTGACTTTTTTAAATTTGAATGATTTCTAGAAATTTGATATTTTTGATAAATATTAGATCTTATTTTAAGTTGAATGCCTTTGAGTTTGACTGCTTTGGAATTTTCCTAAAGTAGTTATGAATTTTCAAAGTTTTGTGTATTTATTGAATTATTTAATTAGTTTAATTATGGGTGTTTTAATGATTTGAGTCCAAATGACTTCTAAACTTCTTGAAATCACCCCTAAAGATCAGGAATGATCTAAGGAGGGATTATAAAGTGTTTGAGAAATTTTTGATTTTTTAATTATTTTTAACTAATTAATTTAATTAAAATTTAGATTTTAATGATTATTAAATTATTCTTAAATCTAAAGTCAAATCTAGTTGATTTTAATTTTCATGTATTGAGAATTGAGTTCTGGTCAATTTTAGGTAATTTTTATAATTTTTTGGATTTAATTTTAATTTATTAGAATTTTTAGAAGTTTTAATATTTAATTAAGGTTTAATCTTGATTAAATAATTAGAGGGCTTAATGACTTTAACAATCAGTAAGAAAATTTTTATGGTTTGAGAGTATCACTATATTTAAGTGGTTCAAATTTCAAATCAAAATGATGTGTGCCCTAATTCTTCGAATTTTTTTAAGTTCTCTAATCAAGGTCCTAAATTATTATCCTTAATGATGTCACTAAGTTTAAATGAGTTTGAATCAATGTCTTATCTAACCCTTAGACATGTACATATAAACACACATATAACCATCACAATCACATCCTAGAACTAGGAGAGCCCTAAGTGTGTGTGTGCACATACACATGCTAATAAATAATGACTTAAGTAATTAACAATTTGATTAGTAAATAATTAAAAATTATTCACTAATCATCCCCATTAATCTTAGTAATTAAAAGTTAAACTATGTTTAAAATTTCCATGGACCTCTAAATGCTTGAAGATTTAATAATCATATAATTTTAAAATAGAATTTTAAGATATATATAAATATATATGCATTTACATAAATATATATATATGAAAATATAGGTTTTGAAATTAAGAATTAAAAATTTCAAAGTTATTTGAAAATAAATTTATAATTTTGAAAATATTTAATTAAGTATTAATTAAACATTAGAATATTCAAATAATTCAATTTATTTAAAATAAATTAAAATTTAAATTTGAAATTAAATTTAAATTAAAGTATTTGAAGTTTTAAAAATTTTGATAAATTATTCAAAATTTTCTGAATTAATTAGGATTTAATTTGAATTTTTAAAGTTTTATAGTAATTAAATATATTTTTAAATAATTTAAAATTAATTAATATTTAAAAATGATTTTAAATTAAATTAAACTAAACCTTAGATGTTTTCTGAGATTATTAAAATTATTTAAAATAATTTATTTAAACTTTTCAAAATTGTTTGAATTTTAATTTTAACTAAATATTAATTAAATATTTAAATTGTTAATTTATTTAAAAAACTATTTGAAATATACAAAATATTCCTTAAATTAGTTTTAATTTTAAAATTGAATATTGTTTAAAATAATTCCTTAATTATTCAAAATATTTTAAAGTAAACTTATATATTTGGAGAATATTAGTTATTTAATTAATTAAATATTGCTTGATTATTTAAGTATTTAAATAATATAGGGTATATAAATATTATTAAATATTTTGAGTTAAATTTTAATATTAAAATAATTAAAATATATTTTAAATATAAATTTAGAATGCTCAAAATATATTTAAAATAAAATTTGAATCATTGAAAATATTTGAATTAATATTAAATTAAATATTAATTAAAGTCTAAATATTTAAGTATTTAAAATAATTTAAAATATATTAAATATTTTAAATTTACTTTAATTTTAAATTAAGGGGTTCTCAATTCTAAAACTTTTGGTATATTGAACTTAATTTTTTTATTAATATTAAATTTTTAATAATTATTAAAAGAACTAATTAAAAAAATTAAAATTAATTTAAAAAAATAGCATGGCGGTAGCGGACCAGACACCTGGCATGACGGGAATGGAGGATCAGAAAGCACGGTAATGATTACAGGCGGTGCAAGGATTACGCCGCCCACAATCATTAGGCAATCATGAAATCGCGGATGCAATTTCACTTATCTGTATCAGCAAATGCGCAACGTTGTCCAATCTCACGTGGTTTGAGATGGATGATATAGATTTCGTCAGACGAAGAGTTAAATGCCAGATCTGATTCGTGAAAGTTCATGAGGGGTGTTTAACCCTTATGAACTAGTCCCGAGGCTAACCCCCTCTTTAAAAACTTCTTTAACAAAAAAAATATCTTTTTATATCTTGTAGTGGAAATAAATTAAATTAATAATAAAAAGATCAATCATAGATTTCACCCAAGTAGTTAATCACAGTAAAATAAAAGGTAAAAAATAATCAGAAAGAACGTACCAGATTTATAGTGGTTCGGTCCAACCTTACCTATGTCCACTCCCCGGAGGCACATTCTAAGTATTGCACTACACCTTTAGTGACTCTCCTTTAGCCCCCACAGCTAGGCAGAGAAGCCCTTACAAAATCACTTCCACCTTCAACGGTGCGGCGGAGTAGCCGGCTCTTTTGACACCAAAGAGATCTTCTTCTTTCCAAAACTTCCCTTGAGATAACCCTTGAATCCGATGGTACTTAGGTGCAAGCTTACCGGAGCAACCGTGTGAACCCCCACACACTCCCTCAAAAATCCCCCTTCCAAGGCTCTTCTCCCTCTCAAACTCCACCCTTTTCTCTCTCCCTTTCAAGCTCTCTCTTTAAGTTTTCTCCAAAAGAAATGAAACCTCATTGGCTACCAAAGACACCTATCAAGTGCCTTGAGAAAGCTTAAATAGAGAGCTCCAAAAACCTTTCCAAATCAGTTCTGGTGGCAAAGATCGTCCAAGATGATCACAGGATTATCTAGGATGATTTGCTCAAAAAGACAGCTTCAGAAAACCCTAAAAACTCAATTCTGTAGCCAAAGATCATCCAGGAAGATCGCAGGATTGTCTAGGACGATGTGTAGAATTTAACCTGATAGTCCTGGACGATCCCAGGATAGTCCAGGATGATCAGAATATCAAATTATGCATATTTGATTGAATAATCACAGCATTAATTTAGGCAACATTATCATAGATCATCCCGGACGATCTAAATCATCTAGGATAATTAGAACAAGATTTGAATCTTAAATCCTTACCTAAATTATCATGGTGGCTAGGGTTTTGAGATAGTAATGGATCGTACAAGATGATATAAATATCATCCAGGATGATTAGTTGAATGAACAGAACGTCCAGGACGATCCTGTGATCATTTAGTACTATTTATTCAAAAGTTGAACTTCTGGTTTTGACTAGATCTCACTCCCCCTAAGTATGTTTGTACATGGTCACAAGCAAGCAAGCACCCTTATAGGACTTGACTCAAGAAAATAAAAAGTACATCAAGATGTATTACAAATATCATCACATCATAACCTATTCTACCCATTCTTGAGCCTTGAAACTTTATTGGAAGGTGCATACTATTCCTGAAAAGTTAGTATATACATAAAGAAATATACATTAAAAATACTAGGAGATTTGATGAAAGTTCGATAGGGATGTTTGTTTGATTGAAAAATATAGTTTTGAAAAAGTTGTTTTAATTTTCTTTGGGAAAGTTAAATTTCTGGAATTTAAATTTTATAATTGAATACTTATTATGAATAATATATCACGTCGAATGGTGAACATATCGTTCTCTAATAGGTTCAGATTATAAATCTTTGAATTTTTCTGATTATTATAATCAAACTCAAGGAGAAACAATATATGATCCCGAAGGATCAAAATGATGTTCAATTCAATGTTTGATTATGTTAATCTGAATAGGATCATTAATTTCATAATCAGAACCATGATTGTAATTGACATATCTATCTGAGGAAAGAAAATATCAATCACTATCAATAGTTTGAATATCACGATAATGATTGTCAGGTTTGAATTTTCCAAAGATAATTAATTAAAGGTTTTGAAAAAGCTTGATTTTGAAATCAGGTCTGGGTTTCTAAATCTCCTACGAGCGCAAGCCCTCGTAGTTAATTACATCGTAGGAAACCAGAAATTTCCTACAAATACTCTCGATTAAAATAGCGATACGAATTTTTTTTTTAAGATTTCGACGTTTGATATCAAAGAAGGTTAAAGGACTGGAAATTCAATACGGATTGGTTCAAGGTTGAGCACTTATTTCTGGAGTCAAAGAAAGAAGAGTAGGAGGTATCTTGAGATTCTGAATTACTTCAGAAATACCTCAAACTATCCTAAGTGTTGGGCTTGAATTAGATTGAAAGATATTTTAATGTTTGAGTGGACAATTTTATTAGAAAGTGGGAATTAAATTCCCGGAAGATTGAGGTCTTAGGATTTAAAATCTGCCTCAGATCCTAAGTCTAAAATTAGGTACTGAGAATCAGTGACCCGGAACCTAGCTAATGCTATGCAATCTGGACTTACCCCGGCCTGGATTAGGGAGCCAGCTAAACCACCTAAACGCTTTAAAACCATGAGTCAAAGTCTTTATGAAAGAGTGGTTAAGGATGTTATTTAAGATTGAGTTTGAGGAGTTGGGGTCGACATCTAGAGCAGATTCCTAATTGACCCCTTAACTTATGCTGGGTGAAATGTCTAAATAAAATGCAATTAAGATTTAGACTCGTTTTTAATTTGTTACTAATGCAATGCATGCTAGTTGACTCGATAAAATACTTAAATTGATATGAAGCAGTTTTAAAATCAGGCTTAAAAAAATAGGTTTTATCCTAGAGATTGCACAACATCCCCTTGGACAGAACTGCACCCTAATAGGTCAGGTGGTCTGCCAAAACCCGCAGGCGGGGAGGTGCCTAACACGGATGAGAAAAGTCAATATGAATGCATGAAAAACCCCCGGCGAGTCCGGGCTTACTTCTTAAGAGCGTTAGAGTTTCTATCTGAGCTTAAAATTTTTAATTTTATTTAAGTATAAAAGGTTTATGACCGTACCCTCACGAGCCTCCGATTGGGTTCCATGCTAAATCAAATACGACATGCAATAAGCGCCAAAAAACTACTAAAAGCATGTAAGTCCTTAATCGCAATCAATATCAAATAATCAAATCAATCAAATGATTAAATTAATTAAATAAATGCTCAAACTGAAAGTCCATGTGGTAAGTGCCACTTAATTATACAACCCAGGGTCTACAGGAAAAGTAAAGTGGCCGGGTACTACTGACTTTAACTCGGATTCTATTCCTAATACTCAAGTGACTTTGAGATTTGAGATTCTTCTCATTCTCCACTTCTTCGTCTTCTTGGAACTCCTTGGATCGTCGGGTCTGGATATCCAAATGAAAAGAAACTCTCCCTGAATAGGGGTGTTATCTTTTCTCTTTGGATATTTAAACTTCATCCTAATTTGGATCTCCAAATGGATAGGAACTCTCCCCTAAGGGATGTTCCTTCCTCTTTGGATTCCAAATTGGATGTTTAAACATCTCAATCTCAAAGTACTTTTATATAATTTACAACTCAATTTAAATCGAATTACATCAATTGAAATTAAAAATCTAGACTCAACAACCTGCAAGGTTATCCTAATAATCAACAGTTTATATTTGACATCCCAAGCAGTTATATATTAAAAATTTAAAATACTCAAATCAGCCACGCTTGGCTATGCTCTTTTAATTTTAAAGGGGGACTTAAGCATGCTTAGCACCTGTGTAATTTTAATATTAATGATTTTTGCCCCCTTTAGTTTATGCCATGTATGAGCATGGCCACCTACATAAGATTGAATTAGTATAAATCGTTCCTAACCTAAGGGTAGGTCAAACATACAATCAATAACATCACAGAGTGCGGTAAATAAATAAACAATCACATCAACATCAATTACTTAAATCTAACAACCAGCATGCAATGAAAACCACAGAAAACTCGGCACATGCAAGTAGTAGAAAAGTAAACACCGGCCTAGCCTAAGACTAGAGTTGGTTGTCCTAGCAAACCATCTAAAGTGTGTGAGGTAGGTTGTGTGGTTTTGATATGTCCTAAATAGGCACTTGATTGAAGTTGCTTAATGTTTTGATTGGTTGAAGGCTTAAGGGAATTTTGATTTGAGTTTAAATCTTAATGACTTAAAATTAATTTTAAATTTTGATTTTGATTGTTTGTTGGATATCACCTTTGTTGCACACTGAGGCCGTGAAGTTTATTTCACCTTCCTTGGGGCTAATTTAATAGCCTCGTAGGCCTGGGTTACCCAGTGGTACCTGATATAATTAAGTGCTTTAAGTTTGATTAATGTTGAAGGTTGATTAATTTTTAATCAAAGTTGGTTGGTAACTGGTTTTAATGTTGATTTAAGATTTTTTAGAATTTTTGACAATTTTTTGAATTTTGGAATTTTTGGATTATTTTATTCATTTAATTTAAGGGTCAAAATTTAACTTTTTGATTTAAAGTATTTTCTAGAAAGTTAATATTTTATTAAAATACTAGACCTTAATACGATCAGTTAGACAGTAAGTACATTAAAACTGGATTTTTCTAGATTTTATTATGAAGGTTTGAAGTTTTGACTTAAATTTGAACTAGGTTTGACCAAAAGTTGACTTTTTTCAAACTTGATTGATTTCTGGAAGCTTAGCATTTTTAATAAATATTAGACCTTAAGGTGAGTTGTATGCCTTTGAGTTTGCTCAATTTGGAGTTTATTTGAATTAGTTATGAATTTTTGAAGTTTTGAGTATTTATTGAAATTTCAAAATTGTTTAATTAAGGCCCTTTTTATGATTTGGATCCAAATGACCTCCAAAGTTCTTGAAATCAACTCCAAAGGTCAGGAATGACCTAAGGAGTGATTTCCAAGTGTTTGAGAAATTTTTGGAATTTTTAATTATTTTTAATTAATTAAATTAATTAAATGTTGAATTTCAATTAAATTCAAGTTAAACTTAATTTTAAAGTCCAGTCAAGGGGCTTTTATTTTTCATTGATTAAGGATTCAATTCTGGTCAGTTTAAAGTATTATATGTAATTTTTGGGATTAATCTTGATTTATTAGAATTTTTGGAAGGCTTAAAGGCTTAATTAAGGTTTAAGTTTGATTAAATTAATTAAGATGCTTAATGATTTCAAAATTCAATGAGAAATTTTCTATGGGCTATAGATGTCACTAGGTTCAAATGGTTTGAGTTTCAAGTCAGAGGATGTGTATCCTAATTATTGAAATTAATCATAGTTCTCTAAACAAAGATCCTTAATTATTGTCCTTAATGATGTCATTAGATTTTGTGGATTTAAATCAATGTTCAACTAACCCTTGGACATATACATACATGCATACATACAATCAATCAATCCTAGACCTAGGAAAGCCCTAAAACTAGGTGGTGTGTGCACCTACACATGTAAATCAAGTTAAAATTTGATTAATTAAAGGATTAATCAATGTTAATTATTCATTGATTAATCATCATTCCACATAAATTCTATTCAAGCAAGCTTAATCTAGGTTTAGAATTTCAAGGGATCTCTCAAATATTTAAGATATATAATTTTAAAATAATATTTTAAAACATATGTGTATGTTTATAAGCATGAAAGTATAACATTTAAAATTAATATTTCAAAATATTATTAAAATATTTTCAAAATATCATTAAATAATTTTTTAAAATATATTGAGAGATCCACTGATTTTTAAAGTTATTTAAATATATATATATATATATATATATATATACATATATTTTTTTTAAATATTCAATCTAATATTTAATAATTGAATATTACTTAAACATTAAATAATTGAATAATTAATATTAATCAAATTAAATCAAGATTTTAAACTCAAAAATTAATTTTAAATTAAAGTACTTAAATTTTTGAAAATTTTGAAATACTATATTAATATTTTTTGATTTAAAATGAATTTGATTGAAATTTTTAAAGTTTAATTTAATCAAATGAATTTTAAATTAACTAAAACTTAATTAATATCCAAAAATAATTTTGAAATTAATTTAAAATTAATTCTTAAATATTTATATCTGAAATTTGAAAATATTGAAATAACAAATTAAAATTTAGAAGATATTTTGATTTAGTATAATTAGATATTATTTAAAACATTTAATATTTAGATATTAGAAATAATTTAAAATATATTAAATATTTTAAATTAATTTTAATTTTTAATTAAAGGGGTTTAAAATCCGAGCATTTTGATATATTATACTAAATTTTTGGGTTAAAATTGAATTTTAAATAAATTTTTAAAGTTTATGAATTTAAAATAGGTTTAAAATTAATTAAACCTTAATTATTTATTAATTCGCCGGCGGGAGCTACGTGGCAGAATCCCATTGGCAGATAGAAATGCTGGCAATGATTGCCTGGCGGCGCAATGATTGCGCCGCCGGCAATCATCGCGTGATGATTAACCAGTGGGAACGCGGATCACTAATCCACGTCAGCGGGTCGTATGGGCCGTCTGATTGTGCATGTTCTGAAATCAACGGATGCGATCACATCGAACGAATGATTTCCTAGATAGCTAATCCCATGGTTTCAAATGAATGGCTCAGATTGAGTCAAACCGAAAGATCAACCGCGGGATTTAATTCCTCGTTCGTTCAGGCCACGGAATAGGAAAATCTCGACCATTGATCATAAGATCAACGGTCCAGATCTCCCTCAGCGAGCAGAAAATGTAAACCGAGTCTTAGAACTCATTTTTTTGCTCGTTCTCCCAAACGGATCGATAAAATAAATTGAAATTTTAAACCTAGCTAGCTGCAATGAATAGAATTCATGTGGACGTGTTTAAATTTCTTGGAAAGTGCCTTTTAAAAAGCTATTTAGCTCTAAGTGTGTAAGCTAGGGTTTGGGTTTTAGGGAGATTTACCCGATAGATTTTGGAAATTTTTGAAGCTCTGAGCTTGTTGACTGTCCACGCAACTTTTCTCTCTGGAACCCTCGATCTAATAGGCTACGGATTGAGCTGAAGGAGCCTTCAACCGATTTGAACTTGAACTTGCCGGAAGGCTCGTCGCCGGCGACTTCTAGCGGCTGGATTCGGCTTGGGATATACATGGGAGGTTATTGAATGCTAGAATGAGCAGAGAGCTCAGTTGGGGGGTTTGAGTCTGGAGAGAGAGTGTGTAAGGGAGAATCATGTTCTAAGGAAGGGTTTTACCCTATTCAATTCCTTCCAAATTGAATCAGTGGCTGGGATGGGTTTGTTTGAGCTCTATGATGTTGCCAAGTGTCCCTAGGGTGGTTGGGAGTAGGAGGCAAGGACAAGGGAAGGACATCCTAGGTGTAAAGTGCCTTCTTGTCCTCTTATGGACACATGGAACCTTGAGGGCTGTTGGATTTAAATTCAATGGTTAGGATAGGCTCTAAGAACCTTCTAGAGTCTGATCTAACAGCTGGAATGGTTTAAGGAAAGAGGGATTAGGCTTAAGATGGGTTTTGACCATCTTTGACCACTCTAAATCCTTGTTTTGACTGTTTGACCAGTCCAAGGCCACTTGGACTACTGAGGTGGCAAGGGAGTGATATTAGAAAGCTGTTTGGATAAGTTGAATAAGGTTGGAATAGTTTGAAATGGATTTAGAAAGGTTTTTTGACCACTTTTGACCCATTCAAAGGTCTATATTTACTGTTTGACTGGTCAAACAGTCGACCTAAGCCTAAGTGGACATGGCCTAAGACTTAGACATTGAATACATGCATCTCAAAGCTTTAATGTGATTTGCTTAAAGCTTGAAAGAGGGGGGTTTGAAGTGATTTGACCAAGTTTCAATGAGTTGACTTGGTCAAATCAAATTAGATTTAACTCAAAATTGATTGGAGAATACTTGAATCATGGAATGGACTTATTTAAAAAACTCAATGAAGTCTGAGGATGTTGGTTTGATCATGCCAAGTGATTTGACCTAAGCAAGCTAAAATTGAGTAGACTTGGGTTCAGTTGACCAAGTCAACTTTTGACTAGGTCAAGGGTCCAGTCAAATCCAAACTATTGGGGAAGTACCTAAATGAATTTGGATAGGTTTGTTATTGATCTTGAAGCCTAATTAAATATAATAAAGCTTGAGGATTGAACTGGTCAACCTGAGTTGACTTGGTCAACCAGGTTGACCCAGGGTTAGGGTCTGGATTGAATCAATTTCAAATAATAAATGGAGCCTGGTAGATGTGTTTCAGGAGTTTAAATAGGCTATTTGGATCAAATGACCCATTTAGGCCTTTAATGGGCCTAATGGGTCAACTAGGTTGACTTGGTCAACCAGGTTGACCCAGAGTCAGGGGTTGGGTTCAATCAATTCAGAATGACATTCTGAGTCTACTGGTGGTGGTCTCAAGGTCTGGGGAGGTCATTTGGTCAAAATGACCTATTTGGGCCTTTAATGTGCCTTTTAGGTCAACCCTGGTTGACTTGGTCAACCAGGTGGGCCCAGGGTCTGGAAATGGGTTCAACAGATTTGAAATGATATTTGGAGACCAATGAAGGTGGTCCCAAGGTTTGGGGAGGTCATTTGGTCAAAATGACCTATTTTGACCCATAAAGGCCTGTTTGGTCAAACTAGGTTGACTTGGTCAATCAGGTTGACCCAGGGGCTGGAAGTGGGTCCAACAGATTTGGTTTGATATTTGAAACTTGCTGGAGGTGGTTGTATTTCATTTGGAGCTCATTTGACCAAAGTGACTATTCACACCCCATAGGGGTATTTTGGTCATTTTGACCCCTGCTCAACTGGGGGTCAAATTGAGTCTAACAAAATGCAGTTTATTGCTTAATGGATCATAATCAAGGGTCTGAAAGTAATTGGAGGGTTTGGAGAAAGCTCCAGGATCAAAATCCACTGGGTGGTAGGTCCAGTGGCATAGACTGTAAATATTTGAAGGTTTTACAGCCTTTGGATTTCAATTCATTTTCTGGGGTTAGAGACCTCAGAATGAGCTCAAATTTAGAGGGTTGCCTCTAGAGACATGTCACATCAGTGTGGAACTGATAGACCTTAAATCAGAGGTCATATGATAGGGTTTTGAAATATTCAAAGATTCTTTGGAAAAGGCTTTTAGGACTTAGATCTTCAGCCTTAGAATTGAGTCTGGAAATCTGGGTTTAAATTGGAATTTTAATTTGAATGATTGGATTTGAATTATCCAAATCATTCATAATCATTTAGAGATCATAAATGATAGGATAGGATTAAGGTTTGATCAAAGGTAGAATCAGGGTTTCAACTAGAGTTTCGATTTTGAATTGGATTGAATTCTGGATTTTGCTCAAGGTTTGAATTGAGAATATGGATTAAAGTCTGGGCTGTTCCAACGTTTGAATAGATTTGAGGACTGGATAGATCTAAGATCTAGGAGTGATTCTAGGACCTAAATTGATCTAGTGAAATCCTAAGGTCTAGAGTAGATCCTAAGGACTGAAGTCTAGGAAGATCCTAGAGTCTAGGAAATCCTAGGGAAATCCTAGGGTCTAGAGTAGATCCTAGGGACTGAAGTCTAGGAAGTTCCTAGAGTCTAGGAAATCCTAGGGAAATCCTAAGGTCTAGAGTAGATCCAAGGGACTGAAGTCTAGGAAGTTCCTAGTGTCTAGGAAATCTTAAGGTCTGGGATCTAGAAGGTAGAATAGATCCTAAAGTCTAAATTCTAGGAAGATCCTAGGGTCTAGATTGATCCTAAGATCTAAAATCTAGGAAAGATCATAGGATCTAGAATAGTCTGGAAATTTGATTGATCTGAGATCAGGGTTGATTTGAATCTGGATTGATCTAGGATTAGATTGATCCTATAGTTAAGATTAATTTGAAGAGATCCTAGGGTCTAGAGCAGATCCTAGGGATGGAAATCTAGGAAAATCCTAGAGTCTAGATTGGTCTTAAATTGTAGTGATCTAGGATCAGGATTGATCTGGGGTCTGGATGGGTCCTACTGACCTCATACAAAAATGGGTCAACAATGTTAAGCCCTGATGAACTAGTCCCGAGGCTAACCAAGAGGGGGGGGGGGGAGGGGTGAATTGGTTATTTAAAAATTTGAGAGCAACAGTAAGAATCTTTTCTATGATATGCAGCGGAAACAAGTAAATACCCAAACGAAAAGATTAAACGTAAATTTCACCCAAGTAGATAATCACAGAAAACTAAAGTGCAGAAAGTAATCAGAAAGAACACACCAGATTTTTATAGTGAATCGGTCAACTTGACCTACGTCTACTCCCCAGAGCCTCCCCTCTGAGTATTGCACTAATTGAAAGTGTCTCTCATTTTGCTCCCACAGCAAGGCAGAGAAGCCTGTACAAAAACCTCCTTTCCACTGACACAGTGAGGCAGAGAACCCAAACTCCTTTTGCTTCCTCCTAAAGCAGGCAGAGAACCTCAGACTCCTTTCGCTCCTCCTGAAGCGGGCAGAGAACCCCGAATCTTCTTTCGAACGATCCTCTCACAAAGAAAACCAACACGATGAAAGATGACTAGCGGAGAAGACGACTCTGATCCTTGCTCGGAGCAACCTTTATGAACCCCTCACGAACTCCCCCACACAAGATCCACTCTCTCTCTCTCCCAAACTCTCTCTCTCTAGGATTTCTCTGGAAAGGAAAGTAGCAAAAGATTTTTCTTATTGAAAGAAAAAGATCTTTTATAGGAGGGCTCAATATTTGCTCTAAATCTCAACTGGTCAGCCTAGATCGTCCAGGACGATTGATAAATCATTCTGTACGATCAATTCAAAATCAGTTGTTTCAACCTGGATGATCAGGCTCTTCTGGACGATTAGTGGAAAATGTTGTTCATATCGTCCCGTACGATTTTACGATCGTCCGGGATGATTAGTGTAAATTCAGGAATTTCGTCCAAAAGACCGCTCTGGTTATCCAGAGAAACTTATCCCAGATGACTAAAAAATGACTTGATTGTCCAGGACAATACGGATATCATCAAGTATGATTAGTTCAAAATGTGCCCAAATCTTCCTAAGCACCGCTCTGGATGTACAACTGAAACACACTAGACGATCATGATCGTCCAAGCCAATCCTGCAATCGTCTAGGACGATATGATTGTATCAATCAAGTATTAATTACTTTTTTTAATTACTAGACTAATTTAGGCATGATTGTACTGGATCGTCCAGGACGATACACGTATCGTTCGGGATGATCAGACCAAATATCTAAAAATAAAAATTTGCCTAACTTGATCTGGCGGCTGAGAATTTCTGATTTGAGCATATCGTCCCGTATGATGTAGGAATCGTCCAGGATGATCTGCTTAATCAGACAGACTTAACTTGGTCACCCTAATTAGGGTTTCTATTTTTTACTTGATCGTCCAGGATGATGTCAATATCATCCAGGATGATATGAACAAAAAATTGAACAGAAACTCTAATTCACTCAAGCTCTCCCCCTAAGTGTGTGTGTGCAGGTTACTTAGCTAGGGGATCAGTTACATTACAATTGACTCATGAAAAAGAAAACAGTACATTTAGACACACTTGGACCCGATCTTGAGTTAGCTTGAGTTGCTCTTGATCTTTTGTGCCTGAAATGGGTTAGCCAAGTAAAACACAATAGAAACATGTTATCGTCATCAAAACTAGATTTACAACATGTGAGCCATAATATTTATTATCATCAAAATAAGAACTCATGAGCCCGAGTCGCAACATTCTCCCCCTTTTTGATGATGGCAAATATTACTGGTTGAATTTACAAAAAAAATTTATTTTCCCTCACTAAGAAAAGACTTTTTAAAATAGGGAGAAACATTTTTTTATTTAAAAAAAAGTATAAAAATATAATAAAAAAATAAACTTCACAAATACAATAGTATGTTCTCCCCCTTTGACATTATCAAAAAGAAGAGGAGCATAGAAAAGTAAAATAGAAAAAAATAGACTAAAAGATCGAACATGGTCCATGATCTGGTTAAAAAAGTTTTTGAAAAAATATTTTGAAATATCAAGAATTTTCTTGTAATGAGAAAGTTACCTTGTGATTTTATTCAAAACTTAGTAAGGTATGTATTGACTACTCATAACCCAGAAAGTTTAGAAATTCAAAAATTATTAATCTAAGCTCAGGTTTTAAAAAGACAAAAAAACTTTTTAAGCCAATATCTAAATCAAAGAATAAATTACATAAGGAAACAAAATTTTTTTCAAAACTCCTTTCATGAAATATATCTAATAGAAGATTAGTGCAAAGTAATGAATCATAAATTATTATTTTCAAACTCAAGTAATAAATTTATCAAAAAGACATATGGGTTTTATAAACTTTAGAGATTTACAAGAAGGAAAGCTAACTTTTTATGGGCTTATTTTGTGCATCTTTTCATTTTGGCACTCTTTGCGCATCTTTTGATTTTTGATACACTTTGTGTATCTTTCCAATTTGACAACATTGCGCATCTTTTCAGCTTTGGGCTCATTTTGTGCCTCTTTTGATTTTTGTAATTTACGTCCTTTCTAAATCTTTAAAATCTGCAAATCCTATTCTTATGATAAAGACGAACAACCTAATTAAGATAATCTTTGAAGTAGGTTCATTAACTTGCAAAAGATCCCTATGAGATAGACAAAATGTAGGGAGATGAAAAAGGTTTAATTTCAAAAACTAATTTATAATTTGAAATAGATTTTGAATGAAAGTGAAATAGTCTTATATAAAGAAATGAGGTGGAGAGACAAAATCATGAGTTTCCTTCTTTTGCCTAATTTTAGAGAAATCAATTACAACTTACATAGAATTTTTAAAAAAATTGGAGGTAAATTTTCCATTTTTAGAAAATATGATTTTTGAAAAATAATTTGATTTTCTAAAGTGCAAATGAAATAAAAGGTGATAAGTGTGTGCTGATTAGAGAAAGTACACAAACAACTGAGAAACTAATTTAAAATTATAAAAGAAAAATAAAAAAAAGAGAAATAAAACATAAAAAATAACACCTATAATAAAAACAAAAACTCAACGAATAAAAAATAACAAAAAAGTAAAAATATAAACACAAACACACAAGCAAAACATTAATTCACATCATCTCACTCTTGGTTTGATGATTCAGAAGCTAGGTCTACCCAGGAGATTTTTTGTTTTGTATTATTTGCCCTTATTATAATTTGCTTGGCTTTACCCTTTTCCCTTCTAAGAAGGACTTTTTAGTCAGGCACTCATTTTTCATATGTCCAGGTTTCCTGTATTCAAAGCAAATAACATCAGAAGAAATTTTAATATTCTTACCTTTTTTACCTTTGTTCCACTTTTATTGATGTTGATGCTTGTGCTTTAGTAAACATTTCAATTTGTTTGTTATTGATGCTAACTTCTTACTTTCATCATCTTCTGAGTCACTTTCATCCATATTTTCAGCTTTCAGTACTATAGTTTCCCCTGCATCCAAAAGCTTTTGACCCAAACCTTGCTCGTAGGCAATGAGTGAGCCAATCAGATTATCAATAGAATATTCGTTCAAATTTTTAGATTCAAAAATTGCAATGACTTTGGCATCAAATTTATTAAGCAGAGAATATTGGATGTTATTGACTTTTTCAAAGTTTAAAAGTTCTTTTCCGAATGCATGTAATGAGGTCACAATTTGAGTAAACTTAGTATACATATCCAATATCATCTCATAAGGTTTCATGCTAAAAAATTCATAATTATGCATTAAAATATTTAATCTTGATTGCTTGATTTCACAAGTACCTTCATTCGTAGTGCATAATTTATCTCAAATTTTCTTGCAAGTAGTGCATGCAAATACTAACATATAATCATCAGAATTCAAAGCACAGAAAAAATAATTCCAACATTTAGCATTCAATTGAGTATTAATTTATTCTATTTTACTCCATTCAGAAAAAGGAATATCAATTTTAATTTTATCTATAATACGTGATGGTATAGAATAACTAGTTTGAATTATATGCCACATGTGATAATGTATTGATTTCAAGAAAGTAGGCATACAAATTTTCCAAAAATCAAATGTAATATTTTTAAATAATGGTGGCCGGGTGATTGAAGATCCTTCCACAATATTAAAATTTCCAAAATTAGCCATGGATCTTTTTTCAAAAGTTTTCAAAAACTTAATTTTATGAATCTCGATATGATACCACTTGAAAGTTCGTGAAGGGTGTTTAACCCTTATGAACTAGTCCCGAGGCTAACCAAGAGGGGGGTGAATTGGATATTTAAAAAAAATTCTTTAACAAAAAGAAATATCTTTTTATATCTTGCAGCAGAAATAAATTAAATTAATAATAAAAAGATCAATCATAGATTTCACCCAAGTAGTTAATCGCAGTAAAATAAAAGGCGAAAAATAATAAAAAAGAACACACCAGATTAATAGTGATTCGGTCCAACCAGACCTACGTCCACTCCCCGGAGGCACCCTCTGAGTATTATACTACACCATTAGTGACTCTCCTTTAGCCCCCACAGCTAGGCAGAGAAGCCCTTATAAAATTACTTCCACCTTCCCTGGTGCGGTAGAGTAGCCAGGGTCCTTTGACACCAAAGATATCTTCTTCTTCCCAAAACTTCCCTTGAGATGACCCTTGAATCCAATGGTACTTAGGTGCAAGCTTGCCGGAGTAACCATGTGAACCCCCTCACACTCCCTCAAAAATCCCTCTTCCAAGGCTCTTCTCCCTCTCAAATTCTACCCTTTCCTCTCTCCCTTTCAAGCTCTCTCTTCACATTTTTTCCAGAAGAAACGAAGCCTCAATGGCTGTCAAAGACACCTATTAAGTGCCTTGAGAAAGCTTAAATAGAGAGCTCAAAAAACCCTTCCAAATCAGTTCTGGCAGCAAAGATCATCCAGGACCATCGCAGGATCATCCAGGATGATTTGCTCAAAAAGACGGCTTCAGAAAACCCTAAAAACTCAATTCTGCCACCAAAGATCATCCAGGACGATCGCAGGATCGTCCAGGATGATGTGAAAAATTTAACCTGATAGTCCTAGAGGATCCTAGGATAGTCCAAGACGATCAGTACAAATTTTATACAAATCATCCCATATGATATACAAATCGTCCAGGACAATCAGAATATCAAATTATGCATATTTGATTAAATAATCACAGTATTAATTTAGGTAACATTATCATAGATCATCCCGGACAATCTAGATCGTCCAGGATGATTAGAATAAGATTTGAATCTTAAATCCTTGCTTAATTTATCATGTCGACTAGAGTTTTGAGATAGTAATGGATCATACAGGATGATATAAATATCATCCAGGATGATATAAATATCATCTAGGATAATTAGTTCAATGAACAGATCGGCCAGGATGATCCTGTGATCGTCCAGTATGATTTATTCAAAAGTTAAACTTCTGGTTTTGACTAGATCTCACTCCCCCTGAGTATGTGTATATATGGTCACAAGCAAGCATACACCCTTACAGGACTTGACTCAAGAAAACAAAAAGTACATCAAGAGATATTACAAATATCATCACATCATAACCTATTCTACCCATTCTTGAGCCTTGAAACTTGGTTGGAAGGTGCATGCTATTCCTAAAAAGTTATTATACACATAAATAAATATACATTAAAAATACTAGGAGTTGTGAGTCATAATATTTGTTATCATCAAAATAAGAGCTCGTGAGCCCGAGTCGCAATAATCCACAGTTGATCCGAACCGTGAAAAGGCTAGATCATGACTATTGATCGTAAGATCAACAGTCCTGATCTCCTCTAATAAATAAAATGTATAAACTGAGCCATAGACTTGGTTTTTTAGCTCGTTCTCTCAAACTAGTGGATCAGAATCCATGAAATTTAAAACTTAGACTACCCTAATGAATAGAAATGATGGAGAGGGTTTGGTTTGGCTTAAAACAAGTTTAATGAAAAGCTAATTAGACTAGTGTGATCTAAACTAGGGTTTGAATTTTTACCTTAATTTATGGATGGATTAAACCGCTTTTGGATTATCTGAACTTATTATTTGTCCACGCTCAATATTGCTGAAGATGCCACAAGCTAAAAGTGCCTGGATCAACTCCTATCCAAGCTGGACGATCCTTGGCTTGAGCTAGCCAGAATTTGATCTCCAGTAAGGTTTGATCGGTGGGTTTTGAGTTGGAATGGATGTGGGAGATATCTAGAGCTCAAGGATGCTGGAGGTTAAGTTTAGGAGAGCTTGGATAGTGAGAGAATGTGTAGGTTAGAAAGACGATTGATTTGGGCCTTTTCCCCCTATTCAAATGACCTGAGATTGATTCAATGGGTAAGATCAGCTGGCTAGAGTCTCAGTTGATTGCCATGTGTCTTGGAGGTTATTGGGAGCAGGGGGAATCAAGGACAAGAGGACATCTTAGGTGGAAAGTATCCCTTGTCCTCTTGTGAGCATGTGGGCTTGATATGAGTTGTTGGATCTTGATCCAAAGGCTAGGAGAGGCTCTAGGAAGGTTCTAGAGTCTATTAGAGCTACTGGGAGGATCTTGATTAATGGGTGATTAGTCTAATAAGGATTTTATTCTATTTTGACCACTCTAAGGCCTTGCTTTGACTATTTGACTAATCAAAGTTCCTTGGACTGCTGAGGTGGTAGTAAAGGAAAACCTTGGGTGCTTCTTGAATGGGTTGGAGAGGGTTGGAATGGATTGGAATGGGTTTAGAAAAGTATTTGACCACTTTGACAACTTTTTACCCATTTGGAGACTTGTTGACTAGGTTGACTAGTCAACCAGTACACATGGATGATGATGTGGCATATGGGAGGGTGTTGAGTGCTGAAGTGATGACTTAAAGGGGTTGTAATAATTAGTAATATAAGTTTGAATGAAAACATAAAGACTTGATGTGATTTGACCAAGATTTGACAAATTGACTAAGCCACTTTGATTATGATTTGCCTTTTGATGGATTTGGATATGTTTAAATCATCAAATGATATAATGTTAGAAGTTTAGAGAAGGTTTAAAGTCATGGATTCAGTGTTTGAATGAGATAGCTTATATATATATGGAGGTTTGATCATGGGTCAAGAGTTTACCAAGTCAAACTTGGTGTGATTTAACTCCAAATAATTTGGGTAAGTTTGAATCAATTATTTGGGTGGGTTTGGAGGTTTAAAGAACTTGATTTAGTTAAATGGGTTAATTTAGCCCATTTACACTATTAATGGGCCATTGGGTCAACCAAGTTGACCTAGGGTCTGGGTCTAAGCTCAACAAGTTTGAAATGATGTTTGAAGTCTGTTAGAAGTGTTTTTAGGATTTAAATATGTCATTTGGGTCAAATGGGCCTATTAGGCCCTTAAAGGGCATCTGGGTCAACCTTGGTTGACTTGGTCAACCAGGTTGACCCAGGGTCTAGAAATGGGTTCAACATATATGGGTTGACATTTGAAACTTACTGGAAGTGATTGCATTTGATTTGGAGTTCATTTGCTCCAAGGTGACTATTTACACCCCTAAGGGGTATTTTGGTCATTTTTGTTGCATACTTGGATTTAAGGATTATAATTTTGATGATAACAAATATTTTTGTGTTCTATTTAGATTGGCTAATATTTCAGATACAAAAGATCAAATGCAATTCAAGCCAACTCAAGATCGTGTATGCGTGTGTTTAAATGTAATTTTTTTTCTTTCTTTAGTTAAATGTAATGCAATTGATCCCCTAGCTAAGTAACCTTGCACACATATACACTCAGGGGGAGAGTTTTAGTGAGTTAGAGTTTTTGTTTCAAATTTTGTTCATATCATCCTAGATGATCTAGTGAAAATAGAAACCCTAATTAGGGCGACCATGTTAAGTCAGATTGATTGAGGAGATTGTCCTGGACGTTATACCCATCGTATAGGATGATAGGCTCAAATCAGAAATTCTCAGCCGCCAGATTAAGTTGGGCAAATTTTTATTTTTAGAGATTTGGTCTGATCGTCCCAGACGATACGTGTATCATCCTGGACAATCCTTTACAATCATGCCTAAATTAGTCTGGTGATTAAGGAAATTAATTAATATTTGATTGATGCGATCATATCATCCTGGACGATCGTAATATCATCCAGGATGATACATGGAAAATCCTGACCGTCTAGAGCATTTCACCTGGACGACTCGAGAAATGTGCTGGACAATATTCCCATTTTTGAACTAATAGTACGGGAAGATCGTAATATTGTCTCAAATGATCAAGTCATTTTTGATCATCCAGCATCAGTTATCCTGGATGACCCGAACAATGTGCAGGACGATATTGGAATTTTTGAACTAATAATATAAGACGATAGAGATATCGTCCTAAACAATCAAGTCATTTTGAGATCGTCCAGCACAAGTTGCCCTAGATGACCCGACCTATCTTCTGGATGAAATTCCTGATTTACACTAATCGTCCCAGACGATCGTAGAATCATACGGGACGATCTGAATAAATTTTTTCTACTAATCGTCTAGAGAAACCAGATCGTCCAGGCTGATACATTGGATTTTGTACTGATCGTACAGGACGATCGACCATCATCCTGGATGATCTTCGATGACCAGTTGAGATTTAGGGTAATTTTTTAACCCTCCTATTTAAGATCTTTTTCTTTCAACAAAAAGGAACTTTTGCCATCTTCCTTTCTAGAGAGAATCTTGAGAGAGAGAGAGAGAGAGGATCTTGTGAGGGGGAGTTTGTGAGGGATTCACAAAGGTTGCTCCAAGAAAGGATCTAAGTCATTTTCTCTGGTCGTCATCTCTTGTCTTATTTGTTTCTTTGTGGGAGGATTGTCCGTAAGAAGATTCAGGTTCTCTGCCTGCTTCAGGAGGAAGCAAAAGGAGTTCAGGTTCTCTGCCTGCTTCAGGAGGAAGCGAAAGGAGTCCAAGTTCTTTGCCTCACCGGGTTGGTGGAAAGGTGTTTTGTACAAGCTTCTCCGCCTTGCATTGGGAGCAGAAGGAGAGTCACTTAGTGTTAGTGCAATACCTGGAGAGGAGGCTCTAGGGAGTGGACGTAGGTCAAGTTGACTGAACCACTATAAAATTTGGTGTGTTCTTTATGATTATCTTTCGCATTTATTTTTTTGTTGATGATCATGTGATTGTGATTATTATTCTGATATTGTTAAATATCTGCACATCATCACGAAATTGTAATTATTTTTTAAAAACATCCAAAAGATTTTTCTAAATTATTTTTGCTCATGAATTTTTAAAATAACCAATTCACCCCCCTCTTGGTTAACCTCGGGACTAGTTCACAATGGCTTAATATCCCTAACAAACTTTCAAGCGGTATCAGAGCTGGATTCAAAAATTAAGTTTAAAAACTTTTGAATTTTGATCTATGGCTAACTTTGGTAATCATAATACTGCTGAAGGTTATCCAATTACATGACCACCGTTGTTTGATAACATACCTTTTGATTTTTGGAAAACTTGTATGTCCACCTTTTTACAATCTATAGATTATCGCATGTGGATGCTTGTTAAAGATGGCTATGAATCATATTTTAGACTTGTTAATAATGTTAAAAATGAACTGCCTTTTACCGAATGGGCTTTTGATGATTGGGACTTAGCCCAACTGAATGCAAAGTGCTTGAACTATTTTTTCTGTGCTTTGAAATCTGAGGATTACATGCATGTCTCTACTTGCACTACTGGTAAAGAAATCTGGGATAGACTATGCATTACTTATATAGGTACATCTGAAGTAAAGCAATCTAGAATGAACATCTTGCTTCACGACTATGAACTCTTTCGCATGAAATCTAGTGAATCAATTTCTGAAATGTATACTAGGTTGACTCAAATTGTCACCTCTCTACATGCTTTAGGAAGAGAACTCACTAACTATGAAAAAGTGAACAAAATTCTGAGATGTTTGCCTTCTTCTTATGATGCCAAGATAACTGCAATTACTGAATCCAAAGATTTGAATGCCTATTCTATTAATAACTTACTTGGATCACTCATTGCTTACGAGCAAGGGGTGAACCAAAGATAGCTTAATGTAGGTGAGAAGAAGAAAGATAAGACTGTAACCCTGAAGGCTAGTGATTTTGATTCTAGCTCTTCAGGATCTGATGATGATGATGTTGCCTTAATCAATAGGAAATTCAAAAGCTTTCTGAGGAAGAAACACAAGAACTATCAGAAGTGGAATAAAGGTAAAAATAGTAAAAATTTTAAAGGTTCTTCTGATACAGTTTGTTTTGAATGTAAGAAGCCTGGGCATATAAAAGCTGATTGTCATATACTTAAGGCTCACCCAAGTAAGGAGAAGGGTTGAACAAATAGGTAGGAAGTGAGAGAAGGTGTGATTTTTTCAAATTTTCCATTTTACGGGAATTTCGCCTGGTTCTTCGGGAGATCGTTGGGTCATGGAAGCAGAGGGCTGCCGGCCATCTCTTCCTTCCTCAGTTTAGCCATATGTCTATTCTAAGCCAGACCATCACCGTCTGGTTGCTGATCAAGATCGTGAGGCTGAAGAAGCTTATCGATGCAGGGCTAAAGGTGATCTTGTGATCTCTGAAAGAAGTGATTTTCATCATGATAAGGTAATTCATGTCGAAGGCAAGGGTAAAAATGTTGCTTTGATTAGGGATTACAAGCTTCCTGGTTCTTCAAAATCCAATGGCTTTTCTCCTGACCCAGGGGCTTCTTCGTCTGGGATGAAGATTTTGTTAACCGTTTTGGGAACTCAAATGCAATCCCTGTCCTTGACAATAAGATAAATGCGAGTTCTTTAAGCTCGGTTGGCAAAAATGTTCATAACTTTATTTAGTCACCCGTTGCTTCGAAGAAAGCCATTGAATCTTCCACTTGCATTGCTGATCATGTATCTGTGAATTTTCCTGTGAGCATCTCTTCTGATTTACTACATTTTCATAATTGTGTATTTGCGGATTTGGGTGCTTGTGTGGAACCTCCTTTATTTCCTCGTCGCTCTGGCATCAACCCTCTACCTAATGCTTGGAAAAAGAAGGAAAATATCAACATTTCTGATTTGGATTTGGGAAATTTTATTTTAGATGATGGTTGTTCTGTAAAACTGCATGTACAAAATGAAATGGAAAATTCAAATAAACTTTCTAATTTACTAGTGGTTAAAATTTATGGTGGTGAAGCTCCCTTACCAGTTATTAGCTCAGAGCTCAGGAGACAATGGTCTCAATTCGGCAAGTTTCATCTTACACTACTTGGGAAGGGGTGGGTTCTCAGCTCTTTTTTGAGCAAGAACACTTGGAGGCTGTTCTTTCAAATGGACCTTGGTTTATTAGAGGTTAGATCGTTGGAATTGATAGGTGGTCAAAAGATTTTTCACCCACTTCTTTGAAAGGCCTAACGGCTCCTATTTGGATTCATTTGCCTAATCTCCCTCTTCAATGTTGGGATGAAATCAACGTTTGTCAAATTGCTTCTATGGTAGGGAAGCCTTATCTTGTTGATGGTAACATGTTTCAGTGGTGGCGTAGGGAATTCGAACGTGTTTGTGTCCGAATTAAATTGGATAGCAAGCTGCCTCTAGGTGTTTGGGTGGAGGGTAGCTCATGAAAATTTTTTCATAAAATTGAGTATGAAAGACTGCCTATTTTTTGTTATAATTGTGGGATGATCGGACATAATAAAGAAGGATGCTCTGTCAAAAAGGTGGTTTCTAGGGACTTGAATGATCAAAACACAAATTCTGTCATGCCTTCATTAGAAGCCAGTAATATTGACAAGATGAATTATGGCATCCCAATAGATGATATGGGCTATGGGCCATGGTTAGTGGTTAACAATCATCATAAAAGTTTCAGATTTCCTAAAAACTCTTCGCTTAAAGCAAGTTTGTCCTCTGCCTGGAAGGAGAGTGGTGTTAAGAAGCAGGTTACTCCTATACAGGGAAATCTAGCCAATGCTCCTGTCTCACCAATTGTCTCACTTCCTCATGATGTTATTTTTGGATCCTCCTCAAAAGCCAGGTAGTTTAAAGGTTTCCAGTCCTTTAAACCTCATGAACAACAAGTTTAATGCTCGGTTAGATGTTGTTGAAGAAGGTGTTATGGCGAAGGATAATCAGTTCGAGGTTCAACCCTGTACTAAACAGGTTGCTTGTGTTAATGCTGTCCCTTTTGAGGGCTCGGGGGAGGTGGTTAAAGAAGCTGGTGTTTCTTTTGTTAAAAAGAAGAAGTCCAAACAGTTAAAGGACCTTCTCCCTATCAGCTCTATCACTAGGAGTCGAAGGTTGGAGTTGGAAATCAAAGGTGGTCCGGGGACCTCTCCCCCCCATTTCTCATTAATGTCTTCTTTAGCCTTTTGGAACTGTAGAGGAGCTAGAAAGAAAAGTGCTCCTCTATACCTTAAGGAGTTTGTTAAAATGTATGGTGTTTTCTTTTTGGGTTTGGTTGAAACTAAGTTATCTTTCATTGAAAGTAAGGATGTCAAGCTGCTTATTGGGAATGGTTGGAAGTTTTTTATTATGCCTTCCGATGGGTTGTCTAGAGGCATTATTATTTTATGGAATTCTTCTTTTGCTGATTTCCAAGTTGTGGATTCTTCTTCTCAAAGCATTGTTGGTGATTTGAAAATTAACAACAAGGGCATTTGGAGAATTGCTACTGTGTATGGTAGTAAAGACCTGTATAAAAGGAGAGAACTTTGGAATTTGTTGGAGCTGCATTCTTCGGCTTTGTTGCCTATGGTGCTGGGAGGTGACTTTATTTGTCTTACTTCTAGAGAGGATAAAAGAGGTGGCCATAGGTTTAAGTTCTCCCATGGTCCTAAGGAGATGAGTTCTTTCTTAGCTACAAATGATTATCATGAGGCTGGTTTTATTGGTCCAAGGTTTACTTGGTGCAATAACAAAGTTGGAGGTGGTTGTATCCTTGAAAGGCTGGATAGGTGTTTTCTTAATGCTATGGCTCTTAACTCATCTCATCAATTGGTTGTCCGTCATTTAGCTCGTATTTCCTCTGACCATAGCCCCATTTTACTAAATTTTTTGGAGTTTAACTCTGCGGCCAAGAAGATAATTGGTTTTGAGGATGTTTGGGTTTCCAATCCGGCATCTTCTTTATTGGTTAAAAGGGTATGGAATAAGAATCATCATGGGAACTTTGCTCAGGTACTTAATACTAAGTTCAGGAAAGTGCTTAAAGCATTATTCTAATGGAGCAAGATGAAGCATAAAGATCTTAAGCTCTCTAAAGATCGTCTATTAGAGGAGATCTGGGATCTCCAAATGAAGGAATCCAGCTCTGGCCTTTTGACGGAGGAGGAATGCTGGCTATTGAAATGCAAAGTTAATGAACTTAACTCTACTATGGCTCGGCTGAATGACTAGTGGAAGCAACGAGCTAAGGTGAAGTGGCTTGTTGATGGTGATAATAACACTAAGTTTTTCCATTCTTATGCCAGTGCTCGTAGAAACTCCAATTGCATTCTTAAAATCAAAGATGAATTTGGTAATATATTAGAAGAGCAAAAACAAGTTGAGCAGGTTCTTCTCCAGTTCTTCAACCATAAATGGGAATATAGAAATTGTGAGTCATTCGGCTGGCCTAAACCTCATTTCCTGTTGAATAAGGCTGATAAGAATCTGCTGAAGGTGGATTTCACTGGCCTAAACCTCTCCTTCTACTATATTCTTGGCTACCCCAAGCACTGCTCAACTCTTCCCATACACCCTCACCAATCCAGAGTTGTCGCTGGCCTGACTTTCTAATGTCAGTAAATATGTCTCGCATGCGAGTCGAGCCATGCTTCTCAAAATTCTTTCTGATTTTATCATTATATCGTGGCAGCCAACAAAAATCTTTCTGCATTTAAACACATATAATAAAGAATAAATAATTTTTTTAGCTTACGTAAATTAGATATAATACAAAAAAAATTTATATAATAACATACCTTAAACTCTCTAAACTATATGTCCTGTACTTCTTTCGGGACTTTCTTCCAAGAAATATAAGGAGCATCATATCTACTCTGTATTATGTCTTGTATTTTATGTGTGGGCTCTTTTGACGGATGAAACTTGAAAGTAATATGTTAGTTGTCAAAAAAATTAAGTTAATTCTATTTACATGGCTGAAATAAAATTAGTACTTACGAGTCACCGTTAGGTTCAATCAACATGCGACCTTCTGTCGCCTACTCTACTGCAGCTAGGTAGGAAGGTCTGCTTGTAGCAGGCTGAGGTGGTGCTGTAGCAGGCTGATGTGGTGGTGGGACATATGGCAAATATGGATATGGATATGGAGGATGGGCACCATGAGAAGGTGGGGTGGGTAATAGGGGTAGAAAGGAGTAGTCTGTGTAAGGTCCGGTGAAGGTAAGTGTGGGTCTGGTGAGTAGAACTGTGGGCTACTGGCTACAAGAGTAAGTATAGGTGGGCTAGGCTGACTCTGAGTAGCAGGCTGAGATGAAGAGGTGCCCTCAGTACGTATAAGCCTGCTAATAACAACCTTCTTGCTACGCCTACCAAATATATTCTTTATCAATCCTATCTGATGGTATCACCTGAAGCCATCTACATAAATATTGAAGAATATTAGCAATAGAAATTATGATAAAACATAAATATAAAATAGCGTAGGAATTAAATAAATGTAAGTATAAAAAATATTTAAATATAAAATAACGCAACAAATAACTAAATATAAGTACACAAATTTCATTTTTAGTCAAAAATCATTTACCTTATGTTGATTCACTTTCATATGATGAAACTTCTGTACCACTATCAGACTCATCATGAATATCCTCTATGTTTAAATCCACTTTCTCTAACTGCAACTCACTCTCAATAGTTGTAATTTGATCATCCACATCATTAGCTACATCTTTTATGTTTGACATAAACTCTTCTTAATATGCTGGTGGTATTGAAGTAGTCTTTTCAATAATCCCCATAGGTTTGGTCTTCATAACTATGAGCCAATCTTGTTTGCCTTGTACTCTACTCGGATAGTTAGCAAAATAGACTTGGCTTGCCTGACTAGCAATAATGAATGGGTCAAACTTTGAATATTTCCTACCCCATTTAACTTCTGTTATACTGTATAATAGATGTATTCTTGTACATATATTCTTTACTGGATCAAACCACTCGTAATTGAATAGATACACATTATTCCCAACACTAGGATATTCAAACTATAATATTTCTTGTAATACCCCGTAATACTCAGAATCATCACCTATATGGGTATTCCCTCTAACATATACACCAGTATTATCTATTTTTCTATCTTCACACTAATATTTGGTTTGGAATTTATAACCATTAACTAAAAAATTTTGATAACACTTCACAGCTCTGTTAGGTCCCCAAGCTAGATCAAGTAGCCCATGATATTGCAAATTACTACCTTGAGTGTGGACCTAGTTAATAGGTAAAGTATGTCATTAGCATGCTTAATAACTAATTAAATATATATTAATTGAAATGAATAGTTGAAATATGTACTGTATTTTTAAATCAAATAGGAAAATCTATTTCCACTATCTTTTAGACTTCTACTTGTTCTGTTGTATTCAATCCATCAATGAAACTCTTGTAAACATTAAGGTTTAGATTGAATGTAAGTATGAGTAACAAAATTATGAGCAAGTTTATTTAAACTTACTCAAGATATGACTCAACTACATCACAGTTAAGTAAGACATATAAAGTGGAAACTCACATCTCCTTATTAGTCGAATAGCGCATGGTACTAGCGCCTAAGGGTTCACCACTGCCGTTGAATATAAATAAATTTTAAGATTGACCCACATTTTCAGATGCAGTGCTCTGACTTGATTGTGACGTTGTTTCAAAGTATACGAGCAAAACTGGGTTTTTTCATACAATAAATATGCTTCGCATATTGAGCCTTCAGGATGCGCTTTATTCTTAGCAGTCTTCTTAAGTTTATTTAAGTACCTCTTAAAAGGATATATCCATCGATACTAAATTTGTCCATCGACTCTAGCTTCATATGGAAAATGTATGGATAAATGCTCCATAGAGTCAAAGAAAGCTGGAGAAAATATCTTCTCAAGTTTGCACATAATAAAAGGGATATGCTGCTCCATAAGAATCAGGTACTCTGTATTTAATTTTTAAGAGCACAAATTTTTTAAGAAGATACTAAGCTCGATTAAGGGCTTCAAAATTTGATCTGGTAGATAACTAAAGACAGTTAGCAATAGACATTGTATAAAGATATTACAGTCATAAATCTTCAAACCAAATAATATCCAGTTCTAATGTCAACATATCTACTTAGATTTGAAGAATATCCATCAGGTACCCGTAAACTCTTCACTTATTCATAAATAGCTCGCCTCTGCTCTAAAGTCAATATGAATGGAACTTTTGGTTTGAAAAATTTTCCATTTCCACCATCCCTCAATTCTAATGCTTTCCTCCTACGAATCTCTTTTAAGTCCATCATTTCTTTTATGTTGTCTTTGGATTTATCTTGGATATCATGACTATATTGAATATATTATCAAAGATATTTTTCTCTATATGCATCACGTCTAACTTATGTCTGATCAAGTTTGTCCTCCAATATGGTAATGACCAAAAAATATTTTTTCTAGTCCAATTATGGTTGACACCATATCCTGGCAATTTGTAATCAGCTAATGTTGGAGATTCTACTGTTGTGGGGATGGATCTGACTATTTCAAATATTTCTTCACTAGTTAATCTTGGAGGAGGCAGTGATATAACCATTTTATTTTTGACAAAACCATCCTTAATTTTCCTGAAAGGATGATCTGTAGGTAAGAACATGCGATGACAGTCGAACCAAGTGCTCTTCCCTCCGTGCTTTAAAGTGAATGACTTTGTATATTCCATGCAAAGTGGACAAGCTAATTTTCCAAAAGTGTTCTAACTTGAGAGCATACCGTATGCGGGAAAATCACTAATTGTCTAAAATAATGCTGACCTCATAATGAAATTCTATTTGGTGGAGATGTCATATGTACTTATTCCATCTTCCCATAATAAATTTAAATCATTAATTAACAGTTGTAAGAATACATCGATCTCTACTTTTAGATTATGTGGCCCTAGAATGATAAGCGTCAGGAACATATAAGGAGTAGTCATGCATAACTCTAGTGGAAGGTTGTATGGTGTGAGTATGATGGGCCAACATGAGTAAGGTGAAGCAGACTGACTAAATAGAGTGAAACTATCTGTGCATAAATCTAATCTTATATTTCTTGATTCTGAGGCGAAGGTGAGATATGTACAATCAAAATATTTCCAAGCATCAGCTTCTAATGGATGTGTAATATACCCTTCTTGTGAGATATGTTCTTTATGCCATCTCATATGTTCAGTAGATCTCATTGATGCATATAATCATTACAGTCTAGGAATTATGGGTAAATAAAATAACCTGCTGGCTGGTACTTCCTTTAGCTTTCTTTTCGTGATAGATTTCGGTTTAAATCTCGGTGCGTTGTAATGATGGCATGCAATATCTGATTGGAAATCTTTGTAGAATAACATGCATCCATTGACACAATAATCTATCTTTTTGTATGTCAAACCAAGATTGGAAACCAACTTCTTAGTCTGATATAAATCTATAGGAATTATGTTATCTGCTAGATTGGTTTCTTTGAGAAATCCAATAAATTGATTAAAACATTCACGGGGGATATTATATTCTGCCTTGATACTTAACATCTTAATAGCAATGGATAACTCTGAGTGACTGGTGTACCCTTTCCATATTGGTTGTTGGGAAGCATGTAACAAATCATAAAAATTTTGTACTTCTTTATTAGGTGACTCTTATGTATATTATTCAAATTGTACTCCACTTGTATCATGAATTAAGTCCTCAAGATTAGGTATGATTTGCTCTTCCTTATCTCTAGTAGCACTTATCAATGGACAGCATCGAGAATCAAAATGTGGTTCATACTCACCATGAGAAGTCCAATACCAATATTCTAGCATGAAGCCTCGACGATATAGATCAATAGTTGCATCATCTGGGCTAAGGTGCACTTGATTTTTATGTTTAGAACATGGGCAATGAAACTTTCCATTTGAGATGAAGCTGGGTAGTTGAGAAGCTGTCTAAATAAAAATATTCATCCCCCTAATGAACTTATCGGTTAATGTCTTTCATCCTTGCGCCAATCGATTATACATCCAACTTCTTCGAGTTCTGATATTCATAATATATAACCTACATGGAGCGTAGGTTGTGGTGTGATACTAATATTTCTCATAATCAATTTGGATTCATGCAAGGTAGGTCTACTATGGAAGCCATACATTTATTGAGAGGTTTGATGGAGAAATATAGAGAGACTAAGGAGGATCTACATTTGATATTTATTGATTTAGAGAAAGCATATAATAAAGTTCCAAGAGAAGTGTTATGGAGAGTTCTTGAAAAGAAAGGAGTTAATAACGCTTATATTCAAATCATTAAAGATATGTATGCAGGAGCTATTACTTGTTTTCAAACACAAGGTGGTTTGACCAAGTATTTTCCTATTTAGGTTGGATTACATCAAGGATCAGCCTTAAGCCCATATCTTTTTCCTTTAGTCATGGATGTTCTCACTAGACATTTACAAGATGATGTACCTTGGTGTATACTTTTTTCTAATGATATTCTTCTTATTGATAAGACTAGAAAGGAAGTTGAAGGTAAACTTGAACTATGGAGATCAACCTTAGAGTCTAAAGGTTTTCACTTGAGTAGATCGATCTAAAACTAAATATATGGAGTATAATTTTAGTAGTAATAGACCTAGTGAGAGGATTGTGACTTTGGGCGATCAAGTAATTAATAAGAGTACACGTTTTAGATATCTTGGATCTATTATTCAAAGTGATGGTGCAATAGATAGGAAATAAGTGGGAAAGGGAGAAAGTTACCAACACAGCAAGCGAGCTCCCATTTATGTCGTAACTTCCAATGCAATAGGAAGGGAAGGTCGTCGAAGGAGCGAAGTCGAACAGTATTAAATGATAAAGTTACCTGCACAACAAACAAGTGAGCTTTTATGTAGGAAATGTAGGAAGGGAAGCTAGGTCATCGAGCGAAGTTGAACAGTGTGAAAGGGAGAAAGTTACCTACACAGCAAGCGATCCGATTCGATTGAGTAGGAGTGGAATGTCATCGAATGAGTGAAGTTGAATAGCGTCAAAGGAGCGAAGCGAAGTCGAACAGTGTTAAGGAGCAAAGTTGAACTACATCGAAGGAGCGAAGTCAAACTGCGTCGAAGGAGCGAAGTCGAATAGTGTCAAAGGAGCAAAGTCAAACAGCATCGTCAAGGAGCGAAGTCAAACTGCATCAAAGGAGCCAAGTCGAACTGTGTCGAAGGAGCGAAGTCGAACAGGTGAAGGAGCGAAGTAAAACTACGTCGAAGGAGCGAAGTCGAAAAGGTGAAGGAGCGAACAAGGGCTTGATATAATGGAATTATCGGGATTTTTCTGGTGGAATATCCACAAGCACTATTTTATTGGGTTTTAATTAAGCCGGTGGTAAATTCACTGGAATTTCCATCTGTAATTATCGACGGAATATGTGTCGGTAAATTGCTAACACCGGCGCAAACCCGACGGTTTACCCGTTGGTAATTTACCGATGCTATTTCCGTCGGAACATTCTCCATAAAATTACCCGTGGATAATTCCGTCGGTAATGCCATCATATTTTTTGACGTATTTGTTTCCACCAAAAATTCTATCGGTATTACCTGGTTTTCCTGTAGTGTCTAGAGGAATCTTTAGGTATGGATAGGTCTAGAACCTGGGTAGATCCTATGGTTTGAAATCTAGGAGAATCCTAGAGTCTAAGAGTCCTATGGTCTGGGGTTTAAAATAATCCGAAGATCTAGATAGATCTAAGGGTCTGGACTAAGTTGATATAAGATCAGAGTTGATCCTAGTGCCTAGATTCATCTGGAGTCTGGGTTGGGTCCTAATGACCTCATACAAAAATGAGGTCAATAAGCACTACAATGCTGGACCACTATATATTTTAATTTAAATATCCCTTCCACTCCCTCTCCCTTACACTCATTTCATGTGGCTTATTTGAGAAGGAAAAGGAAGAGAGGAAGAGAGGAAGAGAAGGGGAGAGGAAGAGGAGAGAGAAGGGAAGAGAGAAAGTTCTTCATGGATTTTTCACCCATCATTCTCATTATGAAAATTATTCTATTTATTATGAATAACTATCCTCTTGCTTCTATTATTGATAATTTTGATTTCAATGGATTTTATCACTCCTAAAATTTTTTTAAAATACATAATCTCCTAATTTTATAAGCTTTCACTATATAATATTTGATCATTTCAAATAAGATGATATAATTTTATTGCATTTTCACCAGTTAGAAAAGTGTATATGAATATTTCTTTGAAATGAGTAAGGAAAAGACTTATTGAAAATGGGTTGAATGTGACATATTGTGATTTAATAGGATAATATTGAAATGTAATATGTTTTAAAATAATTCTTAGGACTAATATGTAATGGAATGTGATACTGATCTTTTTGAAAAGATATTATGACTGATATCAGAAATATGAAACAATTTCCCCCACGTGATAACCTCAAGATTCACTTATTCACTGATGGAAGTTAAAAAGAATTGGAGACTAATTGAGAGCTATAAGGAGTCAAGGCGACTGATACACGTGATTCAATGGTAATTATAAGGAGTAAATTTATTGGGAGTCATAAGAGGTGACTAATTGGGAGTCGTAAAGGCAGATGCAAGCTCAAGATACCCTCAATTAAATATCTGATTTAGAGATATCAATTATTAATTCTCATACTAATTATTGATGTTGATTATTGAATATGGATACTGATTATTATATATTGATTTTGTACAGATCATGATTATGTAATACTGATTTCTATTATTGATTACTATTATGAAGTATAGATACTAATACTAGTATTATAACTGATGGACAGATAGAAATGATTGAATGATAAATACAAAATGATTGATTGATTAATAGAATAAGATGAACAGTGAAACAAAACTGATGAATTGACATAAGAGACCGATATAGATAGCATGTATTGATTCATAGATTTTCTTATATGATTATAAGCATACTATTTTTATCTTTTACTTTGCATTAATTTCAGTAATACGATTTTAGTTATGACTGGGCAATAATTTTACATGATTTTAGGTAATGATAAGGAGCCTACAGTTTGAGGCTAGGAAGTAATGTTAGTGTATTTTTATTTTAGTTTCTTTTATTTATGTATTCTTTTATAGACAGTGGTGGCTGTTATATATATTATTTAGACCCTAAGGATACAAATCGAATGTAAATATTAATTATAATAATATGAATTATATTTTTATTATTCATACTTCTTTAATGCAAAATAATTAGCTCTACTTATTAAATTGATCTGATTATAAATAAATGAATTGAAAAGATAATAACGAGACAGAAAGTAAATTCTTTCACGTCAGATCTTGCGGCATGACAAATTTGTATTAGAGTGGTTGTTGGAAGAATTGAACTGTAACTAGAGTTATAAGAATTGATTATGAGCGGGGTAGAAGTTGGGTATAATAGATTTTCTTTTTTCATTTGATTGATTCAATTACATATGTATGTATGTTGAGTTTGTGTGTTAATTGATTAGGAAAGAGAATTAACTTGTGATTGAGTGAATGCAATGAATGATAAGTCAGTGATTAAGGTTATTTTGATGAGGGTGGCATATTTCCATGGTTGGTATGTTGTAATAATCCGAAGACATGAAAAGTATTTCAAAATTAAAAAATAAGAAAAAATATGAATTTATATTTAAATAAGTGCTCTTTAGTGTTATACTTCGTAGCACTATAGGGTTGTGCTTGAAAGCACAGTGGCGCCAGCAATAACCGCTGTAGCATTTGAGTCTCTATTTCTTTAGTAATTTTGAATTATGCATGTAGCGCTGCAACACTAGGTCTGAGCAATGTGGCACTGGATCTGTGTATTTTTATATGTTTTTTTATCTAAATATTTTTTCCATTCCCTCTCGCTCATGCTCATTTTATGTAGCTTGATCGGGAAGGAAAAAAGAGATGAAGAGAAGGGGAGAAGAAGTGGTGATAAGAAGTTCTTCATAGCTTTTTTATCCATCATTCTTGTTACCAAAATTATTCTATTTATTATAAGTAAATATCCTCTTACTTCTATTATCGATGATTTTGATTTCTATGGATTTATCTATTCTAAATCTACCAAAAATAATTTATCTCCTAATCTTATAATCTTTCATCGTGTAACTTTTGATATGTTATAGATTTGAGCATTCTAAAAAATATGATATGATTTTATTATATTTCTATCGATTAGAAATGTGTATATGAATGTTTATATGAATTGAGCAGAGAAAGTATATACTGAAAATGGGTTGAAAGTGATATGCTGTGATTTGATATGAAAATACTATATGTAAAATGTGTTAAGTGGTTATTAGGACTGATATGTACTAGAATTTGTTATTGATCTAACTGAAAGGATATTTTATCTATACTGCTTCTTCCTCCAACCACAGAGTTCCTTACACAAACAGGCTAAGATCTCCACAATGAAAGTATCTTGAACTTCTTAAGCCTCCCTTAGACTTTACTCTAAGGGGGTGCTAAAGAAACACATTTAAAATTATAGAATATTACTTAAGTGATAAAACCCTATAAATAATAAAATAGAAAAACTATTTATATAAGTACAGGGATGGGCTCAAGCACCGTGATGTTCGATAAGGTGGTGCTGCAATGATATAAAATAAACTAGCACCTTGACGTGATAATGATGGCTCCATTATGGTGTTCGATGGCCTAGCATGGTTAATGATTAAAATAGTATATTTTTTGGCTGAGTTGGCATGGCTCCTCATGTTAGCAACTGCTCCATCATGGTGCTCCAGAAGTTGAGTGCTAAGGTACTTGAATATGAATTTTGGCACTAAGGCGTTGCATAGCTCAGTGCTCTGGCACTCAGTTTCCTGAGGCTCCAATATTGCGGTGATGAATTCAGGCACAACATCATTGTGTTATTCTATGGCGCTGACCTTGGTGTCCCTATGGTGCTGAAAAATAGAGAACCTGGTGCTACCATATCTAAATCTAGCATCGAGGTGTTGTTAAAGTGTACTCTGCAATACTTCTGATGATGGCGCTACGATGCTGTTCAATTCAACAATTGTAGATTTTGCCTTCTCATGAATATTTCCTACAAGCACCACTAAAATAATATGTTTACATAGAATTTAAACATAATAAAAAGTACATAATTTATACTTAACAAATTCCTACCAACTTAAACTCGTTCTTATCCTCAATAAACTATTAAAATAGCCTATTGATCACTTAATTGCCAAAGTGAAAATTGATATTTAAAACAAAGAGAATGCATCACAATCTAGAAGTGATTTGAAATGATCAATGTTATATTTCTAATTTGAAAGGTCATAAAAATTTTTACAAGTCACCCTTAATATTACATGATTTGAATCTATCCACTATGTATGCAAGTGTAATATTGACTCCTGAATATAGAAATGAATGATGTAACTTAGTAATTAGTTGTCCTTGTAGTTAAATAAGAAGTTCATTAGTGCACCATCACATGTACTAATTTACTTACTTTATCCTATTTAATTTGAAGTACTAAGATGCATTTGAGCTTAAGCTTTAACTAATAACAATTTTTTAATGTCCTCATATTTTCTTTATAAAATATTTTGCACATTTTTATCATTTCATACTTATGGAGTGCATATTGAATGATTTTGAATATCAATTTTGCTTTCATCCTCTTGCAACCCTAAATTAATTTGATATAAGGATTCAAAAAGATCAGTAATTCTATTTTCAAGTTTACCATGATCTTTCTAATTTAAGCTACCCATATCTTTTCCTTAAACTTAATTATTCATTTTTCAATTTAGTGGTCATTGCATTAGTGTATAGCTTCAAAATTCATATCAAGTCAATAGGTTAAGTCATCTATATTAGTTAGCTTTTCAAATTATGAATTATTATGTGATGTTCATTCAAACTATCATCTAGGGTTTTATTATTATATTAATTTTATGTAATCATTAATTAGTATTTTTATTTTATCAAAATAAATATTTAAAGGTAAAGTATCTATAGAGGATAGTGTACAACAGTTTATGTCTAAAGGAATTTAATCGAATATAAATAATAGAACTACATTGCACTAGAATAAATAAAAGCTAAGATGAGATAAAACATGCCTTTTTATGAATGATATAAAGCTCATGGCAATAAATGTAGTCTACTAAAATAATAAAGATAACTAATGCCTAAAGCACCATTCTTTGATCAACATCCATCATGGCTCTCATGGCCATCCTACCACATCACAATGATCACATCAACACAACAACACTAGGATCCTCCCCCCCCCTTCCCCCACCCCCACGCCAAAAAAAAAAAACAAAAAATGAAAAAGAAAAAAAAAGCATGACACAATTAAAGTAGCAAGCTGCAACACTCTCTTCTCAACCAAGCAAAAAACAACCAAAGAAAATTAACACAAACAATGACTCATAACCCTCAGAGTCATGAACCATCCTCCTCCTCCTCCTCATCATCATCATCTAGCTAAGTCCACACAAAGGATTGGTTTTCTTGAGCAGTAGGGAACTATCACTAGTCAGAATTCTCCATAAAATGGCTCCTCTGAAACATCCCTATCAAAGCCTCATTGAATTCAGCTAGGTAGTGATACTACATTTCCTGCATACTAGAGTAATGAGCCTGCGACCCCCTACTCTTCTAACAAAGGTTAGTAACCAAGTCCATCCCCCTCTCTCAATTCGTCCATCTATTCTCCTAATATTTAGGAGCCCTAAAACTCCTACCTTTACTGTTGTGGAGCCTACTAGATAACCTGGGCTCACTAGGACCTCCCTCATCATCACCTCCTCCTGCCATTTAAAAACTCAAAACTTTCCTTTTGGTAAGGACAAAATAGTAAAAAGTTGTTTCTCAGTTTGGTTCCCCTTTACACCAGCATTAACACATAAGGCACAAATCAGAGAAGAATCTCCCAAATCGACTAAAGTAGTACCTTGTTGATATATGTCAAAGAAGAGAAGATAAGATTTCGAACATCTTTTGAGTAACCCATCTGAATAACATAGTTAGTAAAGCACGGTCCCGGGTTACTTCACAAATGTTTCTACCTGGGAAAAAATGAGGAGAAATAAAATAATGCCCAGCTTAGAAGTTTGGGTGAGAAAGGATACAGGAAAATTCATAATTTTAATTTGTCTCTTCTTCCAACTGGCTCCACTATTAGGTCTATGCAACTCTCAAGATTTCATCAGGATTAATAAGAGTTCCATGGAAGGTGGTATACTCATCAAAGTCAAAATCTTTAAGCTTAAAGAAGTGATTCATAGAAACAGAATCGAAAGGGACCAACTTTCCTGTAATATTACACTTATTTTCTACTACTTCCTTCCCATTAGCAAAAGGTTCACACACAATATTAACTACGGTAGCAAAATGTTCCATATAGAAATGCTCCAAACCCCAATTTATAATGGTTTGCATAACTAGGATACTTGGGTTTTGAAAACCTCTCTCTGGGATTAACTGTTTATTCACTCCTAACTCAACAAGTCTCTGGTCATCCTTAGCATATATGAATTTTCTCTTATCATAAAAAGAGGAAGATTCTTCTTACCAAACATCTTAGGGGCTATTGCACATAATTAAATACTAAAATGAAGAGCTTAAGGATATAAGAAAAGTAAAAATGTAGTGAAACAAATAAAAATTGTGGGTTTCTATTTATAAACAAACTAAGCGTTACAACGCTTAAAACACAAAATGATAAACAAGTAAAACTTATAAACATAGCGGCGGTGCTGGATACATGACATTATTATGCTCACATGGGAATCGAAGTGTCGACTTTTTGAATGGGCAACTGTTGCAGCATTTGACATGTATGAGTGTCATGGAATTACCAAAGACTGCCACTACTGTGCTTTAACTAAAGTAATAATAATTTTGACTTAATATTGTTGTAAATCTAGTTTCAAGGCTATAATTTTGATGATAGCAAATATTTCTGTTTCTCGTTGATTGTCTAATCTTTCAGGTCCGCAGGATCAATTTCAAATTCAAGCCAGCCCAAGATCGAGTCAGTCTATTTTGTAATTCAAGTCCAATGTACTCTTTTTATTTTTATTGAGTCAAATGTAATGTAAAGGATCCCTTAGCTAAGTAACCTTACACACACACACTCAGGGGGAGTTTTTGAGTGATTTAGTGTTTCTCTTAAAGAAAATCTTACAGTATGATTTTTCCATCATACTGAATGATAGGTCATTATTAAATAGGCTTACGGTTAATTCTGAATGATTAGTTTTGAGAACTAATCCAAGGATTGATTTAGTAAGATTTGAATTTTGAGTTTTTGAACTAATCGTACTATACGATCATCTAAAATTTTGCCAAAATTATCCCCCGTAACCAGGCAATTAAATCTTGGTTTCTTAATTATATTTGATCGCACTGTACGATGTCAGTCATACGGTATGATGGACAGAGACGATTTTGGATCGTCCCGTAGATCGTACTAGACGAAACCACCATTTTTGTACTAATCATCCTGGACGATTTATATCGTATCGGATAATGGACTGAAATGAACTAATCATACTGTATGAATTGTACAGTGTGGGATGATGGACAAAGACAAATTTCATTCGTCCCATAGATCATCCCATACGAACAATTGAGAATAAGTTGATCATACCGTATGATCTATGGATCGTATGGTATGATGTTCGTAAAATTTGTGAAATGATCGTTTGCATTCATACTGGACGACACTATTTTTGAACTGATCGTACTTTACGATATTCGATCATACTATACGATCGACATCATCAAATTAAATTTTAGGGCACTTTTTGAGCCCTCCTTCTTAAGATCTCTTTTGTTCAATTGTTGAGATCTTTTGCCACTTTCCTTTCCAGAGAAAACTGAGAGAGAGAGCGAGAGAGCTTGGGAGAGAGAGAGAGAGGATCTTGTGAGGGGGAGTTTATGAGAGAATCACAAAGGTTGCTCCAAGAAAGGATTTGAGTCATCTTCTCTATTCGCCGTCTCTTATCGTGTCGGTGTCTCTGTGGGAGGATCGTTCGCAAGAAGATCCGGGTTCTCTGCCTACTTCAGAAGGAAGCAAAAGGAGTCCAGGTTCTCTACCTACTTCAGGAGGAAGCAAAAGGAGTCTAGGTTCTCTGCCTGCTTCAGGAGGAAGTGAAAGGAGTTCAGGTTCTCTGCCTCACCGAGTTGGTGAAAAGGAGTTTTTGTATAGGCTTCTTCGCCTTGTTGTGGTAGCAGAAAGAGAGTCACTTAGCGTTAGTGCAATACCTGAAGGGGAGGCTCCGGGGAGTGGACGTAAGTCAAGTTGACCGAACCACTATAAAATCTTGTGTGTTCTTTCTGATTATTTTCTGCATTTACTTTTTTGTTGATGATTGTATGATTATGATTATTATTTTCTTATCATTGAATATCTACACATCATCGTGTAACTCTAAAAATTTTAAAACACTCAAAATGATTTTCTAAATCGTTATTTTGCTCTCAAATTTTTAAAACTACCAATTCACCCCACTCTTGGTTAGCCTTGGGACTAGTTCATAAGGGCTTAACATCCCTATCAAACTTTCAAGTGGTATCAAAAAGGGATTCAAAATTTAAGTTTAAAAACTTTTGAATTTTGATCCATGGCTAACTTTGGTAATCGTAATACTACTGAAGGTTATTCAATTATATGACCATCTTTGCTTGATAACATACCTTTTGATTTTTGGAAAACTCACATGTCCACCTTTTTACAATTAATTGATTATCGCATGTGGATGCTTGTTAAGGATGGCTATGAAGCACCTTTTAGAATGGTTAATAATGTTAAAACTGAACTACCTTTCACTGATTGGATATTTGATGATCGTGATTTAGCACAACTGAATGCAAAATATTTGAACTATTTATTCTGTGCTTTAAAATCTAAAGATTACATGCATGTTTCTACTTGTACGACCGGTAAAGAAGTCTAGGATAGATTATGCATTACTTATGAAGGTACATCTGAGGTTAAGCAATCTAGATTGAACATCTTACTTCACGACTATGAACTCTTTCGTATGAAATCTAGTGAATCGATTTCTAAAATGTATACTAGGTTCACTCAAATTATCACTTCTTTATATGCTTTAGGAAGAGAACTTACAAAATATGAAAAAGTGAACAAAATTATGAGATGTTTTCCTTCTTCTTTTGATGTCAAGAAAACTGCAATTACTGAATCCAAAGATTTGAACACTTATTCTATTGATAACTTACTTGGGTCACTCATCGCTTACGAGCAAGGAGTGAACCAACGACAAATTGATGCAGGTGAGAAGAAAAGGGAGAAAACTTTGGCACTGAAGGCCAACGATACTGACACTGACTCTTCCGGGTCTAATAGCGATGATGTTGCCTTAATCACTAGGCAATTCAAAAGCTTTCTACGAAAAAAATATAAGAACTTTCATAAGTGGAACAAAGATACGAGTAGTAGAAATTTTAAAGGTTCATCTGATACTATTTGCTTTGAATGCAGGAAGCATGGACATATAAAGGCTAATTATCCTACACTTAAAGATCACCCAAGCACGGAGAAGGGTGAGGAGAAACCCAAGTTCAGGAAGGATAAGAAGCAGATCCAAAAGATGTTCTAGGCAGATTCTACATCTGACTCCTCTGAGACTGAAGCTGAAGAGGAGACTATAAACTTGTGTCTGATGACTGATGATCATCCTAGTTAGTCTAATCAAGAAGAGGTATGTGAGCTAACCTATGATCAATTGCAAGATGTTTCTGAGAAAATTCATTCATCGTATAGAAAACTTAAGAAAAATCATGCTAGTCTAAAATTAGAATTTTTGAATTTACAAAAAGAGCATAAAATTTTGATTAAAGATCATTCTACTCTAGATTGCAATCACATGTCACTACTTGATGAATTTGATGAATTGAATAAAAAATATTCTGATTTGATTACTGAGCATGATTCATTAAAAATCTCGCATGTTGATTTAGAAAGAGCTTTTAAAGAATTAGACACCATGCCATGTGACTTAGAGAGTAGTAAGGGTGCATTGAAATTTGAAATTGCAAGTCTTACGAAGGAAACTAAATTTCTAAGACTGAAAATTTATGCTTTTCAGAAAAATAAAACACCTCCTACTTTTGTATAATTTTATGCACCTCCACCTTTTGAGAAATTTATTTCAAAATCATCAAAGCATGTTTCATTCAAACCTAGGAAGAGGCACAATCATCCACGTAGATTAGTTAACCCTTTTCCTAGTGTTAGATGCTTTTCTTGTGGCATGCTTGGACATATCTCTCAGACCTGCACTGTTCACCATAGTACACATTGGGTGTGGAGACCCAAATTGTATGTTTCACAGCACAACACACATTCATTATACTCTTCTTTTCATAAGAAGGAACCCAAACTTGTTTGGGTTCTTATATCTAATGTTTGATGATTTTGTAGGTGTACTCTCACACAAGATCTCATGAGAGCATGTGGTGCCTAGACAACGGATGCTCAAGACATATGACTGGAGATGTAAATTAATTCATTTTGCTGGAGGCTAGGGCTGGAGGCAAGGTTACACTTGGAGATAATACCACTATGATGGTGGTAGGAATAGGTATAATTGGTTATTCAAAAAATTTCATTATTGACAATATTTTGCTTGTAGATGGATTGAAACACAACTTACTGAGCATCAGTCAACTGTGTGACAAAGGATACAACATCAAGTTTCTGTCTACTTGCTACATTATAAGTTTAAATGATAAAATTATTTTGCAGGGACAAAGGATCAATAATGTCTACATCCTGGATGTAAGCTGCTTTAAAACTGATGTTTTAATTTGCTTAAAAACTGCTGTTAATGAGTCTTGGTTGTGGCACAGGAGATTATGTCATGTCAGTATGAAAACCCTTAGGAGAGTCACCCAAAAAAACTTAGTTAGAGGTGTCCCCAAGCTTAAGTTCACTAAGGACCACCTGTGTGATGCCTATCAATTAGGGAAGCAAGTCTACTCCTCTTTCCACTCAATTAAGGACATCAACACCTCTAGACCTTTAGAAGTCCTTCACATGGATTTGTTTAGACCCATTAGCACTGCCAGCTTAGGGGGGAAAGTCTATGGATTTGTGATTATTAATAATTACTCGAGGTTCACTTGGATTATATTTTTGTCACATAAATCTGAGTCATTTGATGATATTAAGTCTTTCTCCACTTGGATTCAGAGGAAGTTAGGTTATGAGATCGTGACTATTCATAGTGATCATGGTGGAGAGTTTGAAAATATGAGATTTGGAATATTCTGTGAGGAGCAAGGGATTAGCCATAACGTTTCAGCTCCTAGGACCCCTCAACAGAACGGGGTAGCTGAAAGAAAGAACAGGACCTTAGTGGAAGCTGCTAGAGCCATGCTTACTGAGTATTCACTTCCAAAATACTTTTGGGCTGAAGCGATGAACACTGCCTTTTATGTGCTCAATAGGGTGAATGTTAGATCAAATCTGAATAAGACACCTTATGAGATCATTAAGGGTAGAACTCCAAACATGTCCCACCTCTATGTCTTTGGTTGTAAGGTTTTCGTTCTGAATAATGGGAAATCATCCTTAGGAAAAATTGACCCTAAATCTAATGAAGGAGTGTTCTTAGGCTATTCTAGTATGGGGAAATCCTTTTGGGTGTTTAATAAGAGGACTTTGGTGGTGGAGGAGACAACTCATGTGGTGTTTGATGAATCAGATCGTAAAGAGACTAGAGTTGAGGAAGAAGAAGAGGTAGGGGAGATTACCCAAGGGGTTGAAAATGCAAATCTGGAGGAAAGGGTAGAACCTCAAACCACTTTGCCTAGAGATTGGAGATATTCTTTAAGTCATCCTAAAAACTGATCTTAGGAGACCCTTTTGAAGGTGTTAGGACTAGGCATGGACTTAGGAAGGAAGTAAACCACTCTGCCTTTATCTCAATGACTGAACCCACCAACATCAATTAAGCCCTTTCTGATGAGTTTTAGATCTTAGCTATGTAAGAGGAATTGAATCAATTTGTAAGGAATGATGTTTGGGAGTTAGTAGAAAGACCTAGGAATCAAAGTGTAGTGGGAACCAAGTGGGTCTTTAAGAATAAGATGAATGATTCTGGTGTGGTGGTTAGGAATAAGGCAAGATTGGTGGCTAAGGGATACAATCAAATTAAAGGGATTAATTTTGAGGAGGCATTTGCCCCTGTAACTAGATTGGAAGCCATTAGGGTACTACTAGCCTTTGCCTGTTATAAGGGGTTTAATCTGTTTCAAATGGATGTCAAGAGTACCTTTTCAAATGGGATAATAAAAGAGGATGTCTTTATAGAGCAACCCCCAGGTTTTGAGAGTTTCCAATATCTAAATCATGTTTATAAATTAAAAAATACCTTATATGGATTGAAATAGACATCCAGAGCATGGTATGAAGGCTTAGCACATTCCTACTAGAAAGAGAGTTTGTTAAGGGGAGCGTAGACACCACCCTTTTTCTTACGAAAGTAGAAGATGATCTACTCATTGTCTAGATCTATATTGATGATATACTTTTTAGATCTTCTGATAAAAATTTATGTGATGATTTTTCTAAGACAATGAGTAAGGAGTTTGAGATGAGTATGATGGGAGGATAGTCCTACTTTTTGGGGTTTAGCATAAGGCAAATAGATGATGAAACTTTTCTGAATCAATCAAAATACACTAAGAACATCTTAAAGAAATATGAAATGGATAAAGCGAAGCCAATCAACACTCCCATGAGTTCCACTATTCAGTTAGATAAGGATTCAAATGGAAAATCTATTAATCAGAAGAAGTTTAGGGGAATAATTCGATCACTAAAGAGTCCCACCTGACTGCTAGCTGACCTGATATTATGTTTAGTATTTATATTTGTGCTAGGTTTCAAGCTGATCTTAAAAAGTCCCACCTGACTGCTGTTAAGAGAATTCTTAGATATCTTTTAGGGACCCCAAATCTAGGAATCTGGTACCCTAGGCATAGCACTTCTTTTGAGATTATTGAATATTCTGATTCTAACTTTACAGGATATAGAGTGGATAGAAAGAGCACTTCTGGAACTTGTCAATTCATAGGATAGTCTTTAGTCTCCTGGTCCAGAAGAAAACAGAACTCAGTTGTACTTTCCACTGCTGAAGCTGAGTATATTACCTTAGGAAGTTGTGTGGCCCAAGTCATTTGGTTAAAGCAATAAGTTTTGGATTTAGGATTACCTATTGGCATAATTTTATTTCTATGTAATAACACCAGTGCCATCTACATTTTTAAGAATCCAATCCAACATTCTAAAATCAAACACATCGATATAAGGCATCACTTCATTAGGGACCATGTTACAGAAGGGGATATTGAGCTACATCATGTAGCAACTGAAAATCAACTGGCTGACATCTTTACTAAATCACTGGCCTTTGACTCATTCAGCATTTTGAGGACCAGATTTGGTGTGATTGACATAAATGCATAAATCTGATGATTACTGATTTCAGATATTTTCTATTTTCTTCATTCTACTTTAGTTTTTTATTTGATTTATTTGTCCATTGTACTTTAGAATTTTTTCTTTCCTACTGATTTTCGTTGTCTGATTTGCTTATCAGATTTGAGTATTTTCTACTAATTTTCATTTGTTGGTTTTCATTTACTGATTTTCACGTGTCTGTCTTTTCTTCCTTCTTATTTTTTATTTACTGCTTACTCACTTCTAAATCAGATCACTGCTCACTACTGCTGATAAACTGGATTTCTGACTGAGAGTTTTGCCTTATTTTTTATTTAAAAGCTTGTAAGCAGAGATTGACTCCTCTAGATCTGTTAAAGGAAAGAAACTATGATGATTATTTCTCTTCCTCTAACTCCTTTAATGATATAGTATTTCTTTTGGATAAAAATTTTCTTCAAAATTAAAAAGTTAGTTTTTGAAGTAGAGATCTATTTTATCTTTCTACAGTAATCTACCTCATATGAATAGTATTTTCAAAGCATTGAATCAGTGTTATATTTTTTCTTAATCAAGTGATTGTACTTATCATATGATGTATGATTTTTATTTTGTGAATTACTCTTCCTTATTATAAAGATTGAGTTTTATCATCTCTTATGTCTGGAAGGTAATTTTACAGTTGAGATTCTTTAACGATTATGAAAGAAAGCAAGCTTACAAAAGATGCGCAAAGTGCCAAACAAAATAAAAAGAGGCACAAAATGAGCCCAAAACTGAAAAGATGCGCAATGTCGCCAAATTGAAAAGATACACAAAGTGTATCAAAAATTAAAAGATGCGCAAAGCGCCAAATAAATTGATAAAGAGGCACAAAATGAGCCCATAAAGAAATAAGCTTTCTTCCCTTTCAGATCTTTAAATGTCTTAAAAAAATCCATGCACCACTTAATATTTTCAAAAGCTTGAGACGAAAAAATCATGATTTTTTGTTCCTTCCTTTGTAATACTATTATATCAGATATTTTTCTGGAACGAGGCTTGAAAGGATCTCTTTTTGAATTTAATTTCTTTTCTTCTGAATTGGACTTTTGTTTGAAAGGAATTTGAACCTATAAGGTGTCTGAGGTAGGAGTTTCAAAAGTCGATTTTCCAATTTTTCTGAATATCAGCGTTGTTGATTTTTCTTCTTATTAGTTTTTTAAATTGAAACTTAAGGGAAAATTCTGATTTACTGGAGCTGATCGATTAAAAAAAAGCCTTTTTGATTTCATCCTTTTAATGTTTTCTTGTGTTCAACTTGTACTAGTTTTACTATTTTTATATGTTATTTTCCTTTTTTGAGATGTCGAAAGGGGGAGTGTAGTTCTTGTATTTTGGGTTAGTTCAGTGTTCGTATATTATTCACCTGCTATTTAATTACTAATTTTGAAATTATTAACAAATATTTGCCATCAGCAAAAAGGGAGAGATTATTGCAAATCTGGTTTCAAGGACTATGATTTTGATGATAGCAAATATTTCTACTTCTGGTTGATTGTCTAATCTTTCAGGTCCGCAGGATTAATTACAAATTTAAGCTAGCCCAAGATCAAGTCAGTCTATTTTATAATTCAAGTCCAATGTACACTTTTCATCTTTATTGAGTCAAATGTAATGTAAAGGATCCCTTAGCTAAGTAACCTTACACACACACACTCAGGAGGAGTTTTTGAGTGATTTAGTATTTCTCTTAAATAAAATCATACTGTATAATTTTTCCATCATACCATACGATCGGTCACTAATAAACAGGCTTACGGTTAATTCTGAATGATTAGTTTTGAGAACTAATCATACTGTACGATCCCTATCGTACACAATTTAAAAAACCCTAGTCGCTAGGACTATTTTGGTAAGATTTGGATTTTGAGTTTTTGAACTAATCATACTGTACGATATCAATCGTACTATACGATCATCTAAAATCTTGTTAAAATTATCCCCCGTAATCAGGCAATTAAATCTTGGTTTCTTAATTATATTTGATCGTATTGTACGATGTCAATCATATGGTATGATGGACAGAGATAATTTTGGATCGTCCTGTAGATCGTACTAGACGAAACCACAATTTTTATACTAATCATCCCGGATGATTTTTATAACGTACCAGACGATGGACTGAAATGAGCTAATCATACAGTATGGGATGATGGACAGAGATGAATTTCATTCATCCCATAGATCATCCCTTACGAACAGTTGAGAATAAGTTGATCCTAATGTACGATCTATGGATCATACTGTACGATGTTCATAAAATTTATGAACTGTTCCTTTGCATTTGTACTGGACGATACTATTTTTGAACTGATCGTACTGTACGATATTGGATCATACTGTACGATCGGCATCATCAAATTGAATTTTAGGGCACTTTTTGATCCCTCCTTCTTAAGATCTCTTTTGTTCAATCGTTGAGATCTTTTGCCACTTTTCTTTCCAAAGAAAATCTTGAGAGAGAGAGAGAAAGAGAGAGAGAGAGAGAGCTTGGGAGAGAGAGAGAGAGGATCTTGTGAGAGGGAGTTTGTGAGGGATTCACAAAGGTTGCTCCAAGCAAGGATCTGAGTCGTCTTCTCCATTCGTCATCTCTTGTCGTGTCGGTGTCTCTGTGGGAGGATCATTTGCAAGAAGATCTGGGTTCTCTGCCTGGTTCAGGAGGAAGCGAAAGGACTCTAGGTTCTCTGCCTGCTTTAGGAGGAAGCGAAAGGAGTCTAGGTTCTCTGCCTGCATCAGGAGGAAGCGAAAGGAGTTCAGGTTCTCTGCCTCACCAGGTTGGTAGAAAGGAGTTTTTGTACAGGCTTCTCCACCTTACTGTGGGAGCAGAAGGAGAGTCACTTAGTGTTAGTGCAATACTTGGAGGGGAGGCTCCGGGGAGTGGACGTAGGTCAAGTTGATCTAACCGCTATAAAATCTGGTGTGTTCTTTCAGATTATTTTCTGCATTTACTTTTCTGTTGATGATTGTGTGATTATGATTATTATTCTGTTATCGTTAAATATCTACACATCATCGTGTAATTGTAAAAATTTTAAAACTTTCAAAAAGATTTTCTAAATCGTTGTTTTGCTCTCAAATGAATAAAACTACCAATTCATCCCCCCTCTTGGTTAGCCTCGGGACTAGTTCATAAGGGCTTAACATCCCTATCGAACTTTCAAATATTATGGTACTTGTAACAGCACTGTGGCGCTCACCAGAGCGTTATAATGAAAAAGTTATGATAGTATGATTAATTGACTAAACTACCACAAAAAATTATATAAATAATAGTCCTAATGCCGTAGCACTTGAAAAGGTTGCATCGAAATGCTCGAGATGGCATCAAAGGGTTGTGGTGTTCATGAACACATCACCACCATAGTGTAATCCAGTGAGTTTTCCTGAGAGTTCAGTGATATGGTGTTAGTTTTGAATGCTACAACACTTAATAAGTACAGATTATGACGCTTCAAACCCTAACGTTGTGGTGGTAATTCAATTTTAGCACAACAATTTTTTTTTTTTCAAAAAACTTATTATAACTTAGTTAAAATAAAGTATTAATAATAATTACAAATAATACTAAATAACAAATCATAAATATCAAAACAAAATATAATGGATAAGTAAATAAGAAGTAGGTTGCCTCCCAAGAAGCACTAAGTTTATACTCTTTAACTTGACTTGCCCAGATTTATTAATTTAGTTAGTGTACATCACTACCACTCTTTAAGTGATCTTAACTAAGATCCTTTACTTTTTCTTTAAGGTTAATTTTAGTATTACTAGGAAATGATCCAAGGGGTATACAACTAAACGTGATTGCAAGTTGTTCTAATTAATTTTTTTAAATTTGATAGATGAAATGTGAATATCAAAAAAATGATGAATGCGAAGCTTATTATGTATATTCTAAACCATCTCTAAGGATAAAGAACTTTCACGTTCAACTTATTTGCAATTGATAAGAAGATTATGAGAAATATAACTTGACTACAAAGCCATGACATGAAGCCTTTGGACCTTGATAATTAACTTGCAATGTTCAATATGATTCTCCAGCAGCTAATGCTGATTAGTTTGTAGCTGATGTCAAAGAATTTACAAACAAACTCATTAACCCGCCTGCAATTAATGAGGAGCATATGTGAAGCATTTGTAGTGTATACAAAGCATTTGCAAGCTATTGTGGAAAGAATATTAGGACATCCCCATAGTAAACATTAGGAAACCAATATGCCACCAAATATGTAACACCCATGCAAGTGGATAGAAGGTCTTTACAAATTCCCAAATGAGACCTAGCGCACCATGATGCTACACCACCAAATCTGCAACATCCATACAAGTGGACAGAAGTCATATACAAGCTCCCAAATAGAATGCTATATTCAAACGATAGTTGCTCACACAACTGATCTGCATCAAATATTTCAAAAATTCCCCCACACATGCACTACAATATGTATACACACAAACACAAGGAAATACATGTGAAATCATAGGCCTGTATGGTCCCCAATGAGCATGTTATGGGTATGCACGTGACCTTTGAGGATGTTGCGTGGGTCAAATAATAAATCTAAGTTAGAGCCCAATCCTTCTATGCGAGTAGATAGGAGTTGACATGGCTCAAACTACCAAATAAATATAAGGTCGCAGTGTTGGCAAAGACATCTATTTTATACATTCATATTAGGCCCTCAAGGCCTGTAAATAATGAAAATTCACTAACAAAGGCATAAAGCCTGCAATGAACCCGATCCTCTATTGACAAATGGACTAAGTCGATAAGGTTCAATCAATACAATGATCTCAAAATCACCGTGATGATGGCTGTGTTGAATGTAGATCTCAACTAGAGGAGTTAATTCTAAATATTCAAGCAAATGTCTTCCAAATACCCACGAAAGCTCAAAACTCCAAAAGTATCAAAATTTAAAATATTTATAATCAAAATTAACCATCCAAATGCTTAAAGCAAAATCCATCCACCCTCCGACAGTTTGCCGAGGTGAACAAGGTTGAAATTATACTTCAGCTCATAAAGAGCTAACATATGGTCGAGAATATCACTATGATTCATTCTTAAACTATCTCCTTCTAGTAAGGATGTGGTACGTGTCCTCTAATCAATAATTTTTCCACTAAATAGCACTGTAAGTAAACGGTTATGACTGGAGCCCTCTGACCAGGATAATTCACCGCCAAATGGCACCACTAAATTATGATCATGGAAAAGCTTGTATGCTCCCCAATGGCACTAAATCCTTGAGATATGAATCAATATGATATAATTGATATGGCAAAAAGAACTCTGTCAACTAAGGTTGATTCAAATTTATCCCTCTCAGATAAATGTTCACCCAGGTCTACAAGGTATCCTTGGACGAAGCAACCTATGGCTACTGCCAAGCATCCTTCTGTCATGTTGGGTCGACTACCTCTTATGAATAAGTAGGCCAAGGATCAAGATGGCCTACGAAGACGGAACCATGGGATCTTGATCGAGCTCATCATCACTTCCCCCACCTTCCTCTTTAAGTGCAAGATGGTAAAATTTCTAATTTTAAATATCAAAACTTCAAACACCTAAACCCATGCTACTACTATATACCGGATATCAACGTACCTATGGATACAATATGTTCATTTGAGGACTAGCCTTAATCAAAAGTTCTATTTTGTGACAAGAGGTGTAATTAACTATAATGGTTTATGCCTATAGGAAACCAAAACTCATCTGTCAATAATTTGTTGTTTTATGGAAAGACATTTAAGGTGTATAACACAATGCCTTTTTGATTAAGAGAAGCAATGGTTATTGTATTCTTGTCCACTTTAGCTTTGATGTTTGACAGATATTACATCTAGATGCCCTTCAAAGCCATTTGCCTTGAACAACATGAAAACTTACAACTTCCATGTTAGATGGTTTTCGCATTAAGTTGAATGTTTTTTTTTTTTTTTTTTTTTGGGGGGGGGGGGGGCACACAATGGGGCCTACGCATTAATTAAAATAAAGATTACAAGGTGCTTAAAAGGGACCTCGAGCTCACTATTGCTCACAAGAGCTTCAAGAAAGTAAAAAAGTGAACTTACGAGCTCAAGTTCCCTCCTAAAAAAATTACAAAAAATCCTTGGTACATTCTAGGGTGGCAAACAGCCATCACCCAAAAAATATGAAAGAACATTTGATAAAACCAAAGGCATAATCTTTCCACCCAAAAATTTAGGAACCTGTAAAACAACACTAAAAGGATCCTACAAAATAATAAAACAACGGAAGGGAAAAAGCAGAGGCAAATTGAAATTTAGCTCATAACTAAACATGATACTATTAGCAGAAATATTTAAATGAGGAAAAAATGATACATATCAGATAGTCACATTAGGTAGAGGTAGGCGAGGGATAGGTATACATACCCCTAGAATATAAGATCTAACAATGAAACCAATTGTGATACAGATTGCAAGGCTCTTTGAAGCTAACCAAATTCACCGAGAAACCAACACCATAGAATAAAATGAGAAGGCACCCATGAGCATACTTAAAATGAAGATACAACAACCCATCCCCTAAAGTTCCACCAACATTATAAACAGTACAACACGGGCCACTAATATCCCCAATATTTAACCAGGCACTTATGTAACAGCCAAAAAAGATGCTACCATAAAAACCTACCCAATCAGCTGTAGTAAAAATAGGTGTTGGATCAGCCCAAATAGAATAAACACCAAAATGTAAAGGGCTCAGCAACAGCTATAACAATATAATAAGGATACCAGATATAGAGAAGCGAAGACAGCAGAAGATCTGGATAGCATAAAACTAAAAATTGGAAAAACTGCTAGTAGGCATCTGGAACCCAGAATGAAGGCAACCAGAATGACAAGTCATACAACAAATAAAAGGATTGCTAACAAACTTAATAAACTAAATGACATCAAACATCTTAATCATCTAGCTGCTTTGATCATAAAAAAACTATCTCAGTCAAAATAACCCAGTAAACAATATGAATGAAGAAAAAAGATTCAGAACAAATAATGACCAAACCAATCAAATCCACCCAACTACACAGATGCCAGATACAGAAAAATAAAACATTGTCAAGAGAGCCAAAATAACAATCCTGAAACAAAATCCTGCTCAAGTGAGTAGTATCCATGAAATCATGAAGCCTAAAGTCACGCTGGACTGATCTCTCTCCCAGTACAAAAATCCTGAAATAGAGACCCAGTGAACCAGAGAACCATAAAACCACAAAAATAAAAAACATCAAGCGTTACAGATATAAGGCAGCCAAGATTTGTCTAAATTAATCAAACCTTTCACCATGAGAGGTAAATCACTAACAGTAAACTACTATAAAATGTCAAGTTGGTTACTAAATTTGGCTAACCAGTCAGTACAAGAATTGGCTTCCCCATAAATATGAGAAATAAAGTAATTAAGGGAAGAGACTGACTGCTTAATTTTTCTAATAATATAAAAGTTTTGACGATTACCAGCAACTGCATTATTAAGAATTTGAATTAATAGCATTGCATCCACCTCTATCCACACAAACTTAATCCCTCATCTTTCAAAAATATCTAGCCCATAGGATAAACCCATGAGTTTGGCATTAATAACATTACATAAATTTAAAGGACCAACGAAGGCAGCTATAACATAACCTAAATGATTACGAATGATGCCACCTGCCCCAGCAGAGGCGAGGCCAATAGAACCATCAGAATTAAGTTTAACAGGAGGGGAAGGTTTGATCCACCTCACAATCCTCTCATTTCTATCCAATGGCACACATTCAATGGAAATGCCCAAGTCTAATGCCATGGCATTGCACTTGTAAAAATTTTTAACAGTGATAAGATTCACTAAGTAAAATTACAAAATTGTATTTTTAACATTGGCAATGATATTATTAGTATCCATCTTAATGTCATTTTGCTAGAATCATTTCTAGCCCTCCAAAGATACCATAAAATAAATATAGGTATTAAGTTGTAGATGTGGCCTTTAGTGGTAGTCAACCAACACTTTAAAATTGACATCACATCACTATTACTATTAAAATCCCCTTGTTAGCTAGAATAAAAAATAATTCCAAACTTTTTGATCAATATCCCCATTAACCAAAACATGATTAGTAGTTTCAACATTAGAACAACATTGACTTTTAGAAGGAAAAATAAAACCTTTTTCAAAAGCAAATCATCAACAAGAAGAAAATCTTTAAGACACCTCCAAACAAGGATGGAATAAGATAAAGGAATGGTGTTATGCCAAATACCCAAATAAATATGAGAATTCTCATAATTAACTCTAATAGTATTCTAAACATTCTTCAAAAGAAACTTACCAGAAGAAGACAAATTGAACAAAATTTTATCCTTGCCCTGTAATTGTAAAGGAATAATCAAGATACTATCAATTAACACATTAAGAATGACATCCAAAAGTTTATTGACACTCCAAGAACCATTATCAATAAAACTATTAACCTTAATATTATCAAGAGTATGCATATTAAGAAAACTATCAATAGAATTGGGCCCCAACAAATTGTCTTTGCAGAAAAAAATCTCACATTTGCCCAAACACCATTCAATAAATTGCTTTGCCTCCCATTTGATGTGGCAAAGCCTTTTCTAGACCATAGAGTTATCACTTTTATAACTGCATAACAGAGGATGAATATTTTTGCAATATTTAACATTTATATACTGAGCCCACAAACTGATATTAGATCTAAAGAAAAATCATAATTTATGAGCAAAGGCCTGAACCATATCCATGATATTCTTGTAACCTAAACATCCTTTATTAAAAACCCCACAAATTTTCTTCCACGAACCCCAACAAATATAAGAACTATTATTTTTTGATCCCCATAAGAACTTATTAAGCATTCTCTCCAATCTACAGAAAATAAACAAAGTAGGTTGTATAGTATGAAAAATAAAAATAGGAATAGAGTTCAAGACACTTTTAATCTGTACAAGCCTCCCTCCAAAAGAAAGGAAGTTAAAAGACCAAGCAGAAAGTTTCCTTTGAAAAGCAGTGAAAATATCATTGAAGAGGTGAGTTCTATTTCTACCTTTAAAAAGAGGGGTACCAAAGTACTTAATGGGCAACGACTTAGAATTAAATCCTCAAATCCTTTGGATTAATGGCCAACCCACCCACATTTTGAAACTCAAAAGGAATTTTGACTAAAACCTTAATGTTATTAATAAAACCCTTCAAAAAGATAATAAAATCATCAACAAAATTATGATGAGTTATCGGGATACCACCTATAGTACAAAAAGAAGCTTCAGATGCCTTTTATATAACTCCTCCAGCCCCTTGGAAAGATATTCAACAACGATAATAAAAAGAGCAGGAGATATAGGGTCACCTTGCCTTAAACGTTGAGAGGATTTAAAAAAACTGTGACTCCTCCCATTAATGATCACATAAAAGTAACAATTTTGAATGTCATTCTTAATAAGCAAAATGAATGAGGAACTGAAACCAAATAAAAGAAAAACATTATACAAAAATTTTCAATTCAAGTTATCATAAGCTTTGGTGATATCAAGTTTCAAAATGATATTGCCCCCTTTCACTTTGGCATTAATATCATGCGTGATCTCTTGGGCAAGAAGAACATTGTCAAAAATGCTCCTCTCTTTCACAAAACCAGTCTGATTATAAGAAATAATTCTAGGCAGAATGTTAATCAATTCACTAGAAATGATTTTAGAATTAAGTTTGTTAAGAAAAAAGCAAAGACAAATCAGTCTAAAATAATTCCAGCTATTGGCAGCCTCCTTTTTAGGAATAAAAATAATATTAGTGGACAAAAAAATTTAGGATAAGGTTTACCAGTAAAGAAATCTTTCACAACCTCCATCACATCCAATTTAACAACATCCCAAGTTTTTTGGAAAAATTTAGTAGTGAACCCATCAGGACCAACTACCAACTCCCCATTCATATCATTAATAGCATTCCAAATTTTCGACTCAGTAGGAGATTGAGAGAGTAAGTGATTCTTATTGTCATTAACAATTTGAGGAATAACATAGGATTAATTATAGGAATACTATTAACATCACTATTAAAAATGCTTTTAATGTGCTCGACCCTAGAGTTAAAAATTAAATCCTCATACTCATAAAAACTACCATTATTATTACTAATTTTATGAATATGATTCATGACTATATTCTTATTACCCATAGCATGAAAAAACATGGTGTTCCTATCACCCTAAAAAATAAGCTTAGAAGTAGCTTTCTGCCTCCAAAAAAGTTTCTCCTGATTCTGCAATTGAAAGAGACTAACTTTAGCATTGCTAAGGCTAGTGAGATTATCAATAATAGGATCCTGCAAAAACACATTATCCAACTCAATAACCTTATTCTCAGCTTCCTTAATATTAGAAAAAATATTTTTAAAAACATTTTTTATTCCACCATCTCAAATTCTACTTCAACCTACTTAACTTAGACCATAATCATGACATACTAGTAATATTATTATTAGGGTAAATAGGAGCATGCCAGTTGGTATGAATCAAATTCATAAAATTATTATGTAATAACCACATGTTTTGAAACCTAAAAGCAGAAGTGCCAAAGTATCTATCCGCATTAATACTCAAAAGTAAAGGCGTGTGATCAGAATTAGTTCTACTTAAATGTTCCACATGTGTCATAGCAAAATCAGCAATCCAGTCTGTATTGAAAAGGATCTTATCGAGTCTTTTCCATATAGTAGCTCTATTCCAAGTAAAGGTATCCCCAGAATACCTAATGTCATGTAGATTACAATCATTAATCATAGAATTAAAATCCTCCATAGCATTTGGATTGGGAGAATTCCGCCCCCCCCCCCCACCCCCCCCCCCCCCCCCCCACTCTCTTAGTCACATTAGAAATAATATTAAAATCTCCACCAACACACCAAGGGTCATTAGTATTAAGAGCAAAATCAACTAATTGCTCCCAAAGAGGAAGGTGACTCAACCTGGAACACGCAGCATACACAAAGGAGGCATTACACTTGGTATTAAAGAAAGTAATTTGAGAATGAACAACTTGCAAAAAATTCGAAATAAATTTCACATTTATGGCACTATTCCACATAATCCAATTTTTATTAGAACAATTAGCATATCTCATGGAAAAACCCAAGCAAGAGGCAGTAAAATCAAGCCTATCATTCGATATAAAAGGCTCAATTAAAACAAGTAAATGAATATTATGCACTCTGCACAAATTTCTAACTCTAACTTTAGAGTCAACGCCTCCCCCCCCTCCCAACCCAATACCCAGAAGGTAAGGTAACTTTAGCATGTTTACCTTTCTTTTTTCCAACCTTAGAGAAACCATCCTCATCATTAGTTTTAGAAACACTATCTTCATGATTTGAAGAAGTAGAATGTTGATTTCCTTAATGTTCAACATAAAGAGTTTGAGTATTCGAGTTAGGAGGACGCTTATGTGTCTGACAATTTAATGTGAGAGCTATCGTTTGTGATGTGTGGTAAACCATTGCTAAGTAATCCATGATGGAGAGAAAGAGTTGATACTGTTAGGCTATTTTACTGATACTATAATGATATTACAGTAAGTATTCTTGGGATGTTGAGAAAGATAAAAGGTGAAAGGAAAATTGAGAAAGGTAGAGAAGCTGCGATAGCTATGATAGGAAGCATTATATATAAGTATTCATAGTGTAATCAATGAAGTAGTTGCTCTTATATAGAGAGCATGTGTAGAAGTGTTATTGATAGCCTAGAGGTGGTTACATGCAGAGGGTTGTGATGGAGTGGATGATTTTGAATGAATGGTCACGATGAAGTTGTTACATGTAATGGCCATAGGTGATTTACCCTTTAAAAATCTTTTTAATGTTGCTTTCTAAGCAGTAATTGTCCTTATGATTAAATAACTATCTGTAAGAATGCATAATTTTAAAAATATAAATGAAATCTACTTTTTTTGTTATTAATACACATAATTTTAATCATGATATTAATTTTTTTTTTATTTGAGCTAAAATTGTGACTCTTCAGAGTGAATCAAATTAAATCTTTTGAAATTCAAATAAAAGGACTAAGTGCGTTGCTTATCATACATCAAAAAGAAGAAAGAAACTTGCAAGAATTATTTATTCTCTCACTAGAAAACAAAATGAGCTTGGTTTCTTAGCTAAGAATCACTCCAATCCATTTAATCACAATCAAATTCAAACAGTGTGTCAAAGTTGGCCAAAGAAAACATGCATGCAAGGAAGCTTTAGCTATCTTGCCTTTGACAAATTATCAATATTCCTCTGTTCATCTTTGACACATTTGAGGCAGAAACATCAAGCATATGATGATAGGTGAGATCACAGTTTTTTTTTTTATTTTGGACATTTAGGCCAATTAAGGTAGACTCATACACACATCGCATACACAAGACTCGAACATAAGACCTCTTAATTGGTAGCCTAAGCTCCCAACCAACAGATCAAGATGAGTTGTATAGTTCTTTAGCTTTTATTACTCATATTCTTTTATTAGCTGGAGATAAGAAGAAGCCATCTAAGAAAAAATCAAATGAGTTGTGTGAAAGAATGAAATGGCCAAGCAGTAGCCTCTAATTTTGACAAATTTTATTTCATAGATTGAGGAGAAACCAAGCAGCTTTTAATCACTATATTTACCTAAAGGAATATATGTTCATACTTTCAAGTTATAATAAAACTTGTTTTTCTCAGTCCTTTTACCTCAAAAGATTTTACATTCCAAACATTTTCCAAATTATTAATTTCGAGGGAAAATGTAATTGTTGGATTCAGATTTGTCCATTGATGATACTCGGCCTTACTAAATGTAAGCTTTAGCTGTGAGCTATGGGATCGAGTAGGATTCGAGTCAGAATAATGAATTAGAGATATATGTATGTTGCAAATATGTAACTTAGAATCAACAAGGACTAGTAATGTCAAATGCCAAAAGATCAAGATATTCTCAAAGTAACAAAAAGATCCAACATCCAAAATATGTTTTCACCTTTTGTTTAGGGAATTTGGAGAACTACAACAAAGGTTACATCCTAGAAAGTAAAAAAATGGTACAAAGTACAATCTATGATAAGACTTATTATAGACTACTGTAATTGCCTGGCCTAGTTGATTGGCCTCTACATGGATCTTTGCTCATAATTATTCATATTCACCATGAAAGTTAAAAGGGCCGAAGTTGATTTCAACACACTGCTCCATCGACGACATAGCTTCATTTCCTTTTCTTTTAGCACAACAAGTCTATAAATATGCTATTGTTTCTCCTTCTTATGCTATAATTTCTACACAATAATATAAGAATATTTCCATCATCGATGAAGACATATCTCTAAGATTCACATATCATGAAAGAGACGGTTGTGGAGTTGTTCATTTGTATCTATCATTTTCATTTCTTACTCTTTGGACAATCTTAGCTTCATTAGGAATAACTTTCTTATTATTTTTAAAATCAGCTTTTAGTATCTAAAAAATTATTTTAAAAAACAGTAAAAAAGTTATCCCAAACAAAATTTAAATTAGGAAAATTCAGATCTCGCCATCCAGCTTATATTTCAGCTGCCAAAGAAGTCGTCATCGTAATGGAGCAATAATAGAACATAAATCGTTGAATTTTTAGTCAATATTCATCTTCTTGTGTTTCAACATTATAAAAATATCTCTAGTGAAGAAAAATAATATGTTTGCGTTGCAGAAAGCGCTATGATTAGTCAAATCAAATCGCTACTCCCACAGCCATATGAAGACAATTAATTGAATTAAAGTCCATATTTGAAAATTGTGAGGCCATTTTGTGAAGTAGAGAAGACCAACTTCGCCAAGCATTAATGGATCAAACTGCACCATCTAAAAGTCTTATAATGACATATACAGTATTTGTAGGGGCTATTATATGGGGACTGGGGTGTTAACACAAGTTTAAGCTAACTTAAGCTCTTTAGCCCAACAAAACTATCAAATATCGCACCCATTAATATAATTTTAAATATAGCTTATTTCAACTGAAGGCTTAAGCATACCAAAAATCAAACTCACTGGATAGGAAGCTTTAGGTTTCATTTGGGATAACTTTTCTTACTTTTTCTTTAAGCAGTTTTTTAGGATAGAAATTTTAACTTTTGTACTAAAAAGCTGCTTTAAAAAGCAGTAAATAAGCTATTCCAAATGAAGCTTTGCTTTCTTCAGGCTTTATGAAGCAAAATTTAAAACTCAAAAATATTTTGTACTAAAAAATTGCTTCATAAAATAATAAGAAACCTTAATCTTTGATTTCCATAAGATTTAATTAAAATTTAATTTAAAAGAACAATGTTTATTGTAGTAAATTTAAGCATTTTTCAGTTTATAGTTGTAATTAAGTTCTTAAATTAGTTCATTATTAGAACATGATTAACTAAGACAAATAAATTTAATTCAACAATTAAATATTATTAGCATATCTTATTTTATAATAGTTTATCTTTTTCACCAGTATTGACTTAATTAATTTATCTTGATTTATCTTAATCCCAACCCGACAAGTCTTAAAGTTGGTGCCTTTTAAGGATAATATGTGCAGTGTACAAATAAATGTTGTGAACTGTATAAAACATTACTCAATAATTCTGATAGATTTTTTTTTTTAACCAAATTTTATTCCAATAAGAAAAAGGGAAGTACAATACAAACCCAAAAATAGCCGAGGCGATAATACATCAGATAACATGAAACTAAAGCAGACTCAATAAAACAAACCCACAAAGCTGTAGGAAAAGAAGCAAAAAGCGGACTCAGGAATGGCAGTTCCCGGCAACCACCTCACAGTCAGACACAGACCATATTTTGATGACAACAACTCAAAAACATCATCATCCTAGAACCCACACAGGCAACCACCAAGCAAAATGGCTTACCACCAACGTTGCCAACAAGCCCAGGTCAACAAGGTGAAAAGCAGGGAGCCACCTCATCATCGTCCAAATTGCTCGCAAAAGCGAGAGTGAAATCCAAAGACTATTACTTCTTAGATTTACTATTACGCTTTTTGCTACCGTCATTGAGAACTGTTTGATCAACAACACACCCCACCATGAAACTATACATAGGTTACTTATATAATCTATTGGGCTAGGTAATTGATTCCTAAGGTCGGAAAAAAATTAAAAAAGCTTCCAAGCTCCCATACTTTGATAATTAAAGAATTTTATTCATTGAGGACATTAGAACGTATTAATTAAGGCTTCATTTGGGATAATTTTTTTATTGCTTTATAAAGCAACTTTTTAATATAAAAATTTTAGTTTAAAATTTTCCTATACTAAAAAATTATTTGAATAAGCAGTAATAAAGCCGTCCCAAATGAAACCTAAATTCTCCTTATGTCTGGGGTTTAATTGGTTTATAGAGTTTAGGACTCATGCAAAAATTTTTTGCTTCAGGCTAGACATCTTTAGTTATGCTTAGTTACGGTCGATACTAGGAGTAGCAGTTTGGTTTACACCCCAAAGTCAGTATTTTCTTACCCATATTTTCTCTAGTTGTGCGTAAGGCTTCGTTTGGGACGGCTTTTTTGTTGCTTCTTAACACAGCTTTTTAGTACAAAAATTAAAATTTATATACTAAGAAGCTGCTTTAAAAAGCAACAAAAAAACCGTCCCGAAGCCTAAATTTGGAGCTCAAGGCTTGTGCTTAGGAAAAGTATCCTCATCGCTAGTTTCTTAGCCAAAGCTGCCTATTCGTGATTGGGCGCAACCTAAAATCAGGAATGATAGTTACTAGCATGATTTCTGCACATCATGATAGGCACAAAAAATACATACGGATGATTACTGTTAAGCTGTTCTCTACTAGTGTACTAAACTACGCAACGACACGATGGGTTTGTTTAATTTATGGCCTTTCCATGATGATGATGGCCTGTTGTATTGGCAATAAGGCATATAGGGGAACAGGATATGTCAAGCTATCATCACTGGAAAAACAGAAGGTTCGACGTCAGTTTTAAGTCCTTTTCAAGCCTATGATCCATTGTGTGAGTAATAAAGCATGAAAGAGGTCATCATATCAAGCTATTATTAGTTTTTTGGTGCTGATGGCTCAACATGAGAAGGAATTTTGGTAACGTGAATGTTATTTTAAGGCCTTTTTGGGCTAATGTTGTGTTGGATAGGAAACAAAGATAAGGGGAAGTCATCGTGTCCAGTTCAATTTAAGAGTTAGCAGCTAGACATGAGAAGGGAGCTTAGGTAGAATGAATGTTAATTTTATGCATTTATGGGTCGATAGTGCGATGAGCAGGCAGCGAAGCTTGAAGAGAATCATCTTTTTGAACTGGTGGCTCAACCTAAGCGAGCACAAAGCAATCTAAATATTAGCTTGAGGCTACTTTTAGTTAACAATTTGTTAAGCAGCCAACTAAGCATAAAGGAAAAATCATCATTGTATGCTATCGTAAATTTTGGCTCATCACAAGGGGTACTTTGGAAGCACAAATGTTAGCTTAATGCCTTCTCATGTCGATGGTTTGTTTGGTTGGCAAGTGTTGACCCGTGCACTCAAAACATGCGAAAGTAGCAAATTCTGTGATTTAAGCGACGAGCGCGTTGGCGTGGCACATCACTTGAAGGGTCAAATGACCTCCCATCTCCAAACAGACTGTGCCATTGCAATCAAAGCATCAAATTCGCCTAAGAGGGAGCCCCTCGCAGAAGAATCAGACGAAAATGATCGAAATCGGTGACCAATACCAAAAAGCGACGCGCGACATTGCCCAAATGATGTCGATTGCAAAACGGACTTCGTCGTTGCATTCGGAATGTTGACAATACCTAAAATCAACAATAATTTTTCCCAAAGAAACTCGTCCGACGAAATCGACATGAATCTCGAGGAATTGGCAAGCGAATTTTGAGGAAATGTGTGCGAATTGAGGCAAAATTACCATTCAAAATTCTGGTGTTTAATAATAATAATAATAATAATAATAATATTAATAATAATATTAATAATAATAATAATAATATTGTTATTATTATGCAATAAAAAATTAAAATTAAAAAAAAGATCAAATAAAAAAATCAATAGAAATCTTACCTCGTATCCACCTTTGCGCCGACTGCTCCGTCCAAATCCCAGAAATCTTGCTGATCTTCGCGTCTTCTCCTGTAGATTTGTGGGCTCCGAAAATTCGGCCTCGTCCTCCCCGATACTTTTTTCGGGGAGTTTTAACGGATTAAGTTCCAAGGTAAATTTTGGAAGACAGATGAGTTTGTAGATAAGATACCCAGAGATTTTGCCCTCATTTTGCGAGGGCTTAATGATATGAGTTATGGTTTCCTATAGGCGCAAGCCCCTATAGTTAATTACCCCTCCCAAAAGAGAGAGAACTTTCGACTAAGGATAGTCGTCAATTAGATACGTAGAGATATGTATCATCTAGTATATAGTAGCAGCATGGGCTTAGGATGTTAAAAATTTTGGAGATTTGATATTTAAAATTGGAAATTTCACCATTTTGCACTTAAAGCGGATGTTGGGGGAATGGATGATGGACCCAATCAAGATCCCATGGTTCCGTCGCCCCGGGCCATCTTGGTCCCTGGTCTACTTAGTCAGAGGAGGTAGTCGACCCAACCTAATAGAAGGATCCCTGTCGGCAGTCATGAGTTGCTTCGTCCAAGGGTACCTTATAGACCTGGGGTGGGTGTTTGTCTAAGGGGAAAATTTTGAACCCACCTTAGCTAACAGAGGGCTTTATGCCCTATCGATCATATCCTATTGATTCATATCTCAAGGATTTAATGCCAATAAGGAACATATTGGCTCTGACCATAACCGTTATCTCGTGGTGCCATTTGGCGGCAGAACCACTCGGTTCAGAGGGCCCCGGGTCATAATCGTTTATCTTGCGGTGCCATTTGGCAGCAAAATCGCCGGTCATAGGACTCTGGGTCAACCGCTTATCCTACAGTGCCATTTGGCGTCGAAACTATCGGTTAGAGGACACGTATCACGTCCTTACTAGTAGGAGACTATTTGAGAATGGATCCTAGTGATATTTTCGACTAGGCATTAGCTCTATGTAAGCTGAAGTAAATTTCAATTATCCACCCCGACAAACTATTGCGGGGAGTGGATGAATTTTTCTTTAAGTGTTTTATGGTTGGATTTTAGTTTTAAATATCTTAGAGTTTGGGATTTTGGAGATTTTCTGGAGTTTTGGGTTTTGTGGGTGTTCGAGAAGCATTTGAGAATGTAAGAGATATTTTAAGTATTTGGAAACCCCTCCGGTTGAGATTTTTTGTCAACACGGCCATCATCGAGGTATGTGGGGTTACTTCCATTTGTGGATTGAACCTTGTTGACTCCATTGAGTGGTCGACATAGGATCAAGTTTCGTGGGCTTTGTGCTTTTGTTGATGAATTTTCATTGTTATAGACCATGAATGCCTAATATGAACATATTAAACTAAATATATCAGTCACTGTAACTGTATATTCGTTTGATGGTTCGATTCCTGTCGACTCCTATCGACTAGCATAGAGGGATCGGGTTCAAATTTATTGACCTACTCAGGATCCCTAGACGTCACGTGTGTTTCTACAACACGCTCAACGAGGCCCATGCGGGTATTTGGGAGAATTTTATAATTATTTATTGAACCTTGTCGACTCCTATTTACCTTCTTAGAAGGATATTGCTCAGTTTTATTGACCCGCGCAGCATCCCTAGACGTTGCGTATATTTCTATAACACACTCGTTGGGGCCCAATTATACGTGCATTTTTGTGTACCTATATGCATACATACTACAGTGCACGTACGGGGGACATTTCGGATATATGTTGGGTCTTTTATGGTAACTAATAGGAGCTCATAGAAGTTTGTCTTTGTCGTAGTTCTCTCAGCATCTGCCTATGGATGGTATGTTGGATGTACGACTATTATTCATCAAGAAGCTTGCAAGCCTCAATAATCTTTTCCAACTAAATTTTCAGAACATAGTTGAACTGAGACTCACTCCACCTCTACAAATGATGATTTGATCTGTTTTTCCTTTCCCAGAACTCACATAGAAATTTAGGGCCACTACCTTTACTAACAACTGTAGTGATGGAAGATACATCAAGTTGTCCAGGAGATCCTTGCAAGATATCCAGTCCTAAATAATTATTGTAATCCTTGAGATGATTGGAATGACATGTATATTTTCCATCTGTAATTATGAGTTTAAGTCACCAAACTCTGCACTAATCTTTAATAGTATATTTTTCAAATATTGATCATTAATTTCGGAGGGTGCGATGCAGTGTATGTTGACATTCACTTGTATACACCTACCCGTGCCACATTGTTACTTCCACTGCATGTTGAATCCCTTTGGTTGTGACTGACATATTGAGTTTGGGATAGGTCTCTCACTACATCGTTTGACTCTTCTGCTTGTAGTAGATCAATGCATTCTTTGACCATGAACGAGTTGCATTTCATTATAAACTTCTTCATGTATGCTGATCGTTGTCGCTTGTATGTGGGCTACTGTGGGTATATGAAAAATCTTCCATCATTGCCAACATATATCCACATTTTTTATATATCAATTATCATCACCTGTAAAGGTACAATGTACTTATTTGCCAACTAAGATTGACCAAACAAGGGTTATTACATCTGTGGTATATTCTCAACCCATGCTCTTAGGGAAGCCACAACATTCACTATCATATGTTGGTTGTTGCCCCCTGTATGATGCGTCTCCTATTTGTACATTGATGCTTACATTTGAACTCATATGATGACACCGTCAACATTAGTCAAAAGTCGTATGTTGTTGATCGCAAACACATCATGTCTAAAATTATTGCTCGTGTGTAGGCGATTGCATCTTCTTGCATGCTTATTGTTCTTCGTAAGGAATGAACATTTGAGCTAAATGATTCTTTGATATTGATTGAAGCTCTTGTGTTGTTGATTTCAAGCAAGTGATCATGCCTTCATCCACTTATTTGCCTTCAAAATGACTTGTAGTTCACAATGTATTTGTCTATGGATGATAATTTTAACACAAGCTTTGTATCAATTGCTTGTCATTGTGTTCAACATAAGTTTCTCCTCCATATGAATGAAGGACATCTTATAAATCCATTGATCCATAAGTCTTGCATATATTCATTTGCATCTTAATTAAAGTGATAAATCTCCCAATATTACATGTTCAAATGAAATCCCTTATTGATCATGTGTTATTTGATTATATTTTCATTTTAGATGAAGTTTGGTTTAATGTCATTCTCTTTAGGTTCAAATTCATTTTATTTTAATGTCATCAGTCAATGCTCATTTTAATCAAGTTCATATCAAATCTATTGTTTATCCATTCAAGTTTGAGTTTTAGTTCATTCGACCTTCAAATCAAAGTCCCAATAAAGTCCCCTGTAATTTGGGCAGCCTCCCGGAGTCTCACTCGTTTAGGGGAAATTTTTGGAGTCTGGGCCTTCCCACCACGCTAATAAAAGCGTATATGGTAGGTGTCCTTAGACACCGTGGCCGTATTTTTATTCCCACCACACTAATAAAAGCATGTATGGGGTCGACGAGGGTACCCGTTTGAATACACAGTTGTTTCCCCGCGTACAGGCACTTATAAGTAACCCCGCTTTGTCATAGACGTTATACCGGGCTCCTTTCCCACCACGCTAATAAAAGCGTGTATATGCAGTTTTTTGGTACGCCACAAACGTCAAAATGGGGTTTAGGTGATTACCCACCTCATTGTAGGTGCCGCACCGGGGTCCCATCCCACCACGCTAATAAAAGCATGTATGGGCAATTTTTTGATGCACCATAAACAACAAAAGTGGGATCTCAGAGTTTCGAGTTTGGAGGGATTATACCTTCGATGTTGTTTGCGACAGCGGTGATGACGGCACTTTACAAAAATTCATGTGGTACAAAAATGCATAACTTACAAAAAAATGCAAACAAATACACTTCTTTTTTTTCTTAAAAAATCCCACCTCTCCACTTTCTTTGTGTTTTTTTCTGTATATATTTTTTTGTCTCTCCCTTTCTTTTTTAGCTCTTTATAATAATACTCATTAAATGATAACGGAGGACAAATCAAAACAAAAGGAATGATAATAGTAAAGGAAAGCAATAAAACAATAGCCATTACTAACATAAAATGAAATACATAATAGAACAAAATAGAGAAAGAGCTTGCTGTTAGATTTTTTTTTTATTTTTGGGAACATGTGAAAATGGGCTTGTGGAGAGATTAGAATTGCAAGTGTTTAAAGTGGGCTGAATGTAGTAGGTTCAGAGGAGTTATGTAGTGGGTTTTTGGGCAGATATTTGGGTTGTTTTGAGTAGAGCTTGGGGTGATTAATGGGCTGGAGTTTGGGCAAAGAGGTTATGAAAATATAGTGGGTTGAGTGGTGTTCAGCTACAATAAAAAGTTGGTGGACTTTTAAAACCTTAAATGGGTTGCTGCTATTGGAGATGTGGAAGCAACCGTTATGTTGGGCTGGTTGGAGGGCATAATGGAGTTGTTTTGGGCTAAAAATGAGTAGTAGAAGAGGGCTAAGGTGGGCTTTTACTATGAGGATTTCAATGAGGTGGAGGTTGGTGTTAGACTGAGGAAAAAGTAGGTTGTTGGAGGGCTTTTAGTGGGCTGAAATGTGGAGTTTTGTTTCGGTGTTGATTCCAAATCCAGAGTTGTTGTTGTGGGGGTGTGGGTGTAGCAGATTTTCACGTGCCTTTGGTCACTAAAGGACAAAAAAGGACTGTTGGGTTCAGCTTTTTCCTTCTCCTATGCTACTACGTAAAAGTATGAACTGTTGAAGGCTATTTGAAGGTGTTGGGTGGAGTTCCGAATGTGAAGCTATCTGGGCTTAGTGATAGGCACAGAAGGGACAAGCGTTTGGACAGGTTTAACGTAGAGAAAGGTTGTAGGCAGACGGTTAGAAGGAGTGCTAGTGGCATGGAGAAAGAGTGTAAGGGGAGTCCTCACAGTTTGAAGAAGTGAAGTAGTTTTCACTGCTCTGTCCATTTCCAAAGGTTTGACAGATTAGAAAATTTTGGCTAAGGTTGGATAAGATGGAGCTGTAGTGGAGAAGTTGAGTGGCTGGTTTGCAAGAAGACCAAGCAACGGTGGGGAGGATCAGCTCGTGGGCTTCATCGGTCAGGGAAGAAGACGTGGCTTTAACAAAGTCGAGTGAGGAGTTTGATTGTCAGTGAGGCTTTGGTTTGGGGATGTGGAGCCAGGGGGAGCTGATGTGCGGCTAAGTGAACTGGTCTTGGGGTGGAGGTTGGATTTGATCGGAGTTGGAGGGAGCTTTCACCTGAGGAAGTCAAAGCTAGGAGGGGGCCAGTGAGCTTGTGGAAATGAGAGCTGTAGACGTTTGAGTGTCTCTTTTATTTTTTTGAAAAGAGGACCGACAGGGCTCTCTTATTCAACCTCGTTTCAGTAATACCCTTCGATCAAGGCAAGGGCAGCGGGATTATTACACAAAATGACACGAAGCTTAGCAGGTTTTGTGTGAAGTGCTAGCATTGTCAGCGCAGAGCAGTGATTTAGAACCACAAATCTCGGGATTTTGGCGACAGGAGATATGAGGTAACGTTGAACTGATTTGATTTCTTTTTATTTGATTTCCTTTCCCATTTGTGTTTTTACTTGGATCGCTTGTAGAGGTCAACACTTTTCAAAGAGAGAAGAAGGTTTAGTAACTCCCTAAGCATAGGAATAGCATAAATACATATAACCTGAAGTGAAGAAAAGCTTTGAGATAAAAAGAATCCAGCTCAGAGAGAGGGATGAACTAACATTCAGAAACCACTGCTCCACCTCATTTGGAAATGAAACCCGCTCATAGTTACCCATAGTAATCAGCCTTCCTAAGGAGGTGATACTTCTCAACACATCTATTAGCAACACCGACAAATCACTTATTATATGATCGCTAAGCCTCAGACGGTAATTACTAGTGGTGTGCGCTTCCCCGAGAGAGATCAGTTTGGGAAAATTTCTAATTTCCAAATGTCTTAGTGATGTAAATTTTTCTATTTCATCAGTTAGATGGAGAAATGTGAGTGTCTTGATAGTTAGAGACCTTCAATGTTTAAAGGAGGATAGGATTTGAATTGTCTTGAGTTTTGGAGGCAAAGAGGGAAACTCTTTCAACTTCAGGCATTTACATAGCTCCAGCTCAATTAAGCTAAGGAACCAACACCCATCTTCAGTAGCTATTCCTGTCTCAAACCAGTCCTTTAATGCTTCTAAGTTGCAAATATGTGAAATCTCTAGTATGCATCATTCTCATTTAATCTACTTTCGAGCCATTTTATTCTATTTTATTTTTAACGTCCTATCAAATTTCAATGACTTTAGAAAAGGGAAGTTGCCCAAAAGGTGGAAGAGTTTCCTACTCCAAGTGATATGCCAATTTAATCATCTCTAGATTGAGCATTATATTGACATTGTTTATCCATACTGTAGACCTCGCACCCATGTAACCCTATATAATCAAGTCATAAAAAGATTTTGCGATTGATGGTCGTTGAGCATATTCCCATCTAAATTGATTTTCTTTGAGTCAGCATTATTCTAATCATGAAGTCAGTTCTGTCAGCCTCTTAATTTGGCTGACAACACAAGCCGCCTTGATCTCTTTCATATTTTCAAGGTTGTGGATTTCTAATTTGTGAAGTTCATTCATATTCTTGAGCTCCCCAATTCTCTACTTACTTACATCTCTTTAAAAAAATAATCCTTGAAGAGACTTTAGCTTCCCAATTTCACATATTGATAAGATATAAGCTTTGGTCAATCCTAGGTGATGTGAGGTATCAATTGTCATTAGAAATCTTGGCGGTATACTCAATGTATTCTTTTAATCATTAAGTGTCGAAGATACACCGAATATCAACTTCCTCGAGTATCATTCCCAAGCCATCAATACACATGCATGATAATCGTAGGCTTCTCGATATTGGGAATGTTTTAACAAGCGTACTACAATGATCCTGATTAGAACATTTGCCAGACGAGGGAAGAGAATGCAAATATTTGAACACCCCAATCCATCTTATGATGTCAAGCCCTGCAGTTTGAATGGACAAATGTTAAAGTCATAGGAATTATAGAAGGCAACCCCATACTATCCTTAACTCTTGAATATTCTTATTTGAGGATTAACTACGCCGATTCATGTAGCAAATCATACATTATAAAAGACCCCCCTTCTTTTATTACAGATTCGTCAAAGAAAGATTTTTTTTTTGTCAGAACATCAAAGTATCTCCCTCCGATATCCTCCATAGTCTTTCCTTGAAAATGAGGATGTTGAATGAAATCTAATACAATCCATATTCGAGCTAAATCATCTTTATCAAATTCATGGTTTTTAGGGTTGGTTGTAGGGGTCAACAAATGCCCCCCAATAAATGTGGTACACGCTTAGAGCGTATCACATTTGGTGTGACATAGTTGACAGTCTTTTTGGAGTCTTTTTTTTTTTTTGCACATTTCTCACTATTATAATAGTTTTTAATACATTTTTCTCCTCTTTTTTTTGTGCAAAAAATGTTTCATTGGCAAAGACCCGATGACTTGCCTCCAGGAGAGCCTGGTGAGGATGCCATTTGGGAGGCTATTGACAGATAGGACCCTCAGGATAGTATTGATGTCTGAGACACACTAGAGCAGCATCAGGACATGCTTCAAGGATGTGACATTTTCAATGATTTCTTTATTCACTTCCTCTTACTCCCAGAGCGTCCTAAGGATTATGTTGCTTTTGAGGACCCGGACAAGTGGGTCACCAGTCTCAGACTGCAGTGCAGGGAGTACCACCCACTGAAGAGTTCTATTGCGCAGCTTAGTTGGGGCACCTGTGATATTTAGAGCCTATTATAGACACACTCGAGTTAGTTGGTCGAGACTTCTCAATCAAGACAGTTGCAATCGACTCCTTTAGAGTGGCCGAGAGATTCTACAGTTGAACAGTTTCAGAGCCCGATCAACGACTATGTTTAGGGAGATTCTTCAAGCAGTAGGGATCTAAAAGGTAGTGTACACCTCATTATTTGACTACGGGTGCCTTCCCACTTCTTTGGCCCACAGTTTGGTTAAGTTCTGGGATGCCGACAACAATACATGTTGGGATGGAGAAGAGGAGCTCATGATTACACTTTCAGACTTGCAGATAGTGTCTAGGTTACCAATCTCTGGACACCACTTTGAAGAGTGCATGCCTTCAGATGAGTAGCTATTCTGCTGAGTTCTTTCAGCATGAGGAGACAGGAGAGGTAGGTTGGCGCTATTAGTTGTTTACCCCACTCTTCTCCAGCACTACAGGCAGACATATAGAGAGTTAGGTTTGTCGAGGCACGTCCGAGCTGCCATGCCTATGGACCTTTGGATTTATTGTTTCCTTCAGGAGGAGTACTTATTTTCAGCTGCAGCATCACTACACGACCCAATTGACTTTGGTTTACAGCGCAGTGTTTCATTGCTAGAGGAGACTGCTGAGCCTTTTTCTTCTACTGGACTTGCTTCTCTGGAGTTACCAGGTGTTGACGGGGACCTACTGCTAGCAGGATTTTTGGCACTTTGGCTCAACACCTTCGTACTTTCGCTCAGGATAAGGTCTTTGAGATGCAACATTCTTTTGGCAGCCAGTCCGTTGTCAGAGGCATAGAGGCATGCTCTAGGTCCTCCTGTTCTTACTAGAGTGTATAGAGTTTTGCGGACCATATCTGAGGCCAGTTCTTTAGAGGTACAAGATTCAGTTTTATCGTGGCAGTACCTATATGCTTGGGTTCACTTGTACATTCAGAGAGCCCTCTCCTTCCTAGAGACTCTGGCATACTTTCGACAGAGGGGATTCCCCACAGTTCTACAGCTCTTTTAGGTATTTTCTACTTTGGAGTTGGAGAGGATCCGACTATTTTTTTTTACCCCATAGTTAGTCTGAGATCAATTTGCTTTAGTCTATCAGTCGAATACTGTTAGCTTACCACCCCACCAGAGAGGTATAGTTATAGTGGATGGGGTTAACCGCAAAGGTAGACGCATGCTTCTGCTCCGTAGTCAGAGTTTGGCAGTTGCTGAATACTTCATCAGTATACACCTAGGATGGATGTGTCACCATCAGAGGGGTTTTGTCACGTTGGAGGGCTACCAACTTTTTATAGATGGTGACGCATGGGGACTATTCCACCAGAGACCCATTTTTACGTTGCATCTCTAACCTGGTTACACCTGCTGAGGCTTAGGACAGGTTCTAGTTTTCTTCTTGCTCTGTCATCCAGTTCCACCATAGTTAGTTACACACGGCTGTCTTAGGTGCGGCTGTCTTTCAGACCTGCCCTGGAGCAAGGTGCCAGGAGGTACGAGCGTCAGGTATTAGAGCTTGGGTTATCGAGGGACAGAGGCCTCATCGGGCTCTTTTAGAGACTGCAGGTAGCAGATTACTTTCCTACCCATTTCTCCTTTCTTTTTTGCCAGCATAAAATTTGGGTCATTTAATATATATTTAATTGGTGCAGGGACACACATTGAGGCCCATACTTCTATTGGGGCCATTGTTCACTCTCCTGCCAGAGTTTTGGATGTGGCACCTATGCCACATCACACAGAGGTTTCCCATCCCTCTCGTCAACAAATCAGTTCTCAGCATATTACTCCTTCCTGGAAGTTTATAGACGCTCGCCCTCCTCCTAGGGCCCTTGGGGAGGGTACACATGAGCTGAGGAGGTTAAACTTTATAGGGTATAGTACACCAGGACCTTCTGACGACTTTTCTTTCCGATAAACCCATACGGGTCGTTCTATCCAGGCGAGTCTTCAGGGACCGGTGCTACTTCACTTAAAGAGTTCTTTGGGGGTCCATCGTACACACAACCGATGTTAGACCTAGTTCCTTTAGAGTTCTCCTTTTTCCCTATGAGCTACTCAGCTGACTTTCCAGACCCTTCCTCTATTCCAGCCAGTTACTCGGCCAACTCCGTAGGCCCTTTCACAGGTATGTATTAATTGTAAGTTAATTTCTTTCGAATGCATTATTATAATATTTCTTTCCATATTAATTGATTGTAACTCTTTGTGCAGTGCCTGAGGGGTTCGACTACACTTCGGTGATCAGCTGTCATGCTCCCTTACCTCTGGATTCTAGGAGTGCCGACATATGTAGCTACACCATAGAGATTTTACAGGATTTGATTTGTAGCATCCACCACTACAGGAAAACAATGAAATACCGGCAGAATTTTTGGCGAATATAGTTACGCCGGAATCAACGATGGCATTTTCGGTGGATTGTTCCGCCGATAATCTTACGGCGGACTTTCTGACAGAAATACCGTCGGTAATGTTCCGGCGGCTGAACCGCCAGAATTGCGCTGGTGTTTTCAATATACCGACGCATATTCCGTCGGTAATATCCGGCAGATATTCAGGCAGATTTATCGCTGGGTTAATTAAAACTCGACGAAGTATTATCGATAGATACTCCACCGGTAATACTTCTGGCATATTTTTTGCTAGAAAATACGCCGGTAATTTCAATATATTGGCCCCGTGCCCTTGACTTCAGCTCATTTTACTTTAGGTCACTACTTCGACGACGTCCCTTCTCTGTCGATGATGCGCCTGCCCTCGAGCTCCGTCGATGACGTCCCTCCCTCGCTCGATCGAGCTCCTTTGACAATGACCCTGCCCTCGAGCTCCTTCGATGACGTCCCTCTTCGGCCTCGCCCCTGCCAGAGTTCGTTCTGTGTAGGTAACTTTCTCCCTTTCGCATTCTTCACTCCGGCCAGTTGGCCCTAATTTGATGAACTTCTCTCCTTGGACGTAGTTCAACTTCTCTCCTTGACGCGTGCTGGTCGACTTCGCTCCGTTGACGTTTGGCCGGGTGCTCGCTTGCTGTTTAGGTAACTTTCTCCCTTTCGCATTCCTGATTTTTGGCTTCATGGATGTTCTCACTAGACATTTGCAAGAGGATGTACATTGGTGTATGCTTTTTGCTGATGATATTCTTCTTTTTGATAAGACTAGAGAGGGAGTTGAAGGTAAACCTGAACTATGTAGGCCAACCTTAGAGTCTAAAAGGTTTCATTTGAGTAAATCTAAAACTGAATATATGGAGTGTAATTTTAGTAATAATAAATCAAGTGTGGGGTTTGTAATGTTGGGCAATCAAAGTCATTAATAAGAGCACACATTTAGATATCTTGGGTCTATTGTTCAGAGTAATGAAATAGATGTGGATATTATTAGTAGAATTCAAGTTGGATGGTTGAAGTGGAGGAATGCATTGGGCTTGTTATGTGATAGAAAAGTCCCTCTCAAACTTAAGGGAAAATTCTATAAGATGGTAGTGAGACCTGCAATTCTTTTAAGTGGAGAATGTTGGTCATTAATAAGAGTACGCGTTTTAGATATCCAAGTAGGATGGCTGAAGTGGAGGAATGCATCGGGCTTATTGTGCTATAGAAAATTACCCCTCTAACTTGAAAAATTATTCTGTCTGGATAGCGGTACCGAGCGATACTACTGTCGGTACCGAGTGGTACCGCGCTCGGTACCGTGCGCCTAATGATATGGCATTTTTTTATGGCGTTGTAATTTTTTGTATGCATGTATAAATATGGAAATCACTTTTCAAAGTGAGGAAGATTTTTTTTTCTGCTACAGGTTTCCGGCGGATTATCCCCCAGTAACCGTGTCGAAAATACAATATGACAACATTTTCGGCGGAATATGCGACGGAACTTCCGACGGATACTTCAACGGTGATATCAGACGGTATGAATAGGCATCGCTTTTATTGCGGCAAAATATCCACCGAAATTTTTGATGGACATTATCTGCCGGTAATTCTGGCAGCTTTTAGGCCGGAACACGGTGACAGAAAAGGCGTCGGGTTGTCAAATATATACGCCGGTTTTCCGCCGGAACATTCGCTGGAAATGCTTCCGGCAAAAAAAATGCGACAAAAATATTTTTCCGACGCCTGTTTTACCATTGGAGAGATTTCCGCCGGAAACCTATTTTTTCCGTCGCATTTTTCAATTTACCGGTGGATTTTGTCCGCCGATAATAGATGTTTTTCCTATAGTGTACCCAAGATCTCTAGAGTCTTGGGATAGATTTATTTCTTCTACTGACCAGACCCTCGGTCTTCTTGCCATCTTCAGGATGGACAATTCTGAGCTACTTTAGTGGGAGACACTGTGCCATGAGGCAGAATACTACATTAGGCGGCTGAGGTCTTTCTCCATCTTACAAGCTAGAGCCACACTTCTAGAGTTGGAGGCAATAGTTGCCAGGCAAGAGGCGGTTGCTAAAGACTCCCATGTTTAATTTGATAGGAGTGTCGAGACTTTGGGGAGGCACCAAGAGAGCACTTCCAGGATGAGCACTGAGGTGGCAGAGTTGACAGCCAGCGTGAGGGGTCTTTGGAGGGACATCAAGGAGGCGATGTCTAAGAAGACCAATGTAGAGGAGAGGTGCAACCGGCATGACCACCTTGTCAGGAGAGAGGAGTAGCATCACCAAACTTTACACCATGCAATGGTGGTCACTGACACCGCACTAACACAGGCTGTGGAGGACTTCCATACTACAGAGGTGAAGTTCCAGACATTGTTAGAGGTAATTTGGTAGTTGGAAGACTTGAAGTCTCACCTTTCTTGACGCATTTTAGTCCTCTTTTTTTTCTTCTGGTTTCTACTCTATGGTGTCTGTACTTCAGTAGTGTCTTGAGTCTCAGTGTACTTATATCTCATGATGATTATTATATACATATATGGAGGATTTTTTTTGTTCTTTTTTATGTTGCTCCTGTTGTACCTTGAGTTGGGTTGAGCTGTATTATACTCTAAGCTATCTTGTGTTGGTGCCACAGGGGATTTTAAATATTTATTTGGAAATTTTGGCATGCAGCGTAATATTGAACCAAATAAATATTTAAAATGCCCCCTAACTTTGAGGGCAGTTATGAGCGTCTTCTCTTTAGCCACTAGTTGGAGTCAGTGGTCATAACTTTGGCTTAGATTTTAGGGGTTTTGGCTCTTTCCTTTCCTATATTTTATGCATCGGACTTGAAGAAAAGTTTACAGGTTTCGAATTTGGTTGATAGTACCAAGTATGGGCAGTATCCTGATCCTTAACCAGTTGAGGAGACTTTCATCCGAATCATTTGAGTTCATCAGATTAGGTGAGCTAGGATTTGATAGCTCTTCATCCTCTGGTTACTGAAATGAGAATTCCTCTACTGCGGCCTTTCTTATGGCATGTTAAGTAGACAGATTTACCAGTGATCTAGCCATTTTAGGCGTGTTGGATCCGGCATTTTACACTCATTTAGACTTTAGACTTGAGCTATCAACTGAAGTTGGTAGATTTGGAGTCCTCAGTGGTTGAAGATTTAGAGCTTACGAACATTTAGTAGTTGGTCGCGACTTACCCTTCCCACTAGAATTTTTATTCTCCGATCAATTAGGAGAATTTTGTAGACTACGACTACTTAAACTCGTCGAGTCAAATTAGCCTTCATTTATCTTATAGTCCCTACTGATTTGAAATTCAAGAAAGAGACTTTGTAACTACATATTCCAACAAATTGAGCCGAAAAAGATTGAAGTTTTCCAATATCCTAAAGCTTAAGGTTTGGATGGGTGTAACAGGCCAGATCCAACACGCCCAAATATGACCGGATCGCTGGCAACTCCGTCTACTCAAGACTCCAGAAGAAAGGGCATTGTAGCAGAACCCCCACCTCGTTATAAATATAAGATAAAGATAATAGTTAATTAACTCACATATAATTAAAATTCATTACAAAAAAGTTCATTAATAAGAGTTAGAAGATTATAATATTATAATAATAATTATAAGGAATTGAATGGCTGCATACCTTAGGAATTTAGTATCCATTTATTTATTTTTTTGAGGAGGTTGAGAATTAAATCTTGGTACACTGGAGGAGGTGGCGTCCTGAGCTATCAAGAAAGTCACCTGCGTGCATGTGTTAACAATGGAGTTCTCCATATCGCTATTCGAAGGAAAATAAGGCTTGCTGATTTTGAATATTTAGTTTGGGGATTTCGGCACATAGCATGGTGTCAACCCAAATAAATATTTTAGTACCCCCCGTTTCGCAGGAAGGTTTTGAAATAGGATAAATTCAAAATTTTGAGTTTTTAGATATTCACTTAGGGATCTCGACACATAGCACGATGTCAACCCAAATAAATATTTAAATACCCTCTACCTTGTAGGGAAAATTTTAAGGTGGGAAGAATTTGAACTTTTGATATTTTAAATATTTATTCGGGGATTTCGGCATGCAACACGATGTCAACCAGAATAAATATTTAACATGCCCCCTGATTGGCAGGGAGGTTACATGACAATAAATCTATAATTTTATAATTTTAAGTATTTACTTAAGGATCTCGGCATAGTATTTCAAGAGAACTTCAAAATATAATTTTATAATTTTAAGTAGCGCAATATCAACCTAAATAAATATTTGGATACCCCTCATCATGCAAGGAGACTTTTTTTTTACATGCATTCTTGTATTACAAGAGAACTTCAAAATATAGGTCATACACATGTCATTGGACATATTCGAAATACAGAATGTTTTAAGTATATAATTATCTCTTATGCATAGTATTTCTTCAGGAATCAATCGTTGATTGGTGGCATGGGCCTCTGACCATACAGATTAATAAGCTGGTAGGCTCCTCCTTGGAACACCTTCTCGATAACGTAGGGGCCCTCCCAATTGGATACGAATTTACCATCAATATTTTGGTGTGGGATGATTGGTCTTCTCAGCACCAAGACTAATTCCCCTTCTTGAAATGATCGATGGCGTACCATTCGATCGAATGATTTCCTCATTCTCGCTCGGTATATCTCCAAGTTTTGTTGAGCTTGCAATTTGGTCTCATCTAGCATGTCGAGTTCCTCCTATCTCAGGTGAGCATTTTGCTCCTGAGTAAGATCATTTAGGATTGCTACCCAAAGCGATGGCAGCTCAATCTCCAATGGCAGTACTACCTCAGCTCCGAACACTAGTGAATAAGGAGTGGCTTTAGTCGGCATCTTGTAAGTAGTACGATACACCCATAGCGCTTCTTTCATCTTCGTATGTCATTCTCTTTTATTCTGGATTAGAATTTTCTTCAACAACTTTACCAATATCTTATTAAAGGACTCTACCAAACCATTTGCTCTTGGGTTATATATCGATGAATATCGCTAATCGATCATGTGTCGTTCGACAACCTTATAGATTTGAGTGCTCTTGAATGATGTGCCGTTATCTGAGATCACGTGGTGTGGTACACCAAATCTATAGACAATGTTGTGGGTGAAGAAGTTAATCACATGCTCGGATGTAACTTCTTTGAGTGGAGCTGCTTCTGCCCACTTATAGAAGTAATCTATTATTACTATAATGAAGCGGTTTCTGGTTGATGATGGCGGATCTATCGATCCGATTATATCAGTACCCCAACATTCGAATGGCTAGGATGCTAATGTTGGGTGTAATGGATTTGGTGGCTAATGTATAACATCACCATGGATCTGACACTCATGGAACCTTCTTGCGTGGTTAATACAATCTCTCACCATTGTGGGCTAATAGCAACCCATTCTTTTAATTTTAGTAGCCATCTTGGGACCTGACTGATGTGCACCACAAAGCCCTTTATGACTTCTATTATCACTCTATCAGCTTCCTTGGTCCCTAGATATCTTAGCCACATTTGGTCAAAAGCCCGTCGATACAATATGTCTTTGACAAATGCATATCATAATGCTCACTTTCTAATTTGACCAGCTAATGATTTGTCTACCGGTAATTTGCTTTCTTTATAGTAGTCAACAAAAGGTTGCCTCCAGTCATCTTCTTCTTCAACATCTAAACACTACCACCATTATTCTGAAGCCTAGCTAGCCTTTCATCTCTTTTAGGATCTTGATTTTTTTAAGGTTGATATTCAAGATCGACTGGTTGGGGAGGCTGAGGATCAACCGAAGTTGGATCCTGCTGGCTTGAGCTTGTTATTCCCTCTGCTTGTGGGAATTATAATAGTGCTGGCTCTAGGATCTGACGACTATGAACCATAATTATTATAGGCCACTCGTCATCCATATTTGTTATTTCTTTAACTAATTTGGCTAGGCAATCAGCTTTGCTATTTTGGGCTCGAGGAACTTTAGCTAATTTGATGATTGGAATTTGCTTCATAAGTTCAAGAACTCGCCGATGATAATAGGCCAACACAAACTTAGTGATTTTGTACACTCCCAATACTTAATTTATAACAAGTTGGGAATCACCAAAGATTTGAAGATTTTGGATTCTAACATTAATCGTGATCTCTAGTCATGCTATTAGAGCTTCATACTCCGCCTCTTTATTGGTTTGAGGCTCAGTTAAGCTGAATGAGAATCTCATTACACCTCCCTCAGGTGATACAAAAATGAGACCAATTCTAGCCTGATCTTTTGCCAGATTTGGAGGTCGAGCGTGCTTAATTGATGACGCTCTATCAAAGTATATTCCCCATACTCATAGAATTTCCTCCTCTTTGACATTCATGATCTGCTCGTCAGGCAGATCATTGTTGAGAGGTGAATCTGTGAGGATAGGATGTGAAGCTAGAAAATTTGCCAACACCTACCCTTTTTCTACCTTTTATGGGACATATGTGATATCAAATTATAGGAGTATTACTACCCACCTGGCTAAGCGACCTGCCAACACTGGTCTTATCATCAAGAACTTCAGCGGATTGATCTTTGACATTAATGAGATTTTATAAGATAACATGTAATGGCAAAGTTTTTGGACTGCAAAGATCAATGCTAAACAATACTTCTCAATTGGAGAATAATGAATTTCTACTCCAATCAGCCTCAAACAGATATAGTAGAGCGCATTCTCGTTGCCCTCTTCATTATGCTAGGCTAGTAATGCTCCAAGAGACACTTCAAGTGCTATTATGTATAGTATAAGAGGCTTCCCTGGAACCCTGGAATTGGCACTACGAGAATGGGTGGATTTAACAGATATCTTTTAATGTTGTCAAATGCCTCCTGGTATTCTACATCCTACTTGAAGCGGACATATTTCTTCATTAGCTTGGAAAATGGCTGGCACCTACTCGACAGATTCGATATGAATCACCATATGAAAGCCAACTGCCCTTGTAAAGAACGCAGCTGATAGAGGTTCCTTGGTGGTGGCATCTCCATAATCGCCTTGATCTTGTTGGGGTCAATTTTGATTCCTCGGTGACGAACAACATACCCCAAGAATTTGCCAGATGATACCTCGAAAGCACATTTGAGAGGATTTATCTTCAAATCGAACTTTTTGATCCTCTCAAATACGATCCTTAGGTCATTTAAATGATCTTTCCAGTCCATTCTCTTCACAATGAGGTCATCTACATAACACTTGACCTTCTGATGTATCAACTCATCAAAGATATGCATCATTGATCGCTGGTAGGTGGCACCAGTATTTTTCAAGCCGAAAGGCATGACAGTGTATTAGAAAATACCGATGGGTATTCTGAATAATGTGTGCCTCTAATCTTCTGGCACCGTCTTGAGCTAATTGTATCCCGATGATCCATCCATAAAGGAGAACATATCGTTGTTGGAAGTGTTATCCACTAATAGCTCTAGCACTGGGAGCAAAAAGTCAACTTTTGGGCATACTTTGTTGAGGTCTCGAAAGTAAATACAGGCACGGATCTGACCTTTCTTCTTCTTCATAGAGATAATGTTGGCGATCCAATCGGCATATTTTTCCACTCGAATGAAGCCTGTTTCTATGAGCTTCGTGGTTTTGGCAATCACATGTTCCTTAATCTCCAATCTCATTCTCCTTAAAACTTGGTTGATAGGTGTTACATCTGGTTTGATGGCCAATCTATGAACTGCTACATTAGGGGATAAGCTGGGCATCACAGCATATGTCCACACAAAGTAGTCCTTGAATTCACAAAGGAGTTCCTTTATTTCTTCCACTTGCTCTTCTAGCAAAAAGGAATTAATGAAGGTTGGGCGAGGGTCATCCTCAATCCCCAAGTTGACTTCTTTCAGCTCATCCATAGTGGCCGCCTGTCCACCATCTTCTAGTTCTTATGGTGCAGGCTTTGCTTATACGTGTTGATCCCATAATCGTCAACCTCATATATTTTCCCTTTGTCGTTGTCGTTGGATTCAATTTTTTCGCATATAATTGCTCGGCAGGTCTTCTTTCGAAGGTATTTCCACTTGATGAATCTGATACCTTTATATGCATCCATATCCTTCCATCATAATGGATGCAATTTTCTTCTATACCAAAGGCATGGGCATATACAAAGTTGTTGTTTAGAGGTTGGAATATTAATTTGCTTTCACAACATTCTTTGAATATTTTAGTATTAAACCTAGGTTGCCTCATAGGTAGTAATTCTTCAGAATCGATGAGCTTATGATACCAGTCATGATTCTCTTCTTCGAACGTTTCCATAGAATAGAGTACATTCCCTGGCTCAGTCCCCTTTTTAAAAGGAGGAAAATAAAGGGTTGCAAGTTCTTTAACCCTATACACCTCTCACGGGATTATTTCCTTGAAGTCTCACAGGGGAACATGTATTACTATGAGAACGCTATATAAGATTGATAGGCTATCTATTCTCCTAGAGAATACACCCTGTACAGTATTCATGTAGATAGAGTCATAGTCATAATCATCATTTGAATATTCAACCTCTCTACTCCATTTGGTCATGGACTGGCATACCCTCTGGAATTTTGTAGGGGTGACATCATCTTCATCTGTGTCACTCCCTAGGTGAGGTATGTTCTTCCTTTCTTTAGGAGTGGGATCTATTTTGGGAAGAGTCAGTGACGCCTTCTTTCACCCCACCTGCTTCTTCTCACCTTCTTATCTAGGTCGCTTTATAGCATTTGAGTTTGATGCTTTAGCCTTGAGAGAACTCAAAGGCTTTTGCTTCTTTGGTATGAAATATTATACATCTTCATAAACCATTGCCTCATGGACTATAAAAGATTGGATATCACTTGAGATCCTGAACTGTTCTCCATCCCTGAGATACTTCATGCACTGATGTAGTGTTGATGGAACAATGCCATATTCATACAACCATGGGCGACCAATAGTGCTTTGAATGAAGTGTCTACATCACTCACATAGACTTTAGCTTATGTATGCAGTTCTCTGAATGTAAGGGAGAGTATAAATGATCCCAGGGTTTTTTTCCCCTTCTCATTGAAGCCGCGCACCATCAGCTTATCTAGCCTGAGGTATTCTATGTCGAGGCACAATGATCTCAGTATTTTCAGGCTTATAAGGTTGATGGAGGACCCGAGATCGATCAAAATTTGGTTTATTATCATTTTGTCGCTCTCTGTAGTAACATACAAGGGGCATTTATGATCTGTCATTCCAAGCATCATGTCTTCCTCGATGAAGGTGATAAATAGTTTTTTACGGGCTTACAGGACCTCTATCACATTACACTCTCCAAAATACACCTCATACCTTTTGGGGTCTTTGAGAGCCTGAATCAAAATCACCCGAAGATCTTTAAACATTACTAGAGCATTATATATACTAAGCTGCGTAGGGATCTTCCTCAGATGGGATAAGATATTATAATCTATTCCCTTGGTCAAAGTATTTGTATTTCTGGAATCTTCAGGGATGATATCTTCATTGATAACTATCTCCCTCCCTTTGTCTTTATTGGGGACCCCCTTCTTTGGTGGAGATGGCAATATTTTTCCACTTCTCAACTACACTTGAGCGATCTTCTCTTACTTAGACTCACTTGACGGTGCATTTTCTTCAGAGTCAACCATTGTCGTGTCTGGAGATTCATCTATTGATTCATAATCACCACCTAGGTTTATGTGCTCCATCTGTAATGCTATGTTGGGGTCTGATTCATCTTCCTTTAAAAAATATAGATCCTCCTCTAAACTGTAATCCATCGGTGATACCATCATACATGATTCAGAGGGTGCTTCTTTTTCCTTTTTGGATGGAGTCATGGGTGTTATCAAAATAACCCGACAGGTTTCAACAGGGAGTGGCTCTTTATCAGCCTTTTCTACCTCTTCAACCTTGAGCTCCATCATAAAATCGATAAGCTTAATGAGGCATCTTGCAGTCTGATAGTATTCATCCAAACTGTCGATAACCCTTTAGGTTGCTGTCTTTTTCTCCTTGGGCATCTTTAATTTGGCCTTCTTCTTGGAGGTTTTCACCCTCCCGGACTTTAAGGTGCTAGCTTAGTTGGGAAATTATTTAGAAATAGAAGCTCGCACCGCAAGTAGTGCCTTGAGATCTTTTGCCGGCTCAGTAGAAGATTTCCATTTTATACCTGGAACTCCTTCAAGCTGTTTCAGCATTTTTATAGTTTTCTTGGAGACCACAGTCTACCACTGCTCTTCTTGTTTTGGCTTCTTTTCATTTTTTCTTTCTTCAATCAGGGGTATGGAGGAGGTCGTAACTACCCAAGTTGATTCCTTTTTGTGGTTAGTCAACACATTATCCGACAATGTGAGCTCTCCCTTCCAGTACTTTCTTTCGAGTCAATCCTTAAAGATGTAATAATCTTTAATGGGATGGCCAAGCACTCAGTGGTACGGACAGTAATTTGGGTCGCTAGTTTCTTTTGACTCCTCCAGTCTTTTATACTCAAGTATTTCTAGATCTGCTTTTAGCGCTTGTCAAAATAATTTAGCAACACTCTCTCTTTTAAATAAATATTCTTTATTCATCTTATCTTTAAGGGATGGGAATATTCTATCGCCAGTTCCCATTACTTGCCTTGAGCGGTCCCCTCCACCTTGAAAAGTTCATAGCCTATCATTTCCACCAAGTACCAGCTTCGGCTGAGGGTTCGGATTATATACTTATTTTAGCTTTTCTTCATACTATATCGGCTGCTTACCTTTATCTACATTGTAAACCACCTGCTTCCCCTTATTTAGCCTAAGGGAGGGTATAGAATATGTTTCACTCTTCTTAGCATCTGGGTCTTTGGCCTTCTTGAGCTTGTCAGAGTGGCCTTCTGATCTCGATAAGTTTATCTTCTCGAACTTGGCCACCCTATCCAGTAGATCCTGAAATATGGTAATGGTAGCCATGCATGGAAATGGTTATATCTTATTATTGATGTTTTCCATTAATAATTGCACGACGTGCTCTTTCTTGAGCTGTTGCTCATATCTCATACTTAAGTTGTGCCAACAAGTTATATATATCGACACCGACTCCTCTTTTTTCTGTTTATCTAGAGCGAGGTCGGCGATCGTGATCTTCTTGGTCGTGCTAGCAAACCTCTTCATGAACATAGCTTCTAACTCCATAAATATCTTTACAGAGTCGTTCAATAATTCAGTGTACCATTCAAAAGCAGCTGCTATTAAACTACTGATGAATTATCTGAAGAGTAGAGCATCATTTCCCCCATTTTTATCGTAGGTGGCCTTGAATTACACCAAGTGCTGCCTGGGTTATTAGTACCATTTAAGGTATGTTAACTTTGGTACAGAGTATCCTTTTGGGTATGGCACTTGGTCATATTTTATCGGATATGGATGACCATTGCCTACCAGTTTCTCCGCTTGATCAATGGCTATGATAGCCTTGATCTTTTCTGTAATTATTCCTTCCAATTATGCAGTTGTTACGGGCTCGAAAGTACTTGATATGTTTTACGGAGTCGTTTGATGGGCTACATTATTAACTTCATTGCCACCTTCAGGAGCTCCCCATACTCATGACACTTATGGTATTTAAAAGTTTGGAGGGTTGATAGGAGGATTAGGCATGGCACTGATAGTAGTAGTCCTCTGCATCATCTACATCATTGCCTCTATCTGAGCCATCATCTCAGTCATCTTCTCATTTAGCTGGGAGATTTCTCTATCTTTGGATCTCATTTGTCGCCTTACCTGTCTTCTCATATCAATAAGTATGGCATTTTCATCATCAGGGGGATTCCCCTCAATCTCTTCCACTTCATCTTCTCATTGGGATTTTCCACCTCTGCCAGCGGTGGATCCAGGTTCATCATGACGTTGGTGTACTCGCCTAGGTGGGGGTTGCCAATTATCGTCGCCTTCACCGTCATCGTAATAGGCTTCCTCATTAGCATTGGTATGCCTCACTATGTAGATGACTTCTATATGCATGGTATCGTTCATTTCTTCCATTCCTTCTTCCATGTATTATTCTTCTTCTTCTATATTTTCTTCCCCTTCCATACCTTCTTCCACTTTCTCCTCTAGTACTCGGATCACAGAGTGGCGCTGCCACTGAATCTTCGGTTCTTAATTTGACAAGAAGATCTCTTTGACCTGCAGACTACAGTCGAAGTTGGACGTCTTTTCCTTTCTTCTTCTCTAGCCTCCAGATTTCTTTTTCTTTCTACTAGTACCTTTCAGCAACGGATCCCTGAATACAAGGTTCAGGTGTCATACCCCGATGCTCACCACGCGGGATATATTCTCTATCTTTTCTCTCCACCATAATAGATAAGCGTTCTCTAGGTGGAGCTCTCATGGTCTCGACCATCAGCAGCCGCTGGTATCTTCTTTTCTTTAGTCCTCTCTCTTTCATAGTCTTCAAGACCATGTAAACTCAGGTCGAGAGAGTTTCAGGCTCCTTCTTCTGAGGAGCTGGGACTTCAGGCTGCTCGTCCCAAAATGATTTCTTTAGCTCATCAGTGGAGTTGTTTCTTTTTACCCATTTCAGACCCGTAAAACCATTCTGGGTAGGAATGGTTACCTCTAGCTAATGGGCTGATAGATTTGATGGATGCATGGGTAGTTGTTACTGAGCTAGAAGCTCAGTATTCCTCTTCCTCCTCTGCCTTCTAGTAAGCCTTCTTCCAAATGAGGTAGCTTCAGCATTATTCTTCCCAAAGATGAAAAGAGAAACAATTTTCCAAATGAGATTGCTAGAAATCTGTGGGCTCTAAAAATTCTGCCCCGACCTCCCTGATACTTTTTTGGGGGAGATTTAATGATTAGGTTCCGGGGGAAATTTTGGAAGGTAGATGAGTTTGTAGATAAGATACTACCCAGAGATTTCGCCCTCATTTTGTGAGGACTTTATGATCTGAGATCTGGTTTCCTATAGGCGCAAGCCCCTATAGTTAATTACCCCTCCCAAAAATGAGAGAGAACTTTTGATTAAGGCTAGTCATCAATTAGATACGTAGAGATACGTGTTATCTGGTATATAGTAGTATCATGGGCTTATGATGTCAAAAATTTTGGAGATTTGATATTTAAAATTAGAAATTTCACTATCTTGTACTTAAAGCGGATGGTGGGGGAATGGATGATGGACCTGATCAAGATCCCATGGTTCCGTCATCTCGGGCCACCTTGGTCCCTGGTCTACTTAGTTAGAGGAGGTAGTTAACCCAACCTGAGAGAAGGATCTTTATCGGCAGTCATGGGTTGCTTCGTCCAAGGGTACCTTATAAACCTGGGGTGGGTATTTATCTAAGGGGACAAATTTGAATCCACCCTAGCTTTATGCCCTATCGAACATATCCTATTGATTCAAATCTCAAGGATTTGATGCCAATAATAAAGGTATTGGCTCTGGCCATAACTGTTATCTCGTGGTGCCACTTGGCTGCAGAACCACTGGTTCAGAGGGCCCCGGGTCAAAACCGTTTATCCTGCAGTGCCATTTGGTGGCAAAACTACCGGTAAGAGGACTCTGGGTCATAACCGTTTATCTTGTAATAACATTTAGCAGCAAAACTGTCAGTTGGAGGATACGTACCACATCCTTACTAGCAGGACACTATTTGAGAATGGATCCTAGTGATATTTTGACTAGGTGTTAGTTCTATGTGAGCTGAATTAAATTTCAATTTGTCCACCCCGGTAAACTATTGGGGGTAGTGGATGAATTTTGCTTTAAGTATTTTATGGTTAGATTTCAATTTATAAATATCTTGGAGTTTGGGATTTTTGAGATTTTTTGGAGTTTTGGGTTTTGTGGGCGTTTGAGAAGCATTTAGGAATGTAGGAGATATTTTGAGTATTTTGATACCCCTCCGGTTAAGATTTTCAGTCAACACGGCCATCATCGAGGTATGTGGGGTTCCTTCCATTTGTGGATTGAACCTTGTCGACTCCATATAGCTGTCGATAGAGGATTGGGTTTAGTGGGTTTCACACTTTTGTTGATGAATTTTCATTGTTATAGACCTTGAAGGCCTAATATGAACATATTAAAATAAATATATCAGTCACTACGACTGTATATTTATTTGATAGTTCGAACCATGTCGATTCCTACTGACTAACATAGAAGGATCGGGTTCAAATTTATTGTCCCGCGTAGTATCCCTAGATGTCACGTATGTTCCTACAACACACTCGTCAGCGCCCATCCGGGTGTTTAGGGGCATCTTATAATTATTTGCTAAACCTTATCAACTCCTATTTACCTGCTTAAGAGGATCGTGTTTAGTTTTATTGACCCGCACAGCATCCCTAGACATCATGTATATTCCTATAACACACTCGTTGGGGCCCATACGGGTGTACAATTATACTAGCATTTTTGTGTACTTATGTGCATGCATACTATAGTGCACGTGTAGGAGACATATCAGACTTATGACGGGCCTTCTACAGTAACTATCAGCAGCCTGTAGAAGTTTGTATTTGTCGTAGTTCTCTCAGCATCTGCCTATGGATGGTATGTTGGATGTACAACCACTATTCATCAAGAAGCTTGCAAGCCTCAATAATCTTTTCCAACTCAATGTTCAAAACATGGTTAAACTGAGACTCACTCCACCTCTGTAAATGAAGATTTGATCTGATTTTCTTTTCTCAGAACTCACATAGAAATCTGTGGCCACTACGTTAAACTGACAACTGTAGTGATGGAAGATACATCAAGTTGTCCAGGAGATCCTTGCAAGATATCCAGTCCTAAATAATTGTTGTAATCTTTGAGATGATTGGAATGACAGGTATATTTTCCATCTGTAATTGTGAGTTTAAGTCACCAAACTCTGTACTAATCTTTAATAGCACATTTGTCAAATATTGATCATTAATTTCGAAAGGGCGCGATGCAGCATATGTTGACATTCACTTGCAACACCTACACGTACCACATCGTTACTTCCACTGCATGTTGAATCCCTTTGGTTGTGACTGACATATTGAGTTCGGGATGGGTCTCTCACAGCATCATTGGACTCTTCTACTTGTAGTAGATCAATGTATTCATTGACCATGAACGAGTTGCATTTCATTATCAACTTCTTCATGTATGCTGATCGTTGACTCTTGTATGTGGGCCGCTGTGGGCATATGAAAATTCTTTCGTCATTGCCAACATATATCCACATTCATCATATATCGATTGTCATCACCTGTAAAGGTACAGTGTACTTATTTGCCAACTAAGATTAACCAGACAGGGGTTATTACATCTATGGTATATTCTCAACCCATGTTCACAGGGAAGCCACTGCATTCACGATCATATGTTGGTTGTTTCCCCCTGTATTATGGGTCTCCTATTTGTACATTGATGCTTGCATTTGAACTCATATGATGACACTGTCAACATTAGTCAAAAGTCATATGTTGTTGATCGCAAACACATCATGTCTGAAATTATTGCTTGTGTGTAGGTGATTGCATCTTCTTGCACGCTTATTGTTCTTCATAAGCGATGAACATTTGAGCTAAATGATTCTTCTATATTGATTGAAGCTCTTGTGTTGTTGATTTCAAGCATGTGATCATGCCTTCATCCACTCATTTGCCTTCAAAAATGACTTGTAGTTCACAATGTATTTGTCTATGGATGATAATTTCAATACATGCTTTGTATCAATTGCTTTTCATTGTGTTGAACACAAGTTTCTCCTCCATATGAATTAAGGACATCTTATAAATCCATTGATCCATAAGTCTTGCATATATTCATTTGCATCTTAATTAAAGTGATAAATTGCCTAATATTCCATGTTCAAATGAAAACCCCTATTGATCATGTGTTATTTGATTCTATTTTCATTTTAGATGAAGTTTAGTTTAATGTCATTCGCTTTAGGTTCAAATTCATCTTATTTTAATGTCATCACTCAATGCTCATTTTAATCAAGTTCGCATCAAATCTATTATTTATCCATTCAAGTTTGAGTTTTAGTTCATCTGACGTTCAAATCAAAGTCCCAATAAAGTCCCCTGTAATTTGTTCAAATCAGATTTGAATCTTCTGCACTTGTTCCTTTGTGTTCAAATTGTAATCAAGCTCAAGTCCATGTTTGCAAGTCTTCTATTTTGGTCCAAAATTTCGGCAGCCTCCCGTCGTCTCTCCCGTTTAGTAGAAATTTATGGAGTCTGAGCCTTCCCACCACACTAATAAAAGTGCGTATGGTAGGTGTCCTTAGACACTATGGCCGTGTCTTCATTCCCACCACGGTAATAAAAATGTGAATGGGGTCGACGAGGGTACCCATTTGAATACACAGTTGTTTCCCCACATACTGGTACTTATAAGTAACCCCGCTTTGTTGTAGGCACCGTACCGGGATCCCATTCCACCACGCTAATAAAAGTGTGTATAAGCGATTTTTCGGTATGCCGTGAATGCCAAAATAGGGTTTAGGTGATTACCTGCCTCGTTGTATGCGCCGCATCGGGGTCCCATCCCACCACACTAATAAAAGAGTGTATAGGTGATTTTTCGGTGTGCCGCAAACAACGAAAGTGCGCTCTCAGAGTTTATAGTTTGGAGGGATTATACCTTCGATGTCGTTGGCAACTGCGGCGATGACGACAATTTATAAAAATTCATGTGGTACATAAATGCATAACTTACAAAAAAATGCAAACAAATACACCTCTATTTCTTTTACAAAATCCCCCCTCTCCACTTTCTTTGTGTTTTTTTTTATATATTTTTTTGTTTCTCTCTTTCTCCTCTCTCTTTCTTTTTTAGCACTTTATAATATTACTCACTAAATGATAATGGAGGACAAATCAAAATAAAAGGAATGATAATAGTAAAGGAAAGCAATAAAATAATAGCCATTAATAACATAAAATGAAATGTAGTAATAGAACGAAACAGAGAATGAGCTTACTGTTAGATTTTAATTTTTTTTGGAACATGTGAAAATTGGCTTGTGGAGAGATTAGAATTGCTAATTTTTAAAGTGTGTTGAATGTAGTAAGTTCAGAGGAGTTATATAGTGGGTTTTTGCGCTAAAATTTGGGTTGTTTTGAGTGGAGCTTGGGGTGATTAATGGGCTAGAGTTTGGGCAAAGAGGTTATGAAAAAATAGTGGGTTGAGTGGTGTTCCGCTGCAGTGAAAAGTTGGTGGACTTTTGAAACCTTAAATGGGTTGCTGTTATTGGAGATGTGGAAGCAGCCGTTATGTTGGGCTGGTTGGAGGGCATAATGGAGCTGTTTTGGGCTAAAAATGAGTAGTAGAAGAGGGCTAAGGTGGGCTTTTACTATGAGGATTCCAATGAGGTGGAGGTTGGTGTTTGACTGAGGAAAAAGTAGGTTGTTTGAGGGCTTTTAGTGGGCTGAAATGTGGAGTTTTGTTTTGGTGTAGATTCCAAATCTAAAGCTACTACTGTGGGCATATGGGTGTTACATATTTTCATGTGCCTTTGGTCACTAAGGGACAAAAAAGGACTGTTAGGTTCATATTTTTCCTTCTCATACGCTACCACGTGAAAGTATGAAGTGCTGAAGGCTATTTGAAGGTGCTGGGTGGAGTTCTGAATGTGAAGCTGTCTGGGCTTAGTGATAGGCAAAGAAGGGACGAGCGTTTTGATGGGTTTGACGTAGAGAAAGGTTGGAGGTGAACAGTTGGAAGGAGTGCTGGTGATGTGGAACAAGAGCATAAGGGGAGTCCTCATAGTTTGAAGAAGTGAAGTAGTTTTCACTACTCTATCTGTTTCCAGAGGTTTGACATATTAGAAGATTTCTGCTGAGGTTGGATAAGATGGAGCTTTAGTGGAGAAGTTGAGCGGCTGGTTTGCGAGAAGGCCAAGCAACGGTGGGGGGGATCGGCTCGTGGGCTTCGTCAGTCAGGGAAGAAGATGTGGCTTTAACGGAGCTGGGTGAGGAGTTTGATTCTCAGTGAGGCTCTAATTTGAGGATGTGGAGTCAAGGGGAGCTAAAGTGTGGCTAAGTGAACTGGACTTGGGGCAGACGTTGGATTTGATCAGAGTTGGAGGGAGCTTTCACCTGAGGTAATCAAAGCTTGGAGGGGGCTCGTGAGCTTGCGAAAATGAGAGCTGTAGATGTTTGAGTGTCTCTTTTTTTTTTTTTTTTGAAAAGAGGACCAACATGGCTCTCTTATTCGACCTCATTTCAGTAATACCCTTTGATCAAGGCAAGGACAACAGTATTTTTACATGAAACGATGCAAAGCTCCGCAGGTTTTGCGAGAAGTGCTCGCATTGTTAGCGCAGAGCTGTGATTTAGAGCCGCAAATCCAAGGATTTTGGCGACAGGAGATACGAGGTAACGTAAAACTGATTTGATTTCTTTTTATTTGATTTCCTTTTCCATTTTTTTTTATCAGTTGAAGAGAGAAGAAGGTTTAGTAACTCCCTAAGCATAGGAAAATCATAAATACATATAACCTGAAGTGAAGATAAGCTTTGAGATAAAAAAAAATCCAGCTCAGAGAGGGATGAACTAACATTTAGAAAACATTGCTCCGACTCATTTGGAAATGAAACCAGCTAATAGTTACCCATAGTAATCAGCCATCCTAAGGAGGTGATACTTCTCAACGCATCTATTAGCAACACCGACAAATCTCTAATTATAAGATCGCTAAGCCTCAAACGGCAATTACTAGTGGTGTGCACTTCCCCGAGAGAGATCAATTTGGGGCAATTTCTAATTTCCTAATGTCTTAGTGATGTAAATTTTGCTATTTCATCAGTGAGATGGAAAAATGTGATTTCTTGATAGTTAGAGACCTTCAATGTTTAAAGGAGAATAGGATTTGAATTGTCTTGCATTTAGGTGGCAAAGAGGGCAACTCTTTAAACTTTGGGCATTTATATAGCTCCAGCCCAATTAAGCTAAGGAACCAACACCCATCTTCAGTAGCTATTCTTGTCTCAAACCAGTCCTTTAATGCTTCGAAGTTGCAAATATGTGAAACCTCTAGTATACATCATTCTCATTAAATCTACTTTCGAGCCATTTTATTTATTTTATTTTATTTTTGCATCCTATCAAATTTCAATGACTTGAGAAAAGAGAAGTTGCCCAAAAGGTGGAAGAGTTTCCTACTCCAAGTGAAATGTCAATTCGATTATCTCTAGATTGAGCATTGTATTGACATTGTTTATCCATATTGTAGACCTCGTACTCGTGTAACCTTATATAATCATGTCATAAAAAGATTTTGAGGCTGAAGGTCGTTGAGCATATTCACTTCTAAATCGATGTTCTTTGAGTCAACATTATTCTAATCATGAAGTCAGATATGTGAGCCTCTTAATTTGGAAACACAAGCCTCCCTGATCTCCTTCATATTTTGAAGGTTTCAGATTTCTAATTTGTGAAGATCATTCATATTCTTGAGCTCCCCAATTCTATACTTACTTACATCTCTTAAAAAAAACAATCCTTGAAGAGAATTTAGCTTCCCAATCTCACATATCGATAAGATATAAGCTTTGGTCAATCCTAGGTGACGTGAGGTATCAATGCCATTAGAAATCTTAGCAGTATACTCAATGTATCTTTTTTAATCATTAAGGGTCGAAGATGCACCGAATATCAACTTCCTCGGGTATCATTCCCAAGCCACACATGCAGGATAATCATAGGCTTTTCAATATTGGGAATGTTTTAACAAGCGTACTACAACGATCCTGATTAGAACATTTGTCGGACGAGGGAAGAGAATGCATATATTTGAACTCCCCAATCCATCTTAAGATGTCAAGCTCTGCAGTTTGAATGGACAAATGTTAAAGTCATAGGAATTATAGAAGGCAACCCCATGCTATCCTTAACTATTGAATATTCTTGTTTGAGGATTGAATGTGCCGATTCATGTAACAAATCATACATCTTGTGGTATAAAAGACCGCCCTTCTTTTATTACAGATTCGTCAAAGAAAGATTTTTTTTGTCAGAACATCAAAGTATCTCCCTCTAATATCATCCATAGTCTTTCCTTGAAAACTAGGAGGTTGAATGAAATCTAATGCAATCCATATTCAAGCTAAATCATCTTTATCAAATTCATGGTTTTTGGGGTGGTTGTAGGGGTCAACAAAATTGCGGTCTATTTTTTCATTCCTGCTCTCATCCCGAGAAGAGCCCTGCCTCATCATTAAAATTAAATCAATCAAGTCTCGCTCATTTTCTTTTTCCACGATCTCTAGTCTGATCTCCCCTGTGCCCAAATTCCCAATCGCTCAAATAGACCACAAGCACTATTTGCAGTTCTTCCCGTCCGTTCTCTATCCCCACCCAAAGCCGCAAGCCACTTTCAAACCCACTTTCATCCACAACCGAGCTGTTCTTCTCATACCTAATCCAACCACAAGCTCTGATCCCTACTCATGACCGTAGTTGGACACCCTTCATCTCCATTCTACCTCACGAGCAGCCCATAGCATCCGATCCTTCCTTTGTCTGTAAACTGCACCTTCCCTGCCCTCACCCAATTCGTCCTCACCTCACACAACCCCCCTCTCTCACATGAAAAACCTCTAGCAACCGAAAAACCCCTCTACCTTTTCCTTTTCCCTACACGTGAAGCTCTAGTATGTCCTTCAGCTACTAACCCCAACAGCCCTCTCATTCCACCAGCACTACATCTCCTAGCATCATGTGAAAACCTAACCAAACTTTCCCAATTTCCTAGCCAAACTCCGTCAATTGCCATGAGAAACCCCTCATAGCCACATGCTCCTCCTCCAAACAACCCTCCTATAGTAGCCCAACCAGCCCACATCCAACAGCCCACTTTCTCTACACTTAACCACGTGTTGAATTTCTACAACCCAAATAGCCCATCAATCCACCCAATAGCCCTCCTATTGAATTCCTTCACTCTTAATAACCCACTAGCCCTCACAGCCCACTATATTGGGTTGATTTTCCTGCTGTCTAGCATTGGGCTTGTGAACCACTCAGCTATATAACTCACAAATCCAGCCCACTCAGCCCTCTAACCCACAACCCAAGCCCACCTAACAAATAGCCCACTTCAAAATAGCCTCTCATAAAAATTAAAAAAAAAAGGTCCACCTTCTCTCAACCACCTACAACCTTCATCCCACCTATAATAACCCAACACAAAAGCAATAGTCCAAACCCACACCAATTCAATCCACCACCCAATCGAACATTCCTCTCTTTATTACTTTTATTATTATTATTATTATTATTATTATTATTATTATTATTATTATTATTAATCTTATTGTATTTTAAGTAGAAAGAAAGAAAGAAAGAAAAAAACAAAAGAAAAAGATTACAAAAAAAAGAGAAAAGAAAAGGAAGAAAAAGAAAAGAAGGATTGTTGTGCTTGTCATCACAATCATCACCACCACTATCGATTCGTTTGCTCAGGTATAATGTCTCTTAAATCCAAAAATCTCCAAACTCTTGATTTCGATGCTTGTGGCACACCGAAAAACCACCTATACATGCTTTTCTCTAGCATGGTGTGAGTGAATCGGATGTGAAGCTTACGGTGAGGTGGGTAGGACCCGTACACGCTTTTCTCTAGCATGACATGGATAACTTTATGTACATATACGTGCCTCAGTGCTTTCATGAAAAAACTGTGTTTTCAAAATAGGTATCTCCGAAGACCCATACACGTCTTTCTTTGGCATGGTGGGATTGAAGACTACGATTGTGGTATCTCCTGGCACCTACCAAACATGCTTTTCTCTAGTGTGATGGGAAGGCCCAGCTCCTTGAATTTTTTCTAAACAGGGGAGATGCCGGGAGGCTACCAAAATTTAAAGTGAAGACACACATGACTTATATAAAGCACAGGGGACTTGAACAAAGCACAAGGAACCAAACTTGTAATCAAACCATTAGGAATTGAACCTAAATATATACATGAATTAAGAATATAATCAAATAAAAAACCTACAATAAAAAAAGAACTTAATTGTGATTGAATAAGAAGAGGACCTATAGTGAACATGATAGCTCGCTGATGGGAAAAGGACTTACAATATGCATAACAATCTATCTAAAAGCGACTACAAGGAATATGCAATGATTGTGACAATTCACATACGAGCATATATAGGGGACTTGTAGTGAACAGAATAACATGCCTACAAGCAAGAGTATGAACATATGACACACATAAAAGTTCACTTACAAGAAGCTATGAGAAGCTTGTGAGTGTTTGCAGACAACAATAAAGATTGTGCTGAAGAGTACACCAGCATTAGGTATTTTGTATGGCAGCCACCTATAAATAACAATAGTTGATGCTCCTATTGATCAGCTTATGGACAAAACAAAAGGAAATGAGTGCAATGAATACAATTCACCTACATCAAACATTAATTTGCAAGCAAACATATCAGGCCTCTATAAGTAATAAGGGGTAATGTATGATGAATATGATAAATCCCCTTACAAGCATAGCTACATACATAATGTAATATGCACAAAAAAGCACAACAAATTTGAGATGTATATAATCTCCTACAAACTGCTGTAAGGATTTCTTCATCTAAATAATAGTTGTCTTACGGGTTAAAGAAGTAGGACTATGGTGAAGCATGCAAACTTGCAGCACGTATGGAAGTTGCACTTGCAAATGCTATTGGAAGACATATTTTCAATATAACTTGCCCACAATAAGCTACAAAAAATATTTTTCAAGGATGAGGGGTCCTTTGCAAACAAATATAAGTTGATATATGAATGAATGCAATTCAACCAACAATCAACATCAAATTACAAATGAGTACCCTGATTTGCATGCAAGAAATGACAGAAGAGTCACTGTATGTGTAATAATATACCTACTGGTAATGATCAGCGGCTGATAGCGAATGCTACGACACCCTTATAGTCAATAAATATTCAATGTCAAATAATTATATCGAGACCCTACAAGCAAAAGTGATCAACATGCAATAAATACAGGTACCTACGAGTCACTATAAAAGACTCATCACGAATGTAACATGTTATTTGCGAGTAAATGAAGAAGGACTACAATAAATGCAGGCATCTATGAGTCACTCATAGAAGTTTGTCAATGTATGATAGCTTACATGTAAGGAGAAACAAGTGACCCATAGCTCTATGCTACGATTCACTTGTAGGAAAAAGCAGGGAATCAATTGTAAAAGCTGTGGGCCACTGGTAAACTAAGGCAGCAAATATGCAAAACCAGGCTATCACACAAGATAAATCAGTCTACTTACAAGTGACAATTAGGAGGCCTTTTACGCACTACATAGCTTGATGACAGGTTTAAGTACACTACCGCTGGCTGAATGCTGAAGAAAAAGATGACTCACCAAAGATAAAGTGACCAAAAATGCATTGCTAATGCACGATAAATGAAATTCAATGCCCTACTAAATAATGTCGTCGAATCTACAACACTTGTAAAATAGAATATAAGGCATTTATAGATGCTAAAATGAAATCTTACACACTCTTTCAATAATAGTCATTTGCATGATTGATTATAATTAAATATTTTAAAATGCCCCTACATATATTATAAAATGATTACCTGCATGGGCCCAGATGAGCATGCTGTGTACACACATGTAATGTCTGAGGATTTTGCGCAGGTCAAGTGGTGAATTTGATTCCAAGCTGATTCCTTCTATATGAATAGAAAGGAGTCGATATGTAATTGTAGCATCGACCATGATATTTATTTTACACATTCATATTATGCCTTCAAGATTTTTAATAAAGAAAATTCATTCACAGAGGCATAAAACCTTCGACAAACCTAATCCTTCGTCGATAAGTAGACTGAGTAAATCAAGTAAACCAAGTTGAAAAAGTTCAACCAAGAAAATAATTTCCCATGAAATTTATGATGATGGCCATGTTGATAAAAAATCTTAACCAGAGGGGAACCCCAAACATTTAAAATGCCTTCCAAATCTTCTTGAAAATTCAAAACTTAAAAATCACCAAAATATATAATATTTAAAATTTAAATAAAACAATTTAATTCTTAAAGAAAAATACCCACCACCCTCTGCAATAATTTTTCAAGGTGGACACATTAAAAATTACTTCAACTCATGAAGAGCTAATGTCTAATCTAGAATATCACTATGATTCATTCTCAATTTATCTCTTGCCCATAAGGATGTGACATGTGTCCTCTAATTGGTGGTTTTGCCACCAAATAGCACCATAGGTAAATAGTTATGACCTGGACCCTATGACCGGGTGGTTTTGCCATAAAATGACATCATTAATTTATGGTCATGGTCAGAGCCCATATGTTCCCCAACGAAATTAAATCCTTGAGTAATGAATTAATAGGATATGATCAATAGGGAATAAAGCCCTCTATTAGATAGGATGGATTCAAATTTATCCCCTTAGATAAATATTCACCCCAGGTCTTCAAGGTACCCTTAGACTAAGCAATCCATGGCTACCAATAAGGATCCTTCTATTAGGTTAGGCGACTATCTTCTCTAACAAAGTAAACCATGGACCATGGTGACCCGGGATGACAGAACCATGGGATCATGATTGATCCTATCATCACTTGCCCCAACATCCACTTTAAGTATGAGGAAATGAATTTTTAATTTTAAATATTAAATTTTCAAATGCCAAATCATGCTGCTACTATACACCAGATACTATATATTTGTTTAATGACTAGCCTTAATCAAACGTTCTTTCGTGCTATCAGGAGGGGTAATTAATTATAGGGTTTTGTGTCTATAGGAAACCTGAATGCATATCATAATATTCTCACAAAATGAGGGCAAAATCTCTTGGTAGTTTCTTATTCAAAACTTAATTTACCTTCTAAAAATTTTTCTAGGAATATAAACATTAAAAATATCTTCAACGGCTTGAAAAAGAAAGAAAGGGGCTACAGAGAGGCCGGGGCATAAATTTTTGGAGCCCACAAATTTTGGGCAACTCCACTGGGGATGGTTTCTCTTTTATTCTTTGGCTATGTCATCAAAGTGCTATAGTAGCAGCAAATCAACATGGGCAAAAAATTTAAAAAAAAACTAGAATGATCATTTAACAAATTAAAATTCTAAATTTTCAAGATGGTCACTTAATAAATCTATCAAAGATTTATTAAGCAAGGGTTGAAAGTTAATTTAAATTGCTTACTTACATTATTCTGTTTTCTGTAGTCTCTATATTTTAAAAGATGTATCAAATGCTGATTACTAATTCTTACCTTTCATTTATGCAGATGGATCTACAAAACACACGTGTCAATGTCCAGCTGGGATGTGATGCTAACATTCAGCTAGTGAATGTTGTCATAAACACTGGAGTACTGGAGCCACCATCCAATTCAATGGACTTAAATTCTCTACACCTTTTATAAGGGCTACCACCTTTCATGTGTATAGTATTGATTCTAAAAGGCTAACCAAGAGGCCTCATGTTGCTAAAGCCAATGCACGCCACATGCATCTGCCAGCATTGTGAGATTCTATTATAAGAAATCCTCAAATGAGGGTTTTTGTCTTTAAGAGGATGTCACAGCCAGGGGCCCTAGCTACGAAGAAGATTCTAGCTGGTGGAAAATTTTTTATGGTGACTGCTAATACCATCGCCTTACCAAGGGGACTTATTGTACCAGAGAGGCATGATATCAAAGCTTCCTTATCTGAAGGAAAGCTCACAAGGAGATAAAGGAGAAAAAAGAATATATAGCTTTGAGCTCAGCAAATGCTGCAAGCTCATCCATCAACCCTATTTTCCTAAGAACCAGAAGTAAATATTCCTACCCAAAACATATTTGTAGTCCTAAATTAGGTGAAGAGGAATATCTCCACTAGTGAGCTCAAAAGATTATTCTAGGACCAACAACAACAACCCCAAGACCTGACCTTCAGAAGAAGAAGAAGAAGCCTGAAACCCTGTCTACCTGAGTATATAGGGTCTTGAAGATAGTGAAAAATAAGGGGTTAATAAAAAAAGAAATTCTAGAGGTCGTTGATGATTGAGGATAGAAGAACCCCACCACGTGAGTTACCACCCATGGTAATTCAAAGAAAATTTAGGCAAGCCTGATGTGATGAGCACCGAGCTGTGATACCTGAACCACTTGTTCAATAATCCACCGTCAAAAGGTCCTAGTGGAACGGCAAGCAAGTTTGGAGGTTGAGGCCTCATAAAGAGAATATATATGGAGAAAGACTAGAGAGGATGACTGATGATGGTGAGGATGATGGCGATTAGTAGCCACCACCGAGGTAGGTACACCAATGCCACTATGAGGCTGGATCCATTGCTAACAGGAGTGGCCACTTCTTAGAAGAAGGAGAAGAAGAGAACAAAGAGAATCCCCTCAATGTCAAAAATATCACAATTACAGATGTGTGAAGGCAAATGAGGTGATAAATGAGGGCTAAAGATTAGAAAAGCTCTCAGTTGAACAAATAAAATGGCTAAAATGATGACCCAAATGGCACCGATGATGCAGATGATATAGAGAATCATTTTCGTTGGCCTTATACCCACTACTCTTATTAATCCTCTGAACCTCCAAGTGCCTCAAGTCTCAGGATTAAAAGGTACCCCTAAAGGTGACAATGAGAATAAATTCCATCTACCAACCTACTCCAAAGAACATAGCAAGTACCTTCGAGCCTGTGATGGCTGCATAGCTAGAGGGTATAATCAATGATAAGATCAAGGTAATTATAACCATTGATCAAGCAAAGAAGCTAGTAGGAAAGGGTTGACCATACCAGGAGAATATGATAAGGTGTTATATCTGAAGGCATATTATATCCCAAAATTTAATACTTTTAGTGGTTACAGAAACCTCAAGCAGCACCTAGCCAAGCATGGTAATACAAGGGCAATGAAACCTACTCTTGCGATAGTTCATCAGTAGTTTGAATGGTATGCTAAACTACCAAACAATTCTGTAAAGACTTTCACAGAATTAGAAACCATATTTGTTAAGAGGTTCTCCAGCGTGATAGAGAAAATAACCATTACTAACCTCATCCTAGAGAAACAAAAAGGGATGACTCAATAACCAAATACATAACTCACAGGCATAACTTAAGTATGAAATATGAGCAGCAGCTGGAGGAAGATCTTGCAGCTCAGTTATTGATGGAGAACATCAATGATAAGATGTAACCATTCTTATGTATGGCCACCTTCACAACATTTCAAGATCTGTTGGACAGAGGGATGAAACTTCAAAAGTTGATTTTATCAAAATCCGAAAGCCACTCAAATAATTCTAAGAAGGCCAAAGCCCTGAATGCTAGAAAAAGTGAAGCCTTCTCCATGTTCTCTTTCAGGGCAGATAAGAAAAGATAGGTGGCGTATGATATTGATAAAGAAAAAGGATCAATTTATAATATAGATAAAGGTAAGCAGCCAATACAATATGAAAATAAGCCAAAATAGGCCTACAACTCTAATCCCCAACCAAAGCTAGAACTGGGGGGAAACGACAAGCCTCAAACTTTTCCTGGCAGATGAGAACACCCAAGGAAAATAATAGGAACTAGAGATCAAATGTTCCCATACCTCAAAGAAAAGGTGAATAAAGAATATCTTTTCAAGAGGGAAAGTACCGACAAGCTATTTAGACAGGCACTCAAGCAGATTTGGAACTGCCAGAATGCAAAAGACCTGAAGAGTCTAATCACACTGGCAACCCAAATTATTTTTCATACCATCAGGTGATTAGCCAACCTATTCAAGATTGCTAAATCTTTAAGGATTGGCTAGAAATGAAATATAGAAAGTAAGAATTCACTTTCTCAGATAATATGCTAGTTCACCCTAGAAGAGAATCAACTCTGATGGTTATGACCTCTTTCATACCCCGATTGAAGAAGGAAAGTAAAAGGAACCAACTCAAGATAAGCAATGAGAGACTGTATTCTCTAAGAAGATAGTAAAGTTGTAAAAACAACTAAAAGTTCCCAGTATTAAATGAAAATCTCCTACTGAGCCTGTAATAAACTTGAAAGGGTTATCTGTTGCATATAAGTCCACTTCCAAATAGCACCCTGGCCAAGCCAGATCATCAAAGCCCGGCAAAGCAAAATCTACTAAGAGAAGAACCAAATTAAAGAAGCCAAAAGAGAAGAAGACAACAACTCAAAGGATTATTGATTGTTTGGACGAATATTATCAGACACTAAGGTGGCCTATCAAGCATGTTAACTTTATGTCATAGCTTAAAATAGATAAATCAGAAGAAGAAGATGAAGATACACCTCTTATAGAAATATGTGAGGTCATCTTGCTAACATCAGATATGTTGATAAAAGAAGAATATGCTAGAGAAGCAGCTTCTAATTCTTGTCTGATGATGTCATCGATGGACTATAATTTATAGAATAATCTATATTTTCCAAATAAAGGTGAATTAGATTCTAACATAGCATCATAGATTGAGTATGTAAATCTAGAAGGTGTTTATGATCCTGTAGATGATCTCCAAAGGCGACGTTTGCTGACTCTAAAGGAAATTCTTCACTAAATAAGTTTGAATTGAATGAAGTAGCCCACGTAAAGTTGAGGAGTGGCAAGATACTACCATCTCAATCGAAGAAGGGTGTCTCCAATAAAGATAAGGGAAATGAGATAGTTTTTAATGATGACCTTATTCTCAAATATCCTAAGAAGAAAGGTGTTTTAGATAAAGGGATAGATTATAATATATTGTCCCATCTGCGAAAAATCCCATCACAACTCAACATATATGATGCTCTTCTAATATTTGAAGGTCTTCAAGAAACTTTGATTTTGATTTGGAAAATCCAAGATATGAAATATACTTTACTAAATATTGCATGACTGAAGTTCTATAGGCTCAGAACGAGCCAATTATCACTTTTGTTGAAGATGATATGATGCTCAGGATGATAAATCATAATCAACCTCTGTATGTTACTATAGAGAGTGATGGCATTATAATCAGCTGAATTCTGATTGATCCTAGGTCTTCCATAAATCTCATAAATCTAAAAGCACTGAGATCATTATGCCTTGATGTGTAGTGTCGTGAGCAAGATAAGCTGATGGTACATGGCTTTAACAAGAAGGGGTTGAAGACTATGGCATCATTTATACTTCCTCTCATGTTTGGAGAACTTTATACAGAGGCTAAGTTTCATTTCATTAAAACAGACACTTCATTCAAAGTGCTTCTGGGTCACCCTTGGTTGCATGAATATAGCATTACCCCGTCAACCTTACACAAGCGCATAAAGTAACTCAGGCACAAAGAAGAGTTCAAGGTCTTAGGAGACATCCAACCCTTTACAGTCTATGAGGCCAAAATATATGAGGATGCAAAATATTTCATTCCAAAAGAGCCAAAACCATCAAGCTCTCTTGAAGCTAAAGCCTCAAATTCAAAGTTTACAAAGTATCCTAAGCGAGAAGGTGAGAAGAAGAAAGTGGGGAGAAATAAGGCAATGTTAACTCTTCCCAAATTAGTAACCACCTCTAAACTAAGAAGAATTATTCCTCACCTAGGGAGTGACAATGTGGAAGATGATGTCATCCCTACCAAATCTGAGAAGACATGATAGTTTATAGCCAAGGGAATGAAGAAATTAGAATTACGACTATGAATCTACCTACATGAGTAAAGTGTGATGTGTCTTCTCAACGAGAATAGGTAGCTTGTCAATTTTAGATAGTATATTCATGGTCACGCCTCTTCCTTTATGACACTTCAAAAAAATTTCTCCACATGAGGTATATAACCTTGAAGAGCTCAAAATTCTTTATGTACCTCCTCTAATAAAAAATACTATATTAAAAAGTCTACTCTATAAGTCTAGTAAGCCTGAAGATGAGAATCATGATTGGCTTTTTAAGCTCATTAATTCTAGAGAAATAATGCCTGCAACAATGCCTAGGTATTATCCGAGAAATATTAAAGGAATGATACAGAAATAAGGAGCCTGCATGGATACTACTAAATGATGAGCTAATCTCTACATGAGTATATGGTATTGAAGAAATCCTCATACATTACAAAGGAAGGATATTCTTGTAAGAAGGGGTCTCGAATTCATTGTGCAGAAGTACCCTCAAAAGGAGAGTTGATATGCAATCACAAACTGGGAAGTTGAATCTAATGATGACAGTGAGGTAGAAATATGTGAAGTTAAACTTTTGGATGATTAGCCCGTAAAAGCTAAACCTATACTATAAGATCTTAAAGATGGTGGATAGGTTGCTAGTATGGCTGAGTTAAAAGAAGTCTACTTAGGGACTGAAAAAGATCCTCGCCCAACCTTCATTAGTGCCTTTCTACCTGAAGAGCAAGTGAAGGAAATAAAGGACCTCCTATGTGAATTAAGGGATTACTTTGCCTTGACATAAACTGAGAAGACTGGCTTATACCCTGATGTAGTAGTTCACAAAGTAGCCATTAAACTAGATGTAGCACCAGTCAAGCAATCTCTAAGGAAAATGAGATTGGAGATTGAAAAATAGGTGATTGCAAAAACCAATAAGCTCATAGATGCAGACTTCATTCATGAAGAAAAATATAATAATTGGATCGCCAATATTGTCCCTATAAGAAGAAGAACGGTCAACTCATACCTTCATCAACTTTTGGGACCTCAATAAGGCATGTCCAAACAATGACATTCCACTCCAAGTATTAGAGCTGTTAGTTGATCACACATCCAAGTATGATATATTCTCCTTTATGTATGGACCGTCGAGATATAATTGGATTAAGATGGTACATAAAAATGAAAAGTACACATTATTTAGGACACCCATCGATATAATCTGCTATACAGTCATGCCCTTCGGCTTACAGAATGTTGGGGCTACATACCAAAGGGCTGTGACACATACTCAATGAGCTCATCCACTAAAAAGTTGAATGCTATGTGGATAACCTTTTTGTCAAATATGGATCTAAATGACCATTTAGGTGACTTGAGAACTATATTTGAGATGATCAAAAAATTTGATCTGAAGATGAACCCCCTCAAGTGTGCCTTCAGTGTTTTATTTGGTATGCTTTTAGGGTATGTCATGTACCATTGAGGAATTAAAATCAACCTCAACAAAATCAAAGTGATTGTGGAGATGTCGCCTCCTAAGGACCTTTGATAGCTTCATTCATTACAAGGCCAGCTTGCTTTCATTCAGTGATTCATATCAAATCTGTCAAGTAGATGCCAGACATTTTTAAAACAAATGAAGAAATATGTTCGCTTCATATGGTACAAAGAGTGCTAAGAGGCTTTTGATAGTATTAAAAGATATCTATTAAATCGATCCATTCTCCTAGTGCCAGTTCTGGGGAATCCTCTTATACTATACACGATAGCACTAGAAGAGCCCCACAAAGCATTATTGGCCAAATAAAATGAAGTAGGCAAGGAGAATGCACTTTAATACATCAATCAAAGATTGATTAGAGTAGAGACACTATGCTCCTATTGAGAAGCATTATCTGGCATTGATTTTCATTGTCCAAAAACTCCACCACTACATATTATCTCACAAAATTATGTTGATATCAAAGATTTATTTGCTAAAGTTCTTAATGATAAGACCAATATTAATAGGTCATTTAGCTAGATGGGTAGTGATACTTCTTTAGTTTGATATCATGTATGTACCATAAAAGGTAGTGAAGGGGAAAACATTAGCAGATTTTCTCGCTGCGCATCCCATTCCTATAGATTCACAGCTCAATTATGATCTTCTTGATGAACATATCATACATATTGAAGAGCAAGAGAAAAAAAAATTGAAGAGTAAGAGAAATTAAGAGCTATGGAGATGTACTTTGATAGAACATCATTGATTAAACCTGCTTAACCTCCAAATCTAGTAAAAGCCTGAGCCGACATCGGCTTCATATTCATAACGCCTAAGGGAGGCATAATGAGATATTCATTCGGTCTAACTATACTTTGAACCAATAATGAGGCTGAATATGAGGCTTTAATGGTGATTTCTCTTTCAGTCAAAATTTGGAACCTTCAAATTTTAGTGATTCATAACTTGCTATAAATCAAGTGTAGGTGTCTATAAAATTAGCAACCTTGAGTTGGCCTACTATCACCAGTGGGTCCTTGAATATATGAAGCAAATTCAGACAGTCAAGTTAGCTCAATTTCCATGAGCCCATGATGGAAAGGAAAATTGCCGGGCCAAATTGGTCAAGGAAATGGCGAGTATGAATGAAGAGCTTATATTGATTAAAGTCCACACTCACCAGATCTTAAAGCAAACAATTTTATAGTTCCCATAGGAAGAGGAATTACTAAATTCAGGCCAACAGGATATAACTCTGGTTAATCCTCAACCTCTCTAACAAATCATTATTGAAGACCTACTAGGAGAATATCAAATAGTCAAAAGGAGATGCAAAGCTAGCGCCACCTTAGAATCATGGTGGTATTACTTGGATGTCATAGAATAAGACTATTAGAGGCAACCATTCATCAACTACTTCACATAAAGCAAACTTTCACTGGATAAATCTCAAGCTACATAAATAAGAAAAAAATCAATGTGATACATGTTTTTTAATAACATGCTGTATCGAAGAGCTTCTAACTAAAAGTGGCTAAGGTTCTTAGGGACCAAGGAAGCTGGTAGGGTAGTAGTAGAAGTTCATGAAGGACTCTGTGGTACACGTCAATTACGTCCCAAAATGGCAGTTAAACTTAAGAAAATGGGTTATGTTGGCCAACATTGGTAAAGGATTGCATCGATCATGCTAAGAGGTGCCATGAGTGTTAGATTCATAGTGATGCTATACATCAGCCGCCAAAGCCATTGCACCCTACAGTAGCATTCTTGCCATTAGAATGTTGGGGTATAGATATAATTGGGCCAGTAGATCCACCATCATTAGCTGGGCACTGCTTCATTCTGGCAGCAACCGACTACTTCTCCTAGTGGGTAGAAGCAGATCCATTCAAAGAAGTCACATCTAAGCATGTGATCAATTTATTCACTCACAACTTTGTCTATATATTCAATGTACCGCATCGTGTAATCTTAGACAATGGTACATCATTCAAAAGTACCAAAATTTATAAGTTTATTGATCGAAATAAAATTGATTGGTGATATTTATCTATACATAACCCAAGTGCAGACGCCCTTATAGAGGACTTCAATAAAGCACTAGTAAAGTTTCTCAAGGAGCTTCACACCAAGAATAAAACAGAGTGGCACATTAAGATGGTAGAGGCACTGTGGGCATACCATACAACTTATAATACGTTGACCAAAGCCAACCCTTACGCACTGGTATTCAGAGTTTAAGGAATGTTTCCATTGGAGATCGAGCTACTGTCATTTTGGCAGCAATCTGACACTATCTCACCCAAGGGCAAAATGCTCAGTTGAGAATAGAAGAGCTCGATGTGCTAGATGAAATCAGACTGTTAGCCTACTATAATATAAAAATCTATCATGCAAGAATGGCCAAATCTTTTAATTTAATGGTGCACCATCAAGCATTTTAAGAAGGGGAGTTGGTCCTAGTCCTAAAAAGGCCAGTCATCCCACACCAAAAAAATTAGTAGCAAATTTATGTCCAATTAAGAAGGTCCCTTCATTATCCACAAGGTGTATTAGGGAGGAGCTTGCCAGCTTATTGATCTACATGATCAAAGGCCCATTCCACCGATCAACGGTAAATACTTGAAGAAGTACCATGCATATAATTGCTCAAGAAAATGTTATGTTTAATGTATTATATAATTCATACATATGTATTAATATATATATTTTATGTTCTTAAAATTCTCTTGTTCTACAAGAATATATTTTAAATACCCCATGAAAATCCCCCTACAGTATAGAAGCATTATTTAGTTTCATGATTAAAACATGTCTAAAATTAGTATAGTAGAGCACCAATGCCAACTGCTGAGGCATTAGTATCCACTTAAAAAAGCTTTTGAAAGTTCAACAAGGCTCATACAAGGGCAGAGCTCAATGTCAACTTGATGCATTTTAAGTTTCTTTATTGTTCATCAGTCCAAAAAAATTTTTTTTTTCTTTAAACAATATATTATAGGTGCTATGATTATGCTAAAACCACAAATAAAGTGAAGGTAGAAATTGACTAGCCTGTGAAAACTGTGAACATCAAATTATAAACATGGTAGGTGTCAATCTAGGATGGCCTTGACTTTGGGGGATCAACTTCAATCCCATTAGCTGATACAATAAATACAAGAGCATACATTTTGGGTGTTGCAAACTCACACTTTTTTATATTAAGGTATAGTTTATGTGTTTGTAAAGCTTGAAATATTGGAGTTAAATGAGTCACGTGTCCCTCAAATGTAATGTTAAAAATAAGGATGTCATCAAAATAAACTACACAAAATTTCCCAAAAAATGCTTTGAGTATCTTATTCATTGAATCGCATAAAGGTGTTGGATGTGTTGCATAAGCCGATGGGCATGACCTTCCATTCATACAATCCTTGTCGAGTTTTGAAAGCAGTCTTCCATTCATCTCTGGGATGTATACGGATATGATGATATCCAATATGAAGATCTAGCTTCAAAATTATGGCTAAACCCACTAATCGGTCCAATAAATCTTTAATACGGGTTACAGGGAAGCGATATTTTATTGTAATTTTGTTAATAGCATGAATGTCAATGCATATTCTCCAATTATCATTCTTCTTAGGAATTAAGAGTGCTGGTGTAGCACATGAACTCATGCTTGGTTGTATGAGCTATTTCTCCAAAAGTTCATCAATGAGCTCTTACAATATATGATGTTCCATTGGGCTCATCTTGTAGTCTGATAAATTACGAAGAGTAGCTCCTAGAGTGAACTCAATATGATGTTGTGTAGTTCTTAATTATGGTAAAGAAAAGGGTAGTTCAGGTGGCCCTACTTCTTCAAATGGCTTCAGCACTTCAATAATTACTTTAGGAAGTTGAGTGTTGTTACTGTTTTGGTGTTCTTCCATAAATACCAAAGCATATACTTCCGTAGTTTCACAGCCAGCTAATAATAGAGTAGGACCTGAGACTAGTTTAAGTATAGATTTACTCATTGTACTAGTATTAACTGCTTCATTTGCGTGAGGCAAAAGATGAAGTCAATTTCCATTCAAATCAAATGAGTAGTTGTTCTTCCTACAATTTTATATAGCTCCTTGATCATATTGCCACGACCAACCCAGAACTATATGACATACATTTATATCAATCACATCGCAAAGTACTTCGCATACGTATGATTTTCGAATGGAGAATGTAATTTGACACATTTTTGCAACTAGAATTTCCATTCTCCTTTTAACCCAACTGATCTTATATAGTTTGGGTTCTTTGTTATTTTAAACTATAAAGCTTACACTAAAGATTGTAATACTACATTTTTAGTACACCCATTATCAATGAGTAACTTATAGACCTTGCCACCAACGGTGTAGTGTGTGTGAAAAATAGCATTTCTTAGGGATTTGATGATTGTTGGGGTCCTAGTAATAATTTTTCAAGAATGCACACTACTATTTCTCCATCATCAGCCTTCAATTTCCACTTCCTGATCATCGTCTAGCGATATTTAAGAATTATCAACCTCTCCTTAAGTAATTTGTATTTGTGGTCTAGTAGGGCATTCATACGACTTATGTCCCGATTGAAAGCATCTATAACATTTAAAGTTAGTTGGTTTGGAATAAGGATTTTCTTTAGAGTGACCTTTTGTATTGCTTAAAATTTTATTTCCCTAGCCAAATTGATGTTTAGTCTAGGTTGTTGTTGGCTGACTATCAGCCTAGTAGTAGGTGGCTACATTTTAGATTTGGCAAGAGCTTCACTATGATGATGTCAACTCGATTGTCCCTTAGAATGTCATGCAAATTGCATTTTTACCTTCAGTGCGAAATTGACTGCCTGAGAAAGAGTCCACACAGAATTTAGCTTTAATTTGTCTTGAATTGTGACTCTTAATCCACCAATGTATGGTTTCAACAATTGATTATCTGATTCATGGAGATTATTTAGTGCACTCAAGCAATAAAATTCTTCTGTGTAATCATTTACATTGAAATTCCCTTAAATGCAATGTTGGTACTTCATGTATAGCATCTGCTCAAAATCGGTTAAAAAAAATAGCCCCATAGGAGTTGTTTCATTCAGTACCAACATCAAACGCAACCCTTCCCTTCATAACTCCTTGATTCCAACAACTACTATCACTCCACACTTACGCCTCCTTTCAAATGACAAGCAACATATTTTAGTTGTTTTTTTATGGGTTTACATATATTCAAAGATCATTTCAACTGCTATTCCTAATCAAGATAGTCTTCAATGTGTTATCATCCATTATAGAATGGAATGTCTAACTTAACTTTGAATTCTCCATTAGCATGATGATACATCTCCTACTGTCTTCTAATGGGGTTATGAAAAACATATTCACCTTCATCTAAGTAAGAGAGGTATAAATGTGGTTGTGGCTCATACTGATCTTCTGAATTCATAATTTCACAGTTATCCTCGATACGTCTCCTTCCCTGGGTTGCATCTAATGCATTACAATGAACCGTTGGAATGGTTACTGGCATAGCTTATCTATTTTGTTGATGATAACCTCCTTCCAACTATATGGAACATAATTCTCGATGGACTTCAACTGAGAGGCAATCAATCCCTGAAGATATGACCTCCAATTATTTCACCATATTTGTGTGTTCAGCTTCAGTCTTCACTAAAAGCCATTCGATTACTTCATTCTACCATAATGTGATGCCCTTGACGCAGGAGGATCTGATACCAACTTAATATAAATCATTTAATTGGAAAACCTACAGCTACAAAACAACACTAGAAATGACAAGGAAAATTTAAACACAAGTAGGGTATATTTTCTATTCATAAAAAAGTGTTATGCTTATGTTTGAAAATATAAAGCAAAATTAATTATCAAGTATTTTTTTTGTTTCTAGGAAATTGTATGGAAGAAATCTCTAGAATATGAAATAACTCTTGGTAGTTATAAGTTGAACTTTTATTATAGAAACTCTGTATTGTGTTTTTAGAATGGCCTTTGTACAAGCATAAAAAGGCTTTTAGCCTTGTCTTTTTTTATGTAAGAGAGAAAGAAATCTAATAAAAATTTCTCTTCTTTTGTCATATCCTCTTTTATTATTACAAATAATTTATCTCTAACAAGTTGTATCAGAGCCAAGTTTGATGGTAATTAGTATGAATCTACAAGTGCCTCATCTCACAAAGGAGAATTATGAGAATTGGAGTCTTCAAATGAAGGCAACATTTGGTTCCCAAGATATTTGAGAGATTGTTGAAAAAGTCTATGTCGAGCATCAAGATGAAGCATCATTATCAATAGCCCAAAGGGAACTGTTGAAAGAAAGTAGAAAGAATGATAAGAAAGTGCTCTTTTTTATTTATCAAGCATTAGATGAGGCAAACTTTGAGAAAGTGGCCAGTGTTTCTACCTCTAAGCAAGCATGGGAGATACTTCAAGTTGCATATAAAGGCATAGACAAGATAAAGAATATTCAACTTCAAACTCTTCGAGTTGAATTTGAGGCACTTCAAATGATGGAAGCAGAAAATGTGGAGGACTATTTCACAAGAATCATGACTACATTAATCAACTATGAAGGTATGGAGAAAAATTAGAAGATATTCGAGTGACAGAAAAAATTCTATGTTCAATGAATGATAAATTTGAGCATATTGTAGTAGCTATTGATGAAGCTAAAGATTTAGAGACAATGACTGTTGATGAACTAATGGGCTCTTTAATGGGTTATGAAAAAAGAAAAATAGGATACTATAAAACAAGTTCTCCAATCAAAGCTCTCATTAGTAGGTGACAACGATGACACAAAAAATGAAGATAATTCAAATGCTAGTGACATTTATGGACAAGGCCATGGTCGAGGTTGTGATCGTGGTCATGGCTTTGGAAGAGGCCGAGAACGTGGACGAGGACATGGTAGATATCAAAGAAATAATGTAAAAAGTAAAAACTCAATAAATGATGAGCGAAAGAAAGATCTAAGATATCGAAGGTAAAAAAAATCTCACATTCTTTATTATATTTGCAAGAAATTTGGTCATTATGCTTCCAAATGTTATCATAATCAAGGGAAAGCTAACCTTGTTAAGGAAAAGGAAGATGATCCAATTTTATTATTAGCATTGAAAGGAGAAGAAGATGGAAAAGAAAATAATTGGTATTTAGATACTGGAGCAAGTAATCATATGTGCTGGGATAAAAACATGTTCATAGAAATGGAGGCAATGGAGAGTCAAATTTATTTTAGCAACTCTTAAAAAATTCCAATAAAGGGAAAAGGTAAAATCCTTATTCTTCTTAAAGATGGAACTCATCTATTTACTTGTGATGTTTATTATGTGTCGGATATGAAAAGTAACATTTTAAGCTTAGGGATATTACTTGAGAAAGGATTAGACATTCATATGAAGGATAAAAAGCTCACTATTAAAAATAATTCAAATGAATTAATTGCCTAAGTGGAAATGACAAATAATAGGATGTTTATTCTTAATATAAAAAATGGAGTAATGAAATATTTAAAGACATGTGTGAAAGATCCATCATGGCTTTGGCATATGAGGCTTGGGCATTTAAAAAAAATTTTGGAGATCTAAATAATATGTCGAGAAAAGGAATAGTACATGGGTTACCAAATATCAATGATCAAAATCAAATTTGTGAAAGTTGTGTATTTGGAAAACAACCTAGAAAGAGTTTTCTAATTGAAGCAAGCTTTAAGAGCAAAGAAGCCTCTTTAATTAATCCACACGGATGTATGCAGACCCATTGCTCCAGTATCTTTTGGTAAGCATCGATATTTCTTAAATTTTATTGATGATTATTCAAGAAAAACATGGGTTTATTTTTTGAAAGAGAAATCAGAGCTTTCATTATGTTTAAAAAGTTCAAAGCAAGTACAGAGAAAGAAAGTAGGTTTTCAATAAAATCCATCAGATCAAATCGAGGAGGAGAATTGACATCCAAAGTATTCAAAGAATATTGTGAAGAACATGGCATTCGACATCAATTAACAGCACCTTTTTTACCCCAACAAAATGGAGTAGCAGAGATGAAAAATAGCACTATTCTTAATATGGAATGAAGCATGGTCAAAAGCAAGAATATGCCTACATAATTTTGGGCTAAGGCAGTGACACGTGATGTCTATACACTCAATCGGTGTTCAACCATAAGCTTACAGGATATGACACCATAAGAAACATGGATAGGAAGAAAGCCAAATACATCTCATTTGAAGGTGCTCAGAAGCATTGCATATGCACATGTTCCTGAACAAAGAAGGACTATGTTGGATGACATAAGCTCTAAACTCATCTTCATCGGGTATCAATCTAAATCTTATAAACTATTTGATCCTAAAACTTTAAAAAATTATTTTTAGTAGGGATGTAGAGTTCGATGAAGAAAGAGCATGTGATTGGCAAAATAAAGACACTCAAAAAGAAGAGCAAGTACCTGTGGATCTATAAGATGAAAATAATTTACAAATTTGCAAGATTCACATTCTCCAAATACCTCAGAAGATAATCAAAGGCAAAGGAAGACAAGAAATTTAAGAGAGCTTTATGAGATAACTGACGAGCTTCATTTTATTTGCTTACTTGCAAATAATGAATCATTGGAATTTGAAGAAGCCATAAAAGATGAAATATGGAGATGTGCTATGGATGAAGAGATCAAATCTCAAGTAAAGAATGCAACATGGGAGCTCACTACATTACCAAAAGGACATAAAGCTATTAGTGTAAAATGGATATACAAAGTGAAGAAAAATGTAAAAGGTGAATTAGAAAAGTATAAGGCATGGCTAGTAGCAAAAGGATACAAGCAGAAAGAAGGCATCGAGTACAATGAGGTATTTGCTCCTATTATTCATATGGAAACTATTCGCTTAATTATTTCTCTTGCTTCATAAAATAATTGTTCTATTTATTAAATGGATGTTAAATCTGCATTTATAAATGGAGCCAATAAAGAAGAAGTTTTCATCGAACAGCCATTGGGATATATTAAAAAAGGGTATGAATCAAAAGTTTATTAATTAAAAAAGGCTTTACATGGGTTAAAGCAAGTTCCAAGAGCATGGAATGTAAGAATTGATTCAAACGTCAAATAAAATGATTATATCCAATGCCCTTATAAGAACACTCTCCATGTGAAGAAATATAATAATGAAGATATATTACTTGTTTGTTTATATATGAATGATCTTATTTTTACTAAAAATAATCCACTTTTATTCAAGGAGTTTAAGCAAACTATGGTAAAAGAATTTGAGATGACAAATTTTGGACTCAAGTCATTTTTTCTTGGAATTGGAGTATAACAAAATAAAGAAGGAATATTTATCACACAAGAAATATATGCAAAGGAAATTTTAAAGAAATTCAACATGGAGAATTGTAATCTAGAAAGCACTTTAGTGGAATGTGGAATTAAACTATCAAAGAAAGAAGAAGGGAAGATAGTAGATCCAACTATGTTGAAAAGTTTAATCAGAAGCCTGAGATATCTAACAAGTACAAGACCAGACATTCTATATGCATTTGGAATTATTAGCAGCTACGCGGAAAATCCCACTGAGACACACTTGAAGGCAGCCAAGAGAATTCTTTGATACATTAAAGGTACATAAAATCATGGACTTTTATATTCTCATTCTAATGAATTTCAACTTTCAGGATATTCAAATAGTGATTTGGCTGGAGACCAAGATGATAGACAATTAAAGTACAAGAGAATTTTTATTTTATATGGATGACATTGCATTCTAATAGAGCTCACAAAAAAACCAGTTGTTGCTCTCTCTACTTGTGAAGCTGAATATGTTGCTACATCATCATGTGTATGTCATGCAGAATGGCCAAGGAAGCTATTGAAAGAGATTGATTATTCTCAAGTCGAACATAAAAAATCCATGTTGATAATAAATCAATAATACACTATTAAAAAATCCAGTTTATCATAAGTGAAGCAAACATATTGATATTCATTTTCATTAAATAAGAGATCAGATCAAGGATAAAGAAGTTCAAGTGGAATATGCGAAATTAGAAGATCAAATTGAAGATATTTTCACAATGTCATTAGCTGCAGAACGGTTCATAAAATTAAATATACTTCTTGGAGTGATTGATAAAATTTTGGCTTAAGAGAGAGTGTTTGAAAATATAAGCCAAAATTAATTATCAAGTATTTTTTGTATCTAGAAAAGTGTATGGAATAAATCTCTAGAATATGAAATAACTCTTGGTAATTGTTAGTTGAACTTTTATTATAGAAATCTCTAGATTATATTTCTAGAATGATCTTTGTACAAGTATAAAACGGCCTTTGGCTTAGTCATTTTGAAATAAATCTAATAAAAATTCCTCTTCTTTTGTCATATCCCCTTCCACTCTTACAAACAATTTATCTCTAACAGTTTCATCTTCTATGGACCATATTTATCTGTCCAGTTGCCATGCACGTTTCTATATTCCCCTCATACAACCAAAAAGGTAATAACATAATATCCTAACTGAAAAAGGAATAAAGCTGCAGCAAAAGTAGTGTTATCGAAAACAAGAAACTAATAGAAACTAGTGGGAATTAATAGAAAATAAACTAATGGAGCCCAATTGAGATAAGTTGGCCTGCTTGTTATGATGCACCGCATCAATTTCCTTCAACAAATGCTCGTTAGAGAATAAGTCGATTGAGGAAGAGCACAACATGGAATATTTTCGTCAAAGTAGAGCATGTTATGGTAGACCCTAAAGTGATGTAGCTTGCTAAGGCTACTCCACTACTCTACCTGGAACTGTATCTCTATGACTGTGGCCTTTTTTGAAAAAAGGTGTGCCGTTAATGACCTAAGAGATTTGATCGTTGAGGTGGTTCATGGGACGACCATAATGGTATTAGGGTTGTTAACCTATGAGAGGAACCATCAGCTTTAGGACTTCAAGAGATTTTGAGATGGCTTGAGGCAATACATCAAGGGCAAGAAGGCTTTCTTTTGACTGCACTAATAATCGTGCAAAAGAATAATGAGATGTTGAAGATCCGAGGCTGACGGGCAATAATGATGACAACGTAATTTGTTTCTTTATATATGCATTTTTTATTTATGCATGGATGGGTAACGCCTTTGCCTAGCCAACAACAAAGCACTATGTAACCTGAGTTTCTTTTATTGCCTATTCGTTAAGCATATTAACCAAACTTGACTTTGTATCTCTCATAATGGTTATATTGGATAAAAATGTCTTACTTGATTATTCTTCTCGAGAGCATTGCATTGCCAAAGTAATATAAAGAGCTTGGGTAAGAGAATGACTGATCAGGCAATTTGGAAGTTTTGATTTTTTTTTTTAGAAGGGTGAGAATTTTCCTTCAAGCACTTCTCTTTAGGCTCCAACTCATAAAACTCTACTTAGGAAAGTTGGGTGCTCCTTTGTGTTCAATATTGGAGGTAAGAATATTAAATGTAAAAATTATAAATTTTCTTTCATTATCGGGTTAAGGTTTGGGGAATTTTCCCCCAAGGAGAAATTTGATGAGATGGCCACAAGTAGAAAACTTATTGATAATTATCTTAATGGTAAGAATAACTTTTAGAATAGAGAGCTTAAAAACTTATTTATGGAGTTTATTATGAAAGAAGATATATGAAAGTTATGTGTTTATTTTATTATTGATGGACTTCACTATCAACCATGAGAAGAATTTGTCATTTTTACTGATATACTAACAATAGATAAAGAAGAGGAATTTTTTTAATACCCACGAAGCAGGTTTTCATGGGAGAAGATATTGAGAGGGTTGAATGTAGGCATGATACACATTGTCAGGAATGCCCTTAAGATGGAAAAGGAAATTGGGAAGAAAGCTACAGCTCAATACACTATTAGTGGATGTGTTATATTATTACAGTACATTGTTTATAAAGGCATACCAAAATTGGGAAGAAATGCACTAAATTTTATAGGGAAAGAACCATGAGGTTGTTGATGTAGAAGAGCAATAAGGTGCACACAAGCAAAGATTTTATTTATATATTATAATAAATATTTATATGTATACAAATTATTATATTTTAATTATTAGTTTGAGTTTGATAATTAACTTATTGTCACCTTTAGGGTTGTCAAAATCGGGTCATGGGTCAGGTTCTGGTCCAATACGGAATTGACCCGGCACAAGTTGACCCGACCCGAATCCAATAGGCTTTTTAAAACGGGTCACTTTCTTAGATCCGAACCCGACCTGCTTCGGACCTAGGTCAACCCGACACAACCCGCCAACCCATCTTTACTCCCGATCCAACAAAGCCGAAATGAACGTCGGAGCTCCGAAATAGCGGTTAGGTTTTTCAGGATGCTGGCAGCGGCTACTTAGGCTGGAGGAGTGCCGGAGCAGCAGGTTTCAAGAAGAATAGAGATTATTTAATAACATGATTTATCTACGGGATGGCGGGGCCGTGGGATTGCTGGACAAAGGGGCTACGGAAATGCCGGACGGCGGGGCTAAGGGACAGTGGGATGGCAGGGCTGCGGGATGACAGAACGGTGGGAGAGGGGATGGCGATGCTAGCTTGACTTGCGATTCAGGAGTGCGGGTAGTAAATTGGGTCATCGGGATTTGAAATCCCATATTTCATTTACAATGGGACTGTGGGTCAGTTCAGAGTTATTCTTAGGGTTGCGTGTCAGTTCCAAGTTATTCTCGAATTTTTGGGTCAACCCAAACCTAACAATATTTTTGAAATGGGTCGATTTCCTGCACCCGAACCTGACCCATTTGACAAATGAGTTGACCCAAACACCAAAGTTTTAGGTTGGGTTTGAGTCAGATTATCAGGTCGTGTCAAATATTGATACCCCTAATTACCTTTATATGGGTTAATTTTTATAATTAACTGTTAACTTTGCATTGAGGTATTCTTAAAACTTTATTAGAATTACACATGCATCTCATTAGCCTCTCTTAATTAGGGTTGTGACGGATAAGTTGATCACCACACACTTTACTAGAGAGTGTGGATGCCTCATTTAGAAAGAAGTAGAAGAGGAGAAATGTGGAAGAAAGAAAAAGGATGAATTCATGCTCTTGTTAAGTCAGTCAATACCCTCCTTTAATTAATTACAATAGCTTTTTATTGTATTTAGATAACTAAAGAATAATCAAATTAGTTTGGAGCAGAAAATGGATACTTTCCTCCCCAATATGGTATATGAAGAACTAAAAGTGTTCACCCTTTTTACTTAATTTCACTGCATTATATAATATGGTCATAATATCTTTTTCATACTTTAGTAATAAAGCATCCATAAAGCAATCATTATCTTCATCATCCATCTCTTTAACAACACCTTTATCTATCGTAAGTCAACATCTACAATAGTATGTGTCGGATTGAGTGGCTTTGTATCCATGTAGGAATGCATTGGTCGTGATGACATTCTACAGTTGAATCTTCTTAGGCATAATATACATGTAAATGTGAGAATAATATTGAATGTATACAAAAATCTCATTGAAGAATTTTGAAACTCGAGGGTCTGTTCTTGTGTTTTAATGATTACAAATATTATTGGATAATTATTTACTTAACCCTTATTTATACATTATGTATCTTTTTTTGTGTGTCACTAATAATTTCAGGTGTAATATACACCGAGCAGAATTAACACTGATGTTGCCAGGTCCTAAGTCCTGGATGAGAAAAGTGGAGGGTTGCGTTAAGTAGTAGATAGCCAGTGAAAACTTGTCGAATAATCATGACATGAATCCTTTAAAAAATTATGTTAATGCTAGGGCGTCCCCTGGAAGCGGCGCGCTGTATGGCCTGAATACAGCGATAAGTGTCTAAGGGCCGCTGCACCGGCGCCTGGGTGTAATGTTAAATAGGCAAGGGTTCCCACATTAAGGATGGATGTGGGCAATGAAGCTAGTCCATGAAATTAAAATTAGGATAGGAACTTGGAATATAGATTCCCTTACAAAAAAATTAATGGAATTAATAGATATTATGATTCATAGAAAGATAAATATTCTGTGCATTCAGGAAACTAAATGGGATAGAGAGAAGGCTAATGAGATTAATAGTTTAGGATTTAAACTATGGTATTCGGGTAAGAGTCATACTAGAAATGGTGTATGTGTGATTCTAGATAAGAGTTTGAATGATAATGTTATAAAAATTAATAGAATTGGAGATAGAATTATAGCTTTAAAGATTATTATTGATGCTAAGATTGTTAATGTTATAAGTGCTTATGCTCCTAAAGTAGGTTTGGATATGAGTTCAAAATTAAAATTTTGGAATGACTTAGAAGAATTAATACAAAAGATACCTCTTGAAGAAAAAGTTTTTATTGGAGGAGATTTAAATGGACATATTGGTAGAAAGGTAAATGATTTTAAAAGCATTCATGGTGGCCATGGGTTTGGAATGACAAATGAATGTGGTAAAACCATATTAGATTTTTCCTTTGCTTATAATTTTTTAATTGTTAATACCTTATTTAAGAAAAGAGATGAGCATCTCATTACTTATAAAAATGGATATAGTATAACTCAAATTGATTATTTTCTTATAAGAAAATTAAATTGTTTAAATTGCAAAGATTATAAAGTTATTTCGAGTGAAAATTTATATACCCAACATCGAGTATTAGTTTTGGACTTTAAGATTAAGGGGCTGAAAATAAAAAATAAAGTAAAATATTATTTTAGGATTAGATGGGGGCATTTAAAGAATATTAACAAAAATATTTTTAAAAGTAAGATTTTAGATCTTAAGATTTTATCTGTGCATGAGGATGCTAATGTTAAGTGGGAAAAAGTGGCTAGTGATATTAAGAATATTACAAAAAATGTGTTTGGAGTATCGAAGGGAAAAGCTCCTAATAGTAAAAATAGTTGGTGGTGGAATCCAAATGTGTAAGAAAAGCTAAAAAAATTAGAAGACTTGTTATAAAAATTAATTTAAATGTAAAAATTCTAAAAATTTGGAAAGATATAAAGAGGCACAAAAGGAATCTAACAAAGCAATATGTGATGCAAAGATCTTAGCTTTTAATGATTTGTATAATAGATTAAATACTAAGGCGGGAGAAAGATATATGTATAAGTTAGCCAAATAAAGAGATAGGAGTAGTAAGGATTTAGTTCAAGTGAAGTGTATTAAGGATGAAGATCAAAAGTACTTTTCTCAGAAGATGATATTTAACAAAGGTCGATGAGATATTTTGCAAAACTTTTTAATTAAGAATATAAAATATGATGGATTTTAGTGACCTTAGCACTCTTAATGAAAATAAAGATTTATATTTTTATCGGCGTATTAGTAAAACCGAAGTTAAGAGAGGCTTTAAAAAAAATAAAGGGTGGAAAAGTTGTAGGACCTGATGATATTCCAATAAAGGTGTGGAAATGCTTAAGAGATGAAGGAATTTCTTGGCTTACTAAACTTTTTAATACTATTTTAAAGATTAAAAAGATGCCAGATGAGTGGAGAATGAGTGTGTTAATTCCTATTTTTAAGAATAAAGGTGATGCACAAGATTGTGTGAATTACATGGGAATTAAGTTGATGTGCCATACTTTAAAACTATGAGAGCGAGTTATAGAGCATAGGTTGTGGCGTGATACTAATATTTCTAAAAATCAATTTGGATTCATGCCAGGTAGGTCTACTATGGAAGCCATACATTTATTGAGAGGTTTGATGGAGAAATATAAAGAGAATAAGGAGGATCTACATATGATATTTATTGATTTAGAAAAAGCATATGATAAAGTTCCAAGAGAAGTGCTATAGAGAGTTCTCAAAAAGAGAGCAGTTAATAACGCTTATATTCAAATCATTAAAGATGTGTATGTAAGAGCTATTACTTGTGTTCAAACACAAGGTGGTTTGACTAAGTATTTTCCTATTTTTGTTGGATTACATTAAATATCAGCCTTAAGCCCATATCTTTTTGCTTTAGTCATGGATGTTCTCACTATACATTTGCAAGAGGATGTACCTTTGTGTATGTTTTTTGTTGATGATATTCTTTTTGTTGATAAGACTAGAGAGGGAGTTGAAGGTAAACTTGAATTATGGAGGTCAACCTTAGAGTCGAAAGGTCTTGAGTAGATCAAAAATGGAATATATGGAGTGTAATTTTAGTAATAACAGACCTAGTGAGGGGATTGTGACTTTGGGCAATCAAGTCATTAATAAGAGTACACGTTTTAGATATCTTGGATCTATTATTCATAGTGATGTATAGATGGGGATATTATCAGCAGAATTCAAGTTGGATGGTTCAAGTAGAGGAATGCATTGGGCTTATTGTGTGATAGAAAAGTCCCCCTCAAACTTAAGGGAAAATTTTATAAGATGGTGATGAGACCTGTAATGCTTTATGGTGCCAAATGTTGACCACTAAAAGAGAAGTATAATACTAAGTTAAGTGTTGCAGAGATGAGGATGGTCAGGTGGATAAGTGGCTTTACCCTTAGAGATAGGATACAAAATGAGCATATATGTGAAAAGGTTGGAGTAGCTCCAATGGAAGATAAGATTAGAGAGAGTCTCCATATATGGTTTGGTCACATAAAATGATGGCTTTCCGATGACCCGTTTAGGAAAGTAGAGGTATTAGATTTGACTTATGTAAAGAAAAGTAGAGATAGACCTAAAAAGTCTTGGTTAGAAAATATTAGAAATGATCTTTCTTTATTAGATTTAAACAAAAATTTGACTTCTAATCGGACACAAAGGAGAAAAAGGATTCATGTAGCCGACCACGCGGAATAGGACAAAGGCTTGTTGTTGTTGTTGTATACACTAAGCGGAATTGAAGAATCAAGACTCAAGATAGTGTTGTGTCAGGGTTTAAGTGAGTCTATGTTTGATAGAGTTTGTACTTTTATTTTTTTCTGAGTCATTTTATATATTAGGTATATGTTAGCTAAGCAATCGGGCACACACTCACAAGGGGCAAGAGAAATTAAATATTGAATTTTTTTGTTAATCGTACTATATGATTAACATCATATTGTATAATTTGTTCTACCAAAAATTAATTAAAATATTTAATTAAATCAAATTAATTAAATTGAGTTAAAACTAATCATATTATACGACCATAAATCGTGCAGGATGATTAGTTACTTTGAGAAACTCCACCATCGAATCCTTGTTATTTAAATCACACAAATTTAAAATTTAAAATTTAAACTCATTATTGTACAAAAAATAATTAAAATTTCTTAATTTAATCATGATTATTAATAAATCGAATAAAGATTAAATTTTTATTAATTATCTTACTATACGATCATAATCATACACACTACAGGAAAAATAGCTATTACCGGCGGACAAAATCCGCCGGTAAAGTGAAAAATGCGACGGAAATAATTGGTTTCCGGTGGAAATCTCTCCGACGGTAAAACGCGAGTCAGAAAAAAAATTTCGTCGCATTTTTTTCGCCGGAAGCATTTCTGGCGAATGTTCCGGCGGAAAACCGGCAGATATATTTGACAAAACCACGTCTTTTCTGTGTCCGTGTTCTGGCGTAATAATCGTCGGAATTACCGGCGGATATTATCCGCAGGAAGTTCCGGCGGATATTCAACCACAATAAAAGCGATGCCTAGTCTTACCGTCAGAAATCACCGTTGAACTATCCGTCGGAAGTTCCGTCGCATATTTCGTCGGAAATTTCATCATATCATATTTCCGACTAAGTTACCGGCGGATAATCCGCCGGAAATCTGTAGTAGAAAAAAAAAACCTTCCTCACTTTGAAAAGTGATTTCCACATTTATATCTGCATACAAAAAATTACAATACCATATATATTCTACAAAATTAACAATTACACAAACTAGAAGAGCATCATCCAGATAAGGAATAATTAAACATGTATAAATAAGCATATATAAGAAGAGCGTCATAAACAAATAATTAAACATGTTCAAACAGCAAATAGATAAATTTATCCAAAAAATACATAAAAACAAATGTCCACATCAGTAAAATATATAAATAATGTCTACTCTGATTCAGTTTCATCCTCATGTGATGTTGTACTTCTACCACTACTCATCTGCTCCATCATCTTTCTCATTTCTTCTAACATTTGAGCTTGCTGCTGCTGTATCTGCATCTGCTGCTGCTGCATTTGCATCTGCCAATTAGCTTGGGCTTTTCGTACCTATTCTAGCTCGGCTATAAGGGCAGCTATCTGTTGGGTATATAAAGATTCTAGGTACTAGATGAAAAATTGCCCCCACTAGATGACTGCCCTTTATTGGCCAACATTCGGCACCATAAAGCATTACAGGTCTCACCACATCATTAGCCGCACGGTACCGAGCGTGGTACCAGTCGGTACCGATAGTAATACCGCTCGGAACCGATCGGTACCGCTATCCAGACAGAATAATTTTTCAAGTTTGAGGGGTACTTTTCTATCACACAATAAGCCCGATGCATTCCTCCACTTCAACCATCCTACTTAGATATCTAAAACGTGTACTCTTATTAATGACCAACATTCTGCACTTAAAAGAATTGCAGGTCTCACTACCTTCTTATAGAATTTTCCCTTAAGTTTGAGAGGGACTTTTCTATCACATAACAAGCCCAATGCATTCCTCCACTTCAACCATCCACATCTATTTCATTACTCTGAACAATAAACCCAAGATATCTAAAATGTGTGCTCTAATTAATGACTTTGATTGCCCAAAGTTACAAACCCCACACCTGATTTATTATTACTAAAATTACACTCCATATATTTAGTTTTAGATTTACTCAAATGAAAGCTTTTAGACTCTAAGGTTGGCCTACATAGTTCAAGTTTACCTTCAACTCCCTCTCTAGTCTTATCAACAAGAATAATATCATCAGCAAAAAGCATACACCAATGTACATCCTCTTGCAAATGTCTAGTGAGAACATCCATGACTAACCCAAAAATCAGGAATGCGAAAGGGAGAAAGTTACCTAAACAGCAAGCGAGCTCCCAGTGCAGCCAACATCAACGGAGCGAAGTCGATCTGCGTCCAAGAAGAAAAGTTCATCAAATTAGGGCAAACTGACCGGAGGAAACGGAGCGAAGAAGGCAAAAGGGAGAAAGTTACGTACACAGCAACCGGCGTGCATCGTCGACGAAGGAGCTCGATCGAGCGAGGGAGGGACGTCGTCGACGGAATTCGAGGGCAAGGTCATCGTCGAAGGAGCTCAATCGAGAGATGGAGGGACGTCATCGACAGAGCTCGAGGGCTGGCCCGCGTCGTCGACAGAGCAAGGCAAAGCAGCGACCTAAACAGAATGAGCTGAAGTCGAGGACACGGGGCCGATATATTGAAATTACCAGCGTATTTTCCAGCGGAAAATACGCCGGAAGTATTACCGGTGGATAATCCGCCGGTAATACTTCATCGGGTTTTAATTAATTGGCGGTAAATCCACCGGAATATCCGCCGGATATTACCGGTGGAATATGCGTCGGTATATTGAAAACACCAGCGAAATTCTGACGATTTTGCCGCCAGAAAAGTACCAACGGTATTTCCGCCGAAAAGTCTGCCGTAATATTACCGGCGGACCAATCCACTTGAAATACCGTCGTTGATTCTGGCGTAACTATTTCCGCCAGAAATTCTGTCGGTTATTCATTATTTTCCTGTAGTGACAGAACAATCAATAGAGAGCTCGTTGGATGATTCTTAGTTCGTCTAGGACTATTTATGATTTTATATAACTAATCATATTATACGATGTATAATCGTACAAGATGATTAGAGATAAAATTGAACTAATAATACTGTACTACTATTCATCATTGCGAGTAGCTAAAGGAGGGATTGACATCTCAACTAGAGTGAGGAGCTAAAGGAGGGATGGCATCTTCGTTGGGCCAGGAGGATACATGATGGAGATTCATCAGAGTTTGTAAAGGTTATTCTCCACCTAGTAAGGGAGAAGAGCTTCTCTGCCTAGTTATGTGCTAAAGGAGCATCATTTAGTGCAATACCTAAAGAGGAAGACTTTTGAGGAGTGGACGTAGGTCGATTTTGACCAAACCACTATAAATTTGGTTTGCGTATCCTTAACTTTCTTATAAGTTTTTTTATACACTTTGGTTTATTTTGTTTATCTTTGTGAAAGATTTCTGGGTGATCAAAGCTCTGGTTAAAGTTTTATTTTTGAAAAAAAATATTTGTTTTTTAAAAGTAAAAAAGATAAGAACAACTTTTATTTTTTTAGAATAATTAATTCTCTTAAATTCTTTCATATATCATGTTTTGAATTTAAGCAAAAGATTGTTAAAAGACTAATTCACAAATCCCCCCCCGGTCTTGGTGGTCATATGCACTTTCAAGTTATATCAAAGTGGGGTTCTCACTTTATCAGGTTTGAACACTTTAAGTAGATCGACATGGCACACTTTCATAATTATAACACCTAGGAAGGGTATTCAATGCTTGGCTGCCGCTTTTTTATAATATCCCTTTCAATTATTGGAAGATTTGTATGTCCGTCTTTTTACAATCTATCAATTTTTGTAAGTGACATATGATACAAACTGGTTATTATGTATCTTTTAGAATTTTTAATGGTGTTAAGATAGAAATACCTTTTTTTCAATGGAGCATAGATGATCATGATCTTGCGTAACTTAATCCAATATATCTTAACTATTTTTTCGGTGTTTTAAAATTTGAAGATTATATGCGGGTTTCTACTTGTACTAGTGGGAAAAAAATTTGGGATAGACTTTGTATATCTTATGAAAGCACTAGTGATGTAAAACAATCTCGTATAAATATACTTTTACACGAATACAAACTATTTTGCATAAAATCTAGTGAATCAATTTCTGACATGTATATTAGGTTTAAAAAGTCATTACATCATTACATGTTTGGGTAGGGATATTCCTAACTCCGAAAAAGTTAACAAAATCTTGCGTTGTTTACCTAAATTTTGGGATGCCAAGGTTACTGTAATTTCTAAATCTAAGGATTTACTTTGGAGCAGAAAATGGTTACTTTCCTTTCCATGGTATATAAAGAACTAGAAGACTTCACTCTTTTTACATAATTTTGTTGCAACATTTAATAGGGTCATAATCTCTATTGTATGCTTTAGTAATAAAGCATCCATATAGCAATCTTCATTTTCATCATCCTTCTCCTTAACAACAATTTGTTTATTGATAAGTCAACGTCTCTTGAACCATTAGTAAGTGTTGTATTGAGTGGCTTTGTATCATTCTTATTTGCAACTGCATGCTTTATTCATGTAAGAGTGTATTGGCATAACGACGATCTACAGTTGAAATCTTCTTAGGCATAGTAGACACAGAAATGGGAGAATGGCATTGAAGTATATAAAAATCTCATTGAAGAATGCAAGTTCATATTTGTAATTATTTCTATTAGAAGAATTGATATCATGGATTCCATCTACCAAAAAGACACAACACCTCTAACTTCAAACTAACTTGATTATTATTTGTCAATATAAGTGTGTACAAGATCTATGAGATCTTTCAGTATAACAAATATTGCAACCATCAATTGTTTGCTCTATTTTTCACTAAAAGTCATACCAATTCGGTTTTCAACTTGTCATTCTCCTCCATACATTATAAGAAAATTAATACTTGATTTACCTATAGGTCAAAAGTATTCTAAATGTAATCACAAGCAAAAAATACTACATGTTTCAAGAGATGTTTAGACCTTCTTCAACATATATGAAAGCTTAGTTAAAGAAAAATTGAATAAGTTCCAATCAAGATATAATTTTGAATGGATATAACCATTTTAATAACATTTTCATCCAAAACTAACTTTGTGAGATATTTGGCAAAATAAAAAATATGAAAGTTGAATGTCATCAACTTCATACATGAATTTATGGATGTAAGCGAGCTAAGCTGAATTATGAGCCAGCTCGGGCTAGACGTGAGAAATGGCTTGTGAACCGAGCTCGATAAGCTAAAAAGCCATGTTTGAGTCAAACCCGACTTCACTCGTTAACTTGTGAGCTGGGCCATTTAAAAGAATATTTATGAAAATATATTAATATGTATTAGTAGTTAAGAGTTTAGGTGTAAAGTTATCAAAAATATTTAAAATTTATATTTCACTTTCTTATATAAAAGGATTCCTTATTTTTGTCTTTGGATTTCTCATTCTTTTTTAACATTTTATTAAATTAGTTGCTCAAATCAAAATCATTTCTCATCTTTCACAATAAATATCTCCTTAGTTGATTCAAACTCGTAGAATTAAATTCGAGCATGAACTCAAACACGATTACTTAATCAAACTCTACCTCCATATTTTAAAAAAAAATAATTTACTAACTAAGCACTATTTTAAGAATAATTTCATGATTGTATGGAGCTGTGGCTACTATAATTAACTTTTTTTTTTTTTGTGAAGTTGGTTACATAATTAGTGCATGCAATATAATTCAACATCAATGTAATGAAGAATTATTACAATTATTTTCATCTAACCAATTCTTTAGTATTTAATTCAAAATTTTAATATTTCTTTAATTCTAATCAATGACTTATTAAAATTCTATGCAAATAAATATGGTGGAATTGAATTTGAAGCCTTGCTTGCATGGCGCCAATTACTTCTCAAACAAATCCTATGGAGAATTTAATGGTTGTGCAGGGAAAAAATCTTTTATAAGAGGAAAAATAAGGCATGCTTTTTCTTGATGGTAAAGTAAAAGCTTAGAGTTAATCATATTTAATACTTGATTTTTGTTTCTTCTTTAGAATTATATGCTGAGGCTAAAATAGGTAACACATTAATTTTTCATCATTATTTAAAATCATAATTTTGGAAATAATTTAGGTTTTTATAAATTGAATATAATAAAAGAATGAACTAATTAATTATGCATTTATTCTTCTCAATTAACTTTTCATAAGAATACTTTGATTATTAACCATCCTTCAATCTCATCATTGAAGATGCCAACATTGACTTGGAATATTTGGTAAGAAATAAATAAGCCTCTAACTTTTAGCATTTATTTCTTGATTATGAATGCTACCATTACCAATCAACACTTAAATTGGTATTTTTTTTAAGGACCTCACTATTCAAAAATAGCACACCTTGAGCTAGTTATCAAAAGCAGTAAGACTAATTTCATGTAATGAAATCAAACATAACTTCTAATGGATTATTTCTCTTTTATGAGCATTCTAAAGTAGACTCAAGTTTGAAGTTATGATCAACAATATTGAGTAACAAATAAAATGTGAACACCAAAATTTTCATCTAAATTGAAATATGATACATTGTCATACCTATGCAATATTTCCATTAAAGATATTTTGCATATTTGTAAGTCCATCAAGTTATTGGAATAAAATTATTTGATTAGACCATTTTTGAAGTCAAATAAATCTAAAATAGTTTTATCTATTCGAGGGCACAAATTTAGTTGTCACTAGAACTAGAGGGAGTAAAACATGGCCAAGAATCACTACAGGAAAAGCAGCCATTACCGGCGGACAGATTCCACCGATAATGTGAAAAATACACCGAAAAAAATAGGTTTCCGGTAAATTTCCGATGGAAAATACTCCGACGGTAAAACATGCATCGAAAAAGTATTTCCGTCGTATTAATTTCACAGGAAATATTTCCGGCGGTCTTTCCGGTGGAGAATCGACGGAAATGTTTTACAACCCGACGCCTTTTCTGTCGTCGTGTTTCGACGAATACTCCACTAGAATTACCAGCAGAAATCTTCCACCGGAAGTACCGGCGGATATTCTGTCGCAAAAAAATCGATGCTGATTTGTAACGTCGGATATCACCATCGAAATACCCGTTGGAGGTTCTGTCGCATATTCCGTCGGAAAGGTCTTCATATCGTATTACTAACAATCATTATGGCGGATAATCCGTCGGAAACTTGTAGCAGAAATAAAAAAAACATTTCTCACTTTGAAAAGTGATTTTCACATTTATACCTGCATACAAAAAAATACAACACAATATATATTGATAAATCTAATTCTGATCTATAATATCAACAATTACACATAAACCAGAAGAGCATCATCCAGATAACAAATAATTAAATATGTACACAATAAATATATATAAGAAGAGTATCATCAATAAATATCTAAATATGTTCAAACAGCAAATAGATAAACATGTCCAAAAATACATAAATATAGATGTCCACATCAGTAAAATAGATAAATAATGCCTACTCTGATTCAGTTTCATCCTCAGGTGATGCTCCTACCACTACTCATCTGCTCCCTCATCTTTTTCATATCTTCTAACATTTGAGCTTACTACTGCTGCAGCATTTACATCTGCCAATCAGCTTGGGCTTTCCATACCTATTCTAGCTCGGCTATAAGGGCAGCTATCTGTTGGGTATATAAAGACTCCTAGGTACTAGATAAAAAAATGCTGCCACTAATGTCTGCCCTTCATATGCATATGCCTGCGAGCCTAACCCGTATACTCTGTCATGCTGCATTCCTCCTACCGCTTGCGGCCAAGTGCGGTAGTCAGAATAGTCTGTTGATCTAGCAGAAGAACCTTCACCTGTTGCAGCCTGACTCTCTTGAAGCCGTGTATATTCCTCCTATGAAAGTTAATAAAAAGTTATGCAATTTATATATAATATCACCAAAATTAAACTTATATACTTACATAAGCTTTCCTAGTATGCTCGTCAACCCATTACTGGTCCTCCTGCTGCTTGTAGGTATAACTATACAATTCAACAGGAGTCAATTCTCTACCCATCACCTATTTTTGTAATAGATATATATTAGTATTCTAATTAAAGTAAATTATCAAAATATTTTAAAATTTTTTATCAAACGTCTTATGTGCTCAGTATGAGGAACAGAACCTCCTGTATTAAGGGAACTACCCAAGCTCCCAACATCAAAAGCTATGTTCTGTCTATTTTGATCTCTCCTTCTAGTATAATCTAGGCTACCCCAAGCACTGCTCAACTCTGCCCATACACCCTTACTAATCCAGAGTGGTCGTTGGCCTGACTTTCTAATATCAGTAAATATGTCTTGCATACGAGTTGAGCCACACTTCTTAGAGTTCTTTCTAATTTTATCATTATGTCGTGGAAGCCAACAAAAATCTTTCTACATTTAAACACATACAATACAGAAAAAATAATTTTTTTAGCTTATATAAATTAGATATAATACAAAAAAAATTTATATAATAACATACCTCAAACTCTCTAAACCACATGTCACGTACTTCTTTCGCGACATTCTTCCAAGAAATATAAGGAGCATCGTATCTGCTTCGTATAATATCCCATATTTTATGCGTATGCTCTTTTGATGGATGAAACCTGAAGATAAATATGTTAGTTGTCAAAAAAAACTAATTCAATTCTATTTACATGGTTGAAATAAAATTAGTATTTAAGTGTCACCATCAGGTTCAATCAACATGCGACCCTCTATCACCTGCTCTGCTGCAGCTGGGTAGGAAGGTCCACCTATAGCGGGCTGATGTGGTGCTGTAATGGGCTGATGTGGTGGTGGGACATATGGCGGATATGGATATGGATATGGAGGATGGGCACTATGAGAAGGTGGGGGTGGGTAATAGGGGTAGAAAGGAGTAGTCTGTGTAAGGTCTTGTGAAGGTAAGTGTGGGTCTGGTGAGTAGAACTGTGGGCTACTGGCTGCAGGAGTAGGTATAGGCGGGCTAGGTTGACTCAGAGTAGCATGGTGAGATGAAGAGGTGCCCTCAGTACGTATAGGCCTGTTAACAACAACATTCTTACTGCGCCTACCAAATATATTCTTTATCAATCCTCTCTAACGATCATCACCTGAAGCCATCTGCACAAATATTTAAAAAGTATTAGCAACAGAAATTATGACAAAAAATGAATATAAAATAGTGCAAGAATTAAATAAATGTAAGTACAAAAAACTTTTAAATATAAAATAACACAACAAATAACTAGATATAAGTATAAAATTTTCATTTTTAATCAAAATTCATTAACCTTATGTTGATTCACTTTCATATGATGAAACTTCTATACCACTGTCAGACTCATCATGAATGTCCTCTATGTTTAAATCCACTTCCGCTAACTGCAACTCACTCCCAATAGTTGTAATTTGATCTTCCACATTGTTAGTAATATCTTGTATGTTTGACATAAACTCTTCTTGATGTGCTGGTGGTATTGAAGTAATCTTTTCAATAACTCCCCTGGGTTTGGTCTTCATAACTACGAGCCAATCTTATTTGCCTTGTACTCTACTCAGGTAGTTAGCAAAATGGACTTGGCTTGCCTGACTAGCAATGATGAATGGGTCAAACTTTGAATATTTTCTATCGCGTTTAACTTCTATTATACCATACAGTAAATATATTCTTGTACCTCTATTCTTTATTGGATCAAACCACTCATAATTGAATAGATACACATTATTCCCAACACTAGGATATTCCAACTGTAATATTTATTGTAATATCCCATAATACTCAGAATTATCGCATGTATGTATATTCCCTCTAACACATACACTAAAATTATCTATTTTTCTATCTTAACACCAATATTTGGTTTAGAATTTATAACCATTAACTAAAAAATTTTGATAACACTTTACCACTCTATTTGGTCCCCAAGCTAGATCAAATAGTTCATGATATTGCAAATTATAACCTTGAGCGTGGACCTAGTTAGTAGGTAAAGTATGTCAATAGCATGCTTAAAAACTAATTCAAGATATATTACTTGAAATGAATAGTTGAAATATGTACCGTAGTTTTAAACCAAATAGGAAAATCTATTTTCACTATCTTTTGGACTTCTACTTATTTTTTTTGTATTCAATCCATCAATAAAACTCCTGTAAACATTAAGGTTTAGATTGAATGTAAGGAAGAGTAACAAAATTATGAGCAAGCTTATTCATATTTACTCGAGATATGACTCAACTTTATCTTAGTTAAGCAAGACATATAAAGTGGCAACTCGCATATCTTTATCAGTCAAATAGCGTATGGTACTAATGCCTAAGGGTTCACCACTACCGTTGAATACAGATAAATTTGAGGATTGACCCACTTTTTTAGGTGCAGTGCTCTGACTTGATTGTGACATTGTTTGAAAGTAATACGAGCAAAACTGAGTTATCTCATACATTAAATATGCTTCGCATATTGAACCTTCAGGATGTGCTTTATTCTTAGCAGTCTTTTTAAGTTTATTTAAGTACCTCTCAAAAGGATACATCCACTGATACTGAATGGGTCCACCAACTCTAGCTTTATATGGAAAATATACGGGCAGATGCTCCATAGAGTCAAAGAAAGTTGGAGGAAATATCTTCTCAAGTTTACACAGAATAAAAGGGATATGCTACTCCATAAGAATCAGGTGCTCTGTATTTAATTTTGAAGAGCATAAATTTTTGAAGAATATACTTAAGCTTGATCAAGGGCTTCAAAATTTGATCCGGCAGATAACTAAAGGTAGTTGGCAATAGATATTGCATGAAGATATGATAGTCATGACTCTTTATACCAAATAATCTCCCAGTTTTAATGTCAACACATCTACTTAGATTTGAAGAATATCCATCAGGTACCCGTAAACTCTTCACCCATTCACAAACAGTATGCCTCTGCTCTCAAGTTAAAGTGAATGGAGCTTTTAGTTTGAAAATTTTTCCATTTTCACCATCCCTCAATTTTAATGCTTTCCTTCTACAAATCTCCTTTAAGTCTATTCTTGCTTTTATGCTGTCTTTGGATTTATCTTTGATATCCATGACTGTATTAAATATATTATCTAAGATATTTTTCTCCATATGCATCACGCCTAAGTTATGTTTGATCAAGTTTGTCCTCCAATATGGTAATGATCAAAAAATACTTTTCTTAGTCCAATTATGGTTGACACCATATCGTGACAATTTATAATCAGCTAATGTTGGAGATTCCACTATTGTGGGGCTGGATCTGACTCTTTCAAATATTTCTTCACTAGTTAATCTAGGAGGAGGCAACGACATAACTATTTTATTCTTGACAAAACCATTCTTATTTCTCCTGAAAGGATGATCTGTAGGTAAGAACATGCGATGATAGTCGAACCAAGTGTTCTTCCCTCCATGCTTTAAAGTGAATGACTTTGTATATTCCATGCAAAGTGGACAAGCTAATTTTTCAGAAGTGTTCCAACCTGAGAGCATACCATACGTGAGAAAATCACCAATTGTCCAAAGTAATGTTGCCCTTATAATGAATGTCTATTTGGTAGAGATGTCATATGTACTTATTCCCTCTTCCCATAATAAATTTAAATCATCAATTAATGGTTGTAAGAATATATCTATCTTTACTTTTGGATTATGTGGCCCTGAAATGATAAGCGTCAGAAACATATAAGGAGTAGTCATGCACAACTCTGATGGAAGATTATATTATGTGAGTATGACGGGCCAACATGAGTAAGGTAAAGAAGACTAACTAAATGAAGTGAAATCATGTGCGCATAAACCTAATCTTATATTTCTTGATTCTAAGGCGAATGTGAGATATGTACGATCAAAATATTTGCAGGTATCTACTTTTGATGGATGTGTAATAAACCCTTCTTATGAGATATGTTCTTTATGACATCTCATATATTCAACAGATCTCATTGATGCATATAATCATTGTAGTTTAGGAATTATGGGTAAGTAAAATAACCTGCTAGCTACTACTTCCTTCAACTTTTTTTTTGTGATAGATTTTGGTTTAAATCTCGGTGCGTTGCAATGATGGCATGCAATAGTTGATTGAAAATTTTTATAGAATAACATGCATTTATTGACACAACAATCTATCTTTTTGTATGTCAAACCAAGCTTGGAAACCAAGTTCTTAGTCCGATATAAATCTGTAGGAATTATGTTATCTGTTAGATTAGTTTCTTTGAGCAGTCCAATAAATTGATTAAAATAATCACAAGGGATATTATATTTTGCCTTGATACTTAACATCTTAACAACAAGGGATAACTCTGAGTGAGTAGTGCAACATTGCCATATTAGTTGTTGGGAAGCATGCAATAAATCATAAAAATTTTATACTTTTTTATTAGGTGACTCTTCTGTATATTGTTCAAATTGTGCTCCACTTACCTTATAAATTAAGTCCTCAATATTAGGTATGATATGCTCTTCCTCATCTCTTGTAGCACTTGTCGATGGGCAGCATCGAGAATTGAAATGTGGTTCATACGCATCATGAGAAGTCTAATACCAATATTCTGGCAGGAAACCTCGATAATATAGATCAACAGTTACGTCATTTGGGCTAAAGTGCACCTGATTTTTATGTTTAGAACATGGGCAACGAAACTTTGCATCTGAGATAAAGCCGGGCAGTTGAGAAGCTGTCTGAATAAAAATATTCACCACCCTAATGAACTCATCAGTTAATGTCTTTCGTCCTTGCGCCAATCAATTATACATCTAACTTCTTTGAGTTATGATATCCATAATATATAGCCTACATATAATATTAACAATAAGTTATATACTACTATTAATAAAAAGCTATGAAGGATAAATACTTCAAAATGACTTGTGTCAGACACTATTAGATGCAAATATATAACTCCGACATATCCCAACACATGTATGATACTTTAGAAATTGTATCAAATTTATTTAGTGTAAAATTGGACACTGCACTTATCAGACACGGTGGGATATGAGTGGGACATAGAGGAAAGAGGAACTCAAACTCATACACATTGGAATTAATTCCTGTATTTCTTACACCAATGCCCTATCATTATACAATACAGTTCCTAGCTTTGCTTCTTCTTCAAAGTAGTATGCATCTCATGTCTCCACCTCTTCTTTGAAGCTGAAGACAATCGTGCCCACCCTTGTGGCCATCCTTGCCCCCGTGCCCTAACAAGATAGTCCTATCTAGGTTTGATGGAGAAATATAGAGAGAATAAGGAGAAAGAATATGATAATGCTTATATTACAATCATTAAAGATATATATGCATGAGCTATTACTTATTTTCAAATACAAGGTGCTTTAACCAAGTATTTTCCTATTTAGGTTGGATTACATATATCAAGGATCAGCCTTAAAGCCATATCTTTTTCCTTTAGTCATGGTTGTTCTCACCAGACATTTACAAGATGATGTCCTTTGGTGTATGCTTTTTGCTGATGATATTCTTCTTATTGATAAGACTACAAAAGAAATTGAAGGTAAACTTGAACTATGCAAAGGGAGAAAGTTACCTATGCAGCAAGAGAGCTCCCGTTTGGAATTGAACGTCATCAAAGCAGCGAAGTCGAATAGCGTCAATGGATCAAAGTTGAACAGCGTCAAGGAGCGAAGTCAAACTGCATCGAAGGAGCGAAGTCAAACTTTTTCAAAGGAGCGAATTCGAACAGGAGCAAAGTATGCAAAAGGGAGAAAGTTACCTACACATGAAGCGAGCTCGAGGGGAGGGGCGAAGTCGAACAGGTGCGGAACATCGTCGAAGGAGCGAACAGCAAGCGAGGTTGAAGGAGCGAAGAGCAAGAGAGCTCGAGGGCAGGGGCGAAGTCGACCAGGTGCGGAACGTTGTCTAAGGATAGAAGGAGCGAAGTCGAATTGCTGCAGAGAATGTCCTGAAGTCAAGGGCAGGGGCCGATATATTGGAATTACTGGCATATTTTCCGGCGGAATATCCGTCGGACTCCTTAGCGGCGGTATATTCGCCGGTAATACTTCGTCAGATTTAACTAACCTGGCAGTAAATCTGACAAAATCTCCACCGGACATTACTGGCGGAATATGCGTCAGTAAATTTATAATACCGGCGCAATCCCGACGGTTTCACCGCCGAAAATTTACCGACGCTATTTCCACCGGAACATCTGCCATAAACGGACCGGCGGATAATTCTGGCTGTAATGCCGTCGTTGTTTCCGGTGTAGTTATTTCCACCAAAAATTCCACCAGTATTTCCTGGTTTTCCTGCATTGAATGAAAAGATCCTTTGTGTTGGTCTTATAATTTGGCTTCTTATATTATTGCTAGTTCCATGTAATTAAATAAAAAATAAGGTTTAGCTAGTGATAATTCTCAATACAATTTTTTTTAAGTCTATTAATGAAAAACTAAACAATGAAAATTTAGATAGAGATTGAATTTTACTAGTTAACTCTTCAAAAGTGGTCTAATAATCACCTTCTGAATTAGCTTTTACAAAGTTTCATGTAAATCTTCAAACTGACAAATTCCAAAGTGTGCTTGTAAAGATTGAAGGAAAATTTCCAATTATGATCCTGGCCTTTAGCACGTAGCCAATGGTACCATATAGTCGCTACTCCTTCTATATGAAAATAGGTAATGTGAATTATATGATATTTTTTATTATGGAAATTGAAATATTCTTTAGCTTTAAAGACCTATGTATATATTGACCACTAACACATTAGAGTAAGGTAATTCGTATTTCACCGAATTCTTGAATTGTATGAAGTCTGCCACCACAGGAGTCCTCGATGTTTGTGTGAAGCTTAGGCTTAATTTGCTCTCACCATCTTCTTCTTGACGTCTAAATCTTCTTGTTGATTTAGACAGTTCATCAATTTATTTGTCATTATTTGAAATGAGTAATTGAAACTGTTGCGGGGATGTACTGATTGTTGTAAATTGTACATCTAAATGTATTTTTTTTATCAATGTTGGGACCTATTTTATTCAACTCAAAGTTCCTTTATGTATTTCCAAGTTCATACATCGTATTATTTTTTGAGCTACTATCCTCCGCTATTATTGTTGGTTTAAAACTTTATTTTTGTAACAATGTCTGATCCAACATTATCATCCTTCACTTAACATATCTTATTAAAGAAATTAAGAAAAAAAAAACTACATCGGTATTGTAAATAAGAAAATTTAGTATCCAGTATTTGTGCCCCAATTTAATGGTTCTTGTTCATTAAATTATATTAAATTATTTGAATTTTAACATCAATGTTATTGAACTTTAGATGACATAAAATTATCATAAAAATAGCAATAGCTAGGAAAAAATAATGTGTGTTTGAAAGACACCATTTTCACCATTATTTAAAACTTTTGCTTTTAAAAAGCTATTTTTAAAAAAACATTTTAATATTGTAACTGGTAAAGGAACTTTTAAAAGCAATAAAGGAAAAGTTTAAACTTCTCCAAATAAAGCTATAATGGTGATAACAAGAATTCTAAATTGAAGTTTTAATTTAAAGCCAAGTATTAAAAATTGTTAATTTAATTATAATTTTTTAGGTTAATCGATAATCCTATTAATTTAAAAAGCATCATATATATATATATATATATATATCATCTGAACAATTATTTGAACTACCGATAGTATTTTGATGAACCTGGAATGGGCCAGGCTTAACACTAGGCCCAAGCCTTGTACAATTGTTCCAACATTTCAGAACGTTAATAGGCCTGCTCAATTGCTCTTGCCCATCAAAGCCCAAAGTCAAAGATGCAGTGGGCCTCTTTACCGCCGGCCATAAATAATTAGGAATAAGTTGATGCATGATATCTAAGAGAATGAGCAAATTAGTATATAAATGTGAATCTACTACAAAATACTTATAAAAAACTCTTATAATTAACAACCATTATATGACATCTTCATTAAGCTTCTAAACAATTTTCCTGCATTTCACAAACTTTGCTCATTTAATTTAATTAATACATACAATTTTGAAATTGTGACTTCCTTTAATCATTAATAAACATCATAACCAAGCTTATTATTATTTTTTTTTTATATATTTACTCTTTTGTTTCTCTTTAAACACATACTATATTAAAATAGCTTTTAATTATAAGAATTTATTATCTATGAAAGGACTCATGGAGAAAATTATTTTTTTAAGATCATGAATTCAAGTAACATACTTTATAATATTACTCAGATTTTAAAAAAAAAAATCTTTCTATATAGACCCCTCACAAGTTTCTATGAAGCAACTTAATCATTTTTATAAGAATAGTAACCTTTAAATTTTATATATTAGAAGAAGATACAATCAATAAACAAAATTACAACATCACTCAAATGAAAGCTCACAAAAGATACTATACCATAGTAGAATTTTTGTAGATTTATTATTTAACCATGGAGTTCTCTTAACTTGGAATACATTTACATGAATAATTTAGAATAAATTGAATATTAATTAATGTTAATAGGGTATTGGTCGGCCTCTATAACTACAGTAATCAATGTAACATTACGATGCATTTATGGTGTATCACTACGCAAATAATACACATCACATAATGAACAATATTAATTTATTATGGCATAGTAACAATAAAAGAATCATTGAAATAATGATGCAAAACTATAGTCAAATTATGATATATGTCATAGACATCATGACACCATGATCAAATCTTTGAAATAGGAGGAGATTGAGACCAATTAAAGCATCCAAATCTTTTTTCCACGTGAATAAGTTATCATCCAATCCCCATTCAATTGCATTCAAATGACAGATGTGATGCTAAGGTGGCCAAAATGATTTGTGTATGTTAAAATAATCAATCAAATTAGAAACATTATCAGAGCAATGACATTTTGCAACAAGAAAATCAATCAAAATTCTTGTTACAGATGTTATTTCATGATAAGATTGGGTCAGGAAAACATGCTCATCACAAATTTTGTGACAAGCATGGAATTTATTGCGAAATATATTTGTGGCATAAAAAAATGTCGCAAATAAGATGATAAGAGGTCTTCTAGGTTGTGTTTGGTGAGAGGGCTCGATCATAAAACTAGTTTATAAAGCCTGTTATAAAGAGCTGCTTATAATCCATTTTATGATATTTGCACATGCAAACATATCATACAAATGTCAGATATATTTTGCACATTCATCCACTATTGGCAAAATGACTATTTTCAACGAAATTTTTGACTGTTGAGAGGCCACCAGAAAAAGCGGTGAAATACCAACGGATTTGGCGATGGACATTGGTGTGAAGTTCTCTGACAGTCTTTCAATGAAATTTCCACTGAAAATTTACCAGCGAAATTTCTGTCGGAATATAACACCAGCTTTAAGTAGATCGGCGATATTATTCAGCAGAAAATTCACCGGAGAAAGCTCTGCTTTAATGTTCTGCTATGTGCTCCATCTAATTATGCAAATTTTTTTAGCTGAGTCCGTTCTCATGCAAAAGCCCTCTCCCGTTTGCCACTCCCATTTGCCAGTCGGTTTGATGGTCATTCCCCTCGATTTTACTCCGTCCAACTTCATCTCCACGACCGTTCATCCTCTCTACTCACCCTTCACCGTTATTCTATAAGTTTTTCCCCATCGTCGATGGCTTCTTTTTTGTCAGCTGCTTTTTATGGGATACCTCAAAAAATATAATTGTGTAGGTTTGTTTATTGAGTGAATGTACATAATCATTCTAAGATTTTGTGAATACAAAAAATTGCTATCTAGTTTAGGATGCTAATCAATTTTTTTTGAATGTTCTAAGATTTTTTGGAAATATTTTTCCTATAGTGTTTGTATTAGTAAAGTATGCCTTGAGTATTATAAGATGTTTTATGCTATAGTAAAACCATGAAGACTCAAAACTTATAGATTATCCTCTTATATGAGATCAAGATCATTAATTATAGATGCCTCTCTAATAAACTTCTTGGAAGTCAGAAGTGACATTTTAGAGAAAGTTCCATTATCTGCATACTTCCCACGAGGCTTTTTATTCAAACAAAGAACTAGCCTTGTAGTAAGTTTGAAGTTTAACATAATCAACGTCATCCTTCACAAAGTTCAAAGCACCCTAATGAATTTCAACATGAGCTAAAAATTAAGTGTAATTATCCTTCTATACTTGGTTTAGCCACCCCTCATTGTAGTGGAAATAGGCATGTGATGAAATAAGATTCCACTCTACTTCCAATTTTTACTGTTAAAAGGATCTACTCTCCTTCTAATTATAACTTGATATGCCATGTAAATGCCTAGTTTAAGTTTAATTCCATTTTTTTTATGTTGTAAATCTATATAAAAAAACTTCAGATATTATTATAAACTATGAAATGAAATGGATCATTCTTGTTGCTTGCATGTACATATATTACACCCTAGATTAATCATATATGATAAATTATTATAAAGTAATTCTAAGGACTCTATTTTTAAGGTCACTTAGCATAGTGAGTTTTAAAACTACATATCTAACTCTATCTAGATAATGTCTATAAATCATTAGTACAAATACAATATTGATTATGAATGCTTCCACTACCAATCAATACTTAAAATGGTATTTTATTTAAGGATCTCACTATTCATAAATAGCACACCTTGAGCTGGTCATCAAAAGCATTAAGACTAATTTCATGTAATTAATCAAACATACCTTATAATGGATTTTTTTTCTTTATTGAGCCTTCTATAATAGAATCAAGTTTGAAGTTCTAATCATCAATATCAAGTAGCAAATATAATGTGAATACCAAAATTTTCATCTCAATTGAAATGTTGTACTTTGTAATACCTATGCAATATTTCTAGTAAATATATTTGCAAATATATAAGTCCATCAAGTTATTGGAATAAAATTATTTGATTAGGCCATTATTGAAGTCAAATAATTCTAAAACATTTTTATCTATTCAAGGGCACAAATTTAGTTGTGACACTTGAACTAGAGGGAGTAAAACATGGCTAAGAATGTAATGATCCTTTGTGTAGGTCTTACAATTTGGCTTCTTGCATTATTGTTAGTTCCATGAAATTAAATAAAAAAGAGGTTTAGCTAGTGATAATTCTCAATACATTTTTTTTAAGTCAATAAAAATTTAGATAGAGATGGAACTTTATAACCTAACTCTTCAAAAGTAGTCTAATAATTATCTTCTGAATTAGCTTTGATAAAGTTTCATGTAAATCTTCAAGCTGAAAAATTTCAAAGCTTGCTTGTAAAGATTTAAGTGAATTTTTCCAAGTAAGATCCTGACCTTTAAATCGTAACCAACAGTATCAAATAGTCGCTACTCTTATATGAAAAGTGTTAATGTGAATTTTATAATATTTTCTATTGTGGAAATCAAAATATTCTTTAGTTTTAAAGATTTATGTATTGACCACTAATACATTATTGCAAGGTATTTCATATTTCATCAAATTCATGAATTTTATGAAGTCTACCACCACACCTGCCATCAATGTTAGTGTGAAGCTTAGGCTTAAGTTAATATCACCATCTTCTTCTTGATGAACTGAGGCTATCAATCTTGATTGAGATAGTTCATCAATTTATTTGTCATTATTTGAAATGAATTGTTGAAACAGTTGTGGGGTTGTACTGATTGTTATAAATTGTACATCTGAATGTAATATTTTATCAATGTTGAATCCTATTTTATTCAGTTAAAAGTTCATTTATGTATTTCCAAGTTCATACATTGTACTATTTTTTGAACTTTTGTCCTCCACTATTATTACTAGGGGTGTCAAAACTGGGTTTCGGGTCGGGTTCGGGTCGAACCTAAACTGACCCGGGTTAAAAATGGATCAACCCTAACCCGACCCAGGTATGTAAATGGGTCAAAAATTTGGGCCCGAAACTGACCCGTCAGGTTGACACGACCTGACACGGTTATGCTTCCGACGGCAGTAGGATGGCGAAACGGTGAGCTGTAGGCAGCGAACGATGAGCTACGGGCTGGCGCAGACTCGAGTGGGCAGCTGCGCGGGCTGCCTCGGGCGCACGCTGGCAGCTATTGGCAGGCACGGGCAGCCTCAGCGAGCACGTGGGCAGCTGCTCGGGCAGCCACGGGCAAGTGCGGACAGTCTCGGGCAGCGCGGTCATCTCCTTTCAAACGGGTTTTCTGGTTGACCTGGCAACCTGTCGGGTGAACCCGAACCCGACCCGTTTTTTAAGTGGATCGAATCCGAGAACCCAACCCTTTTTGAAATCGAGTCGTGTCTAACCCGAAATTTTCAGGTCAGGTTCGAGTCGGGTTTTCGTGTCATGTCAAATATTGACACCCCTAATTATTACTATGTTTAAAAATGCCTGGTCCAACATTAGCATCCTTCACGTAACATTTCTTATTAGAGAAATTAAGAAAATAAGCTATATTAATATTTTAAATAAGAAAATTTAATATCCTCCTATTTGTGCTAAAATTTGATTGTTCCTATTCATTAAATTATATTAAATTTATTTGAATTATATTTTTCAAGAATTTCAAATTTCATTAAATTTTAAAATCAATGTTATTGAATATTAGATGATATAAAATTATCATAAAAATAGTAGTAGATATAAGCTTTGTTTTGAACAACTTTTCAACTGCTTTCATGGTAAGAAAAATAGTTAGGAAAAAATAATGTGTGTTTAAAAGACAGCATTTTCATTATTATTTAAAGCTTCTACTTCTAAAAGCTATTTTTGAAAAAGCATTTTAATATTGTGAGTGGTAAAGGAACTTTTAAAAGCAATAATGGAAAAGTTTAAACTTTCTCCAAATAAACTTATAATGGTGATATTCAAGTGCTTGTGGGGGAGCTATAATTCAAAATGGAAGTTTTTAATTTAACGCCAAGTACTAAAAATTGTTAATTTAATTATAGTTTTTTTAGCTTGATCGATAATCCTTTTAATTTAAAAAGGCATCCTCTCTCTCTCTCTCTCTCTCTCTCTCTCTCTCTCTCTCTCTCTCTCTCTCTCTCTCTCTCTCTCTCTCTCTCTCATTTCAATAGTTACCAATTATATTTGAACTTCCGATATTATTTTGATCAACTTGGAATGGGCCAGGCTTAACACGAGGCCCAAGCCTTGTAGAATGATTCCAACATTTCAGAAAGTTAATAGGCCTGCTTAGTTGCTCTTGCCAATCAAAGCCCAAAATCAAATATGCAGTGGACCCCTTATCCGCCGGCCATAAATAATTAGAAATAAGCAGATGCGTGATATCTAAAAGAATGAGCAAATAGTCGCTACTCCTATATGAAAAGTGTTAATGTGAATTTTATAATATTTTCTATTGTGGAAATCAAAATATTCTTTAGTTTTAAAGATTTATGTATTGACCACTAATACATTATTGCAAGGTATTTCATATTTCATCAAATTCATGAATTTTATGAAGTCTACCACCACACCTGCCATCAATGTTAGTGTGTATAGAAAACGACAAAGAGGAGAAGAGAATTAAATGCTGCTGTAGAGATATCTTACTCTTCTTCATGATGAGTTGATGTACAAGTGTATTTATAGCTGTAAAGTAAAAGCGTGTGCGGCTGTGATTCATTTTGTTATTTTACAGATGTATGGTGGTGATGTGTTTGGCCATGTGCGTCACGTGGTCTGTTTGACGTGCTTTTCTGCGGCTGAACTCGACTGTCCTTTTATCCCCCCTCAAGCTGAGGGTTGTGAAGAACCCTAAGCTTGGCGCGAAGAGTTTGGAAGCGCGAAGTCGAGAGCGGCTTGGTGAGAATGTCGGCGGTATGATCTTGAGTGCTGATTGGAAACACTCGTATGACGTTCGAGTGTATCTGATGTCGGATAAAGTGGTGATCGATCTCTATGTGCTTCGTTCTAGCATGGAATACGAGATTGTTGGCCAGAGCAATTGTTGTGGTGTTGTCACAATGGAGATCTGTAGGTTGTTGAAGGTGTATGTTGAAGTCTTGAAGTAGTTGTCGGAGCCAAATGATGTATGTGATGGCAGCGGCCAGAGCGCGATATTCTGCCTCCGTCGATGATCTTGCAACCGTGTGCTGTTTCTTGACGCTCCAGGTAACGGTTGTGGTACCGAGAAACGAACAGTAGCCAGAGGTGGATTTCCGTGTCTCTGTGTCGCTGGCCCAGTCTGCGTCTGAGTAAGAGTGAAGTTGAAGTGGTCCTCGAGAGATCGGTATGCCATATTCGATCCTTCCTTTGATGTACCTGAGTAATCTTTTGAGGAGGTATGTATGCTGGTTTTGTGGGTTGTGCATGTCTTGACTTAGAAGATTTACTGGGTATGCAATATCTGGTCTTGTGATTGTGAGGTATTGTAGTGATCCTGTGAGTTGTCTATATGTGTGGGGGTTGCTGAGTATGGGATCTACAGGTAGGTTTGGTGGTATTTTTGTACAGGATGGGTTTGCTATGGGTTTACAGTGAGAGAGGCCTGCGGAGTTGAGAATGGAGGTGGCGTACTGTGTTTGAGAGAGAAATAGGGAGTTTTTGTGAGTCGTAATGTTGATTCCTAAAAAATTGTTGGCTGTTCCTAAATGTTTCATGGAAAATTGGTCATGCAATTTCAATATGACGTTTGAGATGAGAGAGGTGTTGTTACCTGTGAGTAGAATGTCGTCGACATATGTCAGTAAATATACCCGAGAATCGTCTTGTGAGAGTATGAGTAGAGAAGGGTCCGCCTTGCTTGGTTGAAAGCCGAGTTGTTGTAAAAATGAGGAGAAGGTAGTGAACCACTGTCGAGATGCTTGTTTGAGTCCGTAAATTGCTTTGTTTAATAGGCATACATGATTTGGGTGCTGGCTATCTTCGAAACCTTGTGGTTGTCTCATGTATATAATGTCTGTCAATTTTCCATGTAAAAAGGCGTTAGCAACATCGAGTTGGTGCACTTCCCAATTTCTGTTGAGGGCAATGGTAAGCAGTATTCGTATTGTTGGAAATTTTGCCACTGGGCTGAATGTTTCCAAGTAGTTGATCCCATACTATTGTTTATGACCTTGTGCTACTAATCTGGCTTTGTATCTTGCAACGGAGCCATTGGAGTGCAGTTTGGTTTTGTATGTCCATTTACAGCCTAATACTTGAGTATTAATTGGAGGTGGAGCTAGAGTCCAGGTGGCTTATTGTTGTAATGCTAGAAATTCTGTTGCCATGGCTTGTCTCCAGTGTGCTTGCTTGGATGCTTCCTGGTAAGATGTTGGTTCATGAGTAAGAGGTTCTGGGTGTTGGGAATGTTGGTGTAGGAGATTGAGGATTGTTTTGGGTTTCAGGGAACCGGTTTTGAGTCTGGTTATCATTGGATGGGTTGGGAATTGGGTTTGTATTATTGGTGGAGATGTTGGGTGTGGGTCGGATGGTGGTGAAGGTGTTGGTTGTTGGTCAGGGAGTGTGGTGTTGGTGGGGTGTGGAAGTTGAGTGGTAGATCTCTTGCTAGTGTGGGTATGTGAAAGTGTGGGATCAATGGTAATGGTGTTGAGTTGAGTGGTGGGGGCGAGTAACAGTGGGTTGTCTGGGATGGTTGGTGGAGGGTTATTCTATGGTATGGTTTGGGTAAATGGGAAAGTTGTTTCGTGGAAGGTAACATGTCTGGAAATGATTATTTTGTTTGTGAGAGGGTTGAGGCATTTATAGCCTTTGTGACTTGTGGAGTATCCAAGGAGTATGCAGGGCTGGGATTTGGGAGCTAATTTGTGTCTGTTGTGTGGAGTGCTCCATGGGAAACATGCACATCCAAAGGTCTTGATGGTGGAGTAGTCTGGTTTTGTATTGAATAGCAACTGTAAGGGTGTTGTGTTGTGTTGCTTATGAGATGGCATTCTGTTAATTAAATAAGATGCTGTATGAACTGCATCTGGCCAGTATGAGTAAGGTACCGAGGCTGTATGTAACAGGGTCCTTATTGTTTCAATGAGATGTCTGTGCTTTCGTTTAGCTTTGCCATTCTGTTCAGGGGTGTATGGGCATGAAATCTGATGCTTAATGCCATCCTGTGTTGTTGCAGGAACGTTTGCATTTGTCTGTTCACAAACTCAGTTCCCCCATCTGATCTGACTTGTTTTATCTTGTGTGGGATTTGTTTTTCAATCATAGTATGAAATGTGGTAAAAAGAAAAGGGACTTCTGATTTGCAAATCATAGGAAATATCCATGTAAAACGTGAAAAATCATCTATAAAAAGGAGATAATATCTAAATCCTTGATGGGAGGTGATTGGGACAGGGCCCCATACATCTAAATGGATTAATTCTAGGGGAAACTGAGATTGAGAGCTAGAAACAGGAAATTGTAGTTTATGGCCTTTTGAGACCTTACATGCTGAGCACAAATCAGAAAATATAGGTATGTGAAGGTGTTTGTTGTTGTTGGAGATGTGTGTCATGGTTCTATTGTTAGGGTGTCCAAGTCGGTTGTGCCATATTGTTGCAGTGTGAGTTTTGTTGATTACGGAGAGGGCATGTTGTTGATTGGTACTGGATCGAGCTGGGATGGGGTAGAGTCCATTACGACTTGGACCCTGAATTAAAACTTTGTTTGTCTGGATGTCCTTTACAATGAAACCATATGCATTAAATGATATGGAAATGTTGTCGTCTTTGGTCAAGCGATAAATAGACAGGAGATTGTGAGATAGATTTGGGATTTGAAGGAGTTTAGGTAATTGAAGCTTACTGTGTGGTGTGGGTAGTATGCCAGCTCCTGTGTGGGCAATGGGTATGTTGCTGCCGTCTCCAATTATTATATTGTCTGAACCATGGTACGGTATTGGGTCTCCAACTGTCAGGTTACTAAGATCATTTGTGAGATACGATGTTGCTCCTGAATCCAGGTACCAATCTGGATTGGTGTTGTCATTAGTGGCTGTAAGTGCTGTATTGGATTTTGGTTGTTAAGGTGTATAATTGCTGTTGAATCTGTGCCAGCAGTTTGTTGCTGAATGACCCTTTTTATTGCAGATCTGGCATGTAGCTGGTGGTTGATTGCTGGGATGAGGACTTGGTGAGGTGAATCTACCTCTACCTCTTCTTCCTCTTCCACGATATGAGTATAACGCTGTGTTTTGGTCAGGAAAATTGAGGTATCTGATGGCTTCAGCCTGTAAATTGATTTCTTCACTGATCAGGTACGCATAAAGATCATCAAGTGTGAGTGGTTGGGCCATGGTACGAATACTGCTTTTGAATGATTGATATGCTGGTGGTAAGCCGTTTAGTGTATATAGAATTATGTCCTCTTGATCGATTGTTGCTCCTGCCGTTGCTATCTTGTCAACCAATATTTTGATTTCATTTAGATATTCTGCCATTGTGTGTTGTTTCATTGATACATTGTGTAACTCATTCTTGAGTTGAATAACTCTTGATCGGTTTGATGATTGCAGTCTTCTTTCTATGGTGGTCCAAATAGCTGCTGTTGAATCCAGGTGGAGAACATATGGTAAGATAGCAGGTGTAATGGTAGAGCAAAGAGCTGCCGCAAGGTTTTGGTCAATCAAATTCCATTCATGGTATTTTGGATTGGTGATGATCTGTCCGTCAGGTGTTTGATGGGTAGTAGTTGGTGGGGAGGAGGTGGGATCTATGAAGTAGGCAAAGCCATTAGCTCTAAGCAGCTTTGTGACTTGAGATTTCCAGATGGGGTTGTTGACCTCATTTTTGTATGAGGTCATTAGAGCCTAATCCAGACTTTAAATCAATCCATTTTAAACCCCATCAAATCCTCAAATGCATTTAACCTATGGCTCGAGTCTTCCAAAGCAATCATGGATCAAACTCAAGTTGAGTTGACTAAGTCAACTCAATGCATTGGTTCAAAACCTTCACATTCACATTCAATTTCAATTCCTTAAGCTTTAAACTCCCTCTAATCCTCCAAACCAGCTCATTAGGTTCTATCCATGCCACCTCACCTAGTTTGATCCTTTGACTAGTCAAACTAGTCAATTAATGGTCAAAAGACCATTAAGTATCCAAAGACTCAACCATATAGCATTGAAACTCTAATCCCTTAAGCCTCAAACCCCCTCCAATATATAATTCCAGCATTTGAGACTCCCCTCACTGCCACCTCAGCTTTCATTGACCATTGACTAGTCAAAATGGTCAACAAGAGGTTCAAGAGGGCTCTCATGGTCAAGATCACATGCAAATCTCCTTGTTTCTTGATCTAAGCTGCTTAACCCTTCCCACTCAAATCCAAAAGTTCTCTTTAAGCTCTCTAAACCAAGCCCATCCCTTGGTTTAGCTTTAAATGGTAGTGGTCCCCCCCCCATGAGCATGAACCCTCCAATAGGAGTTCCCCCTTTGCTCCAGCTTTTGGGTCAGCCTTCCAAGGCTTGGGACACTTGTCCATCATCCATGGGAGCCCTCTGATGCATCAAGGCCATCCCTTAAGCTTTGTACTATTTGAATAGGGGAAAAGGATCAAAAAGCCTATCATTCTCTACTCTACTCTCTCTCACCACCTTAAGCTCTCCCAGCTGAACCCTCAGTCCATTTTGAGCTCCAGACCTCTTCCCCTTGAGCTCTCATTCAAATCCAACCGATCAAATTCGCCGGCGACAAGCTTCCGGCCACCTCCTTCTTGAAGTCCGTCCAACTCGTCTAGTTTGTGATCCAGACGTTGGAAGCCCTCGGTTCCTTCTAGAAGATTATTCGTGGACAATCTACAAGCTCAACAAGCTATTGAACATCAAAAACCATTCACCCAATAGTGGTAAATCCTTAACCCTAGCTCCTAGATCTAGGGTTTAATGTGTTTGAAGTGTGATGCATTTTTAAACATAAAAATAACTTTATTTCTCTTCTTTAATCATATTTTATGATTTTCCAAAGTTTTATTCCATTTAATCTACCCTAGGTTATGTTTAGAAGATTTTCTAAGCTTAAGTTTTGGTTGTTCATGGGTAGAAGACGAAATCACAGCCCTCCATTCCCTTTATTTTGATCAAATGGCTGTGATTTCGCTCCAGATCACGCGTAATCGTACAGTACGATTGCACGATCGTACAGTACGATCATCGATATGATTTCCCACTCAGAACACGTGTAAATATCGTACTGTACGATTTTTGTTCGTACAGTACGATTCTGGTTCGTACTGTACGAACTTACATCGTCTAGTACGATATTTAATTCACAGAAACGACTGAAACTTTGGAAAATCGCCAAAAAGTCATATCTTGTCCAAATTTGACGATCTTGGGCTCGTTGGAATCGTCTTGAGCCCAATTTTATTTTAAAATTTATTTCATTAAATTTGGAGCACTGGATTTTATGATATTTATTGTTTAAGGAAAATTGAATTTCCTTGATAACTCATAATCCAGTTATCCAATTCAGCTCAGATTTGGTCAGGGCATATTTGGGGATGTTCCTCACATCTCCAATTTTTTTTGGCCCTTATTTATGACTGCATTTTGGCAAATTGAATTTCTAAAGCTCTAGGTCATATTTTGACCTAAAACTTTAAAAATTCATTTCTTTCAAAATACATAGAAATAGGCTTTAAAATTTTTATGGTATATGTGTTTTGCCATAAGGGTTAGAGACACCAAATTTTGGACCTATTCAAATACTAGTGCCACTTAAGGATAATAATTAAGAATTTTATTTAGAGGACTTAGAATAATTTCAATAATTAGGATCCACCTCCTATTGACTTGAAACACAAACCACATGAACTTAGTAACATTCTCAGTTCACAAAAAATAGCTCACTGAATTTTGAAGTCATTAAGCCCTCTAATTAAGTTAATCAAAATCAAACCTTAACTAAGCATTTAAATCTTCCAAAAAATGTAATAAATCAAATTTAAATCACAAAAACACAAATAACCCTTCTAACTGACCAGAATTTAAGTCTCTACACATGAAAATTAAAACCAACCAGATTTGATATCAATTTTAAGAATAATTTAATTTTAAGTGAAATTGAATAATTAATTAATTTAATTAATTAAAAATTATTAAAAATCCCAAAAATTTCTCAAACACTTGATAATCATTCCTTAGATCATTCCTGATCTTTGGAGGTGATTGCAAAAAGTTTGGAGGTTATTTGGAATCAAATCATCAAAAGCCTTCTGATTAAACAAATTAAATAATTCAATGAATGGTCAAAACTTTGAAAATTCATAACTTTTCATAGAAAACTCCAAATTGAGTGTGCTAACAGTCTAACAACTCATCATAAGGTCTAGTATTTATTAAAAATCTAAAACTTACAAAATTAACTTTAAATGAAAAAGTCAACTTTTGACCCCTTAATTAACTCATTAAAATAATCCAGAAAATTCTAAAATCCAATAATTCATCAAAATTCCAGAAAACTTTAATTTGATTAATAAAACACTCAACCAACACTCAAATGCATAACAAACACTCCAAAGATGAAGTTTATTGGATGGACTACTCCGGGCTGCGGGGCTAAGTGTCCTAAGGAGGCCTGGTTCCTCGAGCCTGGTGGCACAACGCCACGAATGAATTCAATGGGGTGTTAAACATCAAAATGAAGTTATCTTTAATTATTTAACCAAATTAAAATCCTTAATTCAACTATATCAACAAGGTTTTTAGGATGGACTACTCCGGGCTGCGGGGCTAAGTGTCCTAAGGAGGCCTGGTTCCTCGAGCCTGGTGGCACAACGCCACGAACCTGTTGATGAAAAACATAAATTAACTTAACTTTTAAAATTAGTAATTAACTAACTTAATTAATATTAATTGATCCTTAATTTTTAACAAACTAAATCACCTTAATCAACCCCGATCACTACTGGGTAACCCAGGCCTACGAGGCTATTAACTTAGCCCCAAGGAAGGTGAAATAAACTTCACGGCCTCGGTGAGCAACAAAGGTAGTAATCATTTAACAATTAAAATGCATTTAAATCAAACTTTAACTCATTAATACTTGAACTCGAACATAAAATTCCCTTTTAGCCTTTAACAAACTTCAACATTAAACAACTTCAATAAATTACCCATCCTAGGATCTACCCCAGCCACACGACCTACTACACACACTTTAGATGGTTTGCTAGGACAACTGACTCTAGATCTAGGCTAGGCCGGTGTTTACTTTTCTGCTGTGTGCCGGGTTTTCCGAGTTTTCATTGCATGTTGTGATTGAAATTGATTGATGTGTTTGTTTATTTTTTTACTGCACTCTGTGGATTGATGTGATGGGCGATTAGATTACCCTTAGGTTAGGAACGATCTGGATGCTCACTGGATTTTCTGCAGGTGGCCACGCTCGTGCAGGGCAATAAGGGGGCTAAATAAATCATAAATATAAATGTTACAGATGCTTCAGCTGCTTAGCCCCCAAATAAAAGGAGCGTGGCCAAGTGTGTTTACTTTTCTGCACATATACATATATAACTGCTTGGGATGTATTTTAATATTTAAATGTTTAGGATAACCTTGCAGGATCGAGTCTAGAATTTTTATTTTTACATTTATGTAATTCATTTGAGTATTGAGTTGTGAAAGTGGCATTTTGAGTCTGGGATACATAGATCCAAAGATTGGATTCCAAAGAGGAAAGGATACCCCTTTGGGGGATAGTCCTTATCCATTTGGAATTCCAAATTTGGATCAATTCATTATCCAAAGTGGAAAGAGTAACCTTCCCCTAAAGGGAAGAGTTCTCTTTTTCATTTGGGTTTCCGATCGCAAAGAATCCAAGGAGCTCGAGGAGAAGGAGATCGAGGAGTTGAAGACATAAAGTATCCCGCTCAAAGTCACTTGCGTCTATATTAGGATTAGAATCCGGGTTGTTGTCAGTGGTGCCCGGCCACTTTTAATTTATGTAAATCTGGGTTGTAATAAGCAAGGCAGTTTGCCTATGGACATTTACTTAATTAATTTGATTATTTAATATGTTGTGATTTAATTTGATTGCGTATAGGATTGCCTGTTTTTCCTAGTTCTTTGGCGCTTGCATGTCATTTTTGTTTTAGCCTGGACTTCGTTAGGCTCTTTAAGGACGAAAACTATTTCTACTTATAATTAATGCTTAAAATTTTAAGATTTAAATAACATAGAAACTTAACGACCTAGGGAATAGCCGGAATCGTCCGGGGTCGCATGCATATTACTGCACTTCTCTCTCCTTGCTATAAGACACTTCCCCGCCCGTGGGTAGAGTCCAGATAATCCGACCTATGAGGATGAGGTGCTGGATCTGGGGAAGTCTAGTCTTTTCAAAAAAAATTATTTTATAAGCCTTTTTAAGATCTCATGCATACTTGATTTGGATACTTTAACCAGCATGCATCGCATTAGAAACTAATTAAATTAAAATTTTAATTGCATTTTAGTTTAGGCATTTCACCCGACATAAGTTAAGGGGTCAATTAAGAATCTGCTCTAGATGTCGGCCCCAACTTCTTAAACCAATCTTAAATAATGTCCCTGATCACTCTGCATCAAAAGACCGGACTCATGGTTTTGAAGCGTTTAGGTGGTTTAGCTGGCTCCCCAATCCAGGCCAGGGTAAGTCCAGATTTTGCACTGCATTAGTTAGGTTCGGACTACTGTGTTTCAGTGTCCAAATTTAGATCTAAGATCCGGGGCTGATTTCTTTTTGAGTCATAAGACCCCAACCTCCGGGAATATGATCCCAAATTTCTAATAAAATGCTCAACTCAAATTAAATATTCTTTCAATCCAAAATTTAAAGCCCCACACTTAGCTTAGATCGGGACACTTCTGAATTGTTTCAGAATCCTAAAGTGTCTCCTACCCTTCCTCATTTGATTCCAAAATAAGTGTTCAATCTTGCTCCAATCCCATTTGAAATTCCAATTTCACCTCTTTGGTATCACTCCTAAAAATCTCTAAACAAAATTTCTGCCATTATTTTAATCGAAAGTTTTCGTAGAGGACTCCGGCCTCCCACGATGTAATTAACTACGAGGGCTTGCGCTCGTAGGAGATTTAGAACCCACATCTAATTTTTCAAAACTAATTTTTAAAAACTCGATTAGTTATCTTTGGGAAAAATCAAATCATTAATGATCGTTATCGTTATGTTCGAACGATTATTAACAAATGATATCTTCTCCCTTCAAGGAGATATATCTTTTGTTAAAATGAATTCGAATATAAAATTAACGATCGCTCCTCTTGATTATTGTAGCCCGATATTTGACTGAACCTTATTTTGACCCTTTAGGGGTCATATGAAGTTCTCTTTTGAATTTGGCTACGATATTCAAGATAGAATTCTTAATTCTAAATCTGAACCCCATCCTGAAATTTTATTTCCACCTCCCGAGGTGGTATAATATTTTTGATGGGATGTTTGATTTTAGAATTAAATTTTAATGTTAATTCAAAAATTCTCAAAGAAGACTAAATTTTTCAAAACTCGCTTTTCAAACACCAACAAAAAAATGGCGACCACGGTGGGACTGAATCTCTCTTTCCATCTTTAATAATGGCGAAATTTCGTTACATCGGTAGTTTTGACTACCCTTCTTCCGTTGGCTCCTTTATCCATTTCTCCCTTGGGTAAGATAGGCCAACACCTTCTTTAATTTAATTTCATGTCAAAAAGAGAGGTGAAACATTTGTTAAAGTTTAGACCCTGACCTTCTGCCCCCAAGTCAATTGGTGGAGCGATAGTGTCGGGTCTATCTCTTGAGAGCCTTACTCTCAAACTCTACGAATTTTGACTATTGAGTCTTCCGTCAATATGTTGAAGTTTTAAAGTAAAAAATAGTTCTCTCAACTTTCAAAACTTTTCAATCTTCCAAATTCTTAGCTTTGACCCTCTACCCCCAAGCAGATTGGTAATGTGGGGGAGTCAAGCAATCAAAGCCTTTTTGAATTTTTCTAATGATTTTGTGAGCTTCTAGGTTGAGTGAAAACTTGACTTGTTGAGTTTCAAAGTCTAAAGGAAATTCATCAATTCCTTAAAATTCTGTTACGCTCCTAAAATTCAATCTTAAATTAACACCGGCATATGCTACTTTATGACGCAATGTTGTAGTCTGGCATGTGTCGTGGGAATTTAAACCTTTTTTTTGTCATAACAAATCCTTATATTTTATTATCATACATCGGGTTATAGGTCCTATAGCTCGATATGTGATATGAAATATAGATTTCGTTATGATTCTCTCTCAAAAAAAATTTTCAATTTCGAGAAAATTCTAATTCTGATCCTTTTGCTTCAATTTCAGAAATTCAAACTCCACAACAATGGTTGGTAAGTTGATCTTTTCCTTCGACAAAGACCTTGTCTGTGAGCAGATTGACTTAGGAAGCAACATACTGTTTGGGGTAGGATTCAACACCCTTGAGCTGTCGATGGATGGACATAAGATACTTGATTTGGATGCTACTAAGAACAATCCCCCTGCAGTAGAGTTGATCATAGGGACAGGACCAGGTCCCCTTGTTTTCAGTGATGAGGAGAAAGAACCCAAGCTAACTGTTGAATCCCCCACTCCTGTCAAGTCTATTTTTGAGGAGGGATCGAGTTCAGGGATCCCATTTACTAGTAAGAATCAGAAAAAGAATTACCTGAGACGAGTAAGGAAGAAAATAGCCAAGTCAAGGAAGGCTGTGGGGGTCCAGACTTTGAGCCAAGTAGAGCCTGAGGCTGTCGAGGACCTGCCTATTCCTGCTTCCTCCCCACTCCTTAAAGGGAGTCGTTTTCACCCCCTTTCTGCTGCAGAAGGGGAAGAGAGGGCAGCCAGGATAGCTAGCTCCCCGCCATGCCCGGTCGACTACTCAACCAAGAGAACCCTTAAAGAAAAGCATCTCCAAAGAACGAGGACATTGAGAAATATAATCCACACTTGTGCTGCTCAATCAGGGCAAACAAAAGAGGAGTACATGAAACAATTGAAAGGAGTTATCTCCCACCGTTTCCAGAAAGAAATCTTAAAAGAAGAGGCATCTGAAGCTAAAAATTTGACTCCTCAACCCATTAGGGGGAACAAGAAGTTTATCCGACAGCCTGCTACATCAGTATTAGTTGATGGTTATCATTGGGTGCCACGCCCTCCATCCTCTAAAATGGAGGGTATTGTACTTACCGGGTCCGAGAAAGGTCGCCATCCTACCAATAGGCCGCCAGTCCCTTCCCCAAAGTTTAAGAAGTTGGCCTCAGTGATAGTCAAGACCAAACAAGACCCTGAAATTAACAGAATAATTCATGTCAACGGAAAGAGGCCTCAGTCTCCAGAAAAGAGATATACTCCTAAGAAGATCAGTAGAGTTGATGTTCCTCCTCCGTCAGCTAGATTACTCCAGTCCCCAGTCGAGTTACCACGATTTCCGACCAGTGCTACCCAGACCCCAGTTGATTTGATTGCCAGTTCAGATATCTCAGTTGCGGATCCAGTTGATATCTTAGTTGATAGCTCCAAGTTCCTACCTGTTACCCCTGAGCTCCCTACTCGGAGGTCTGAGGACTCTACCCTACCTGATGTAGGAACTTTCACCCTCCAAACTCCTACACCATCTATTGAGGTAGATGTCTCTCACCTGGTAGAGGATGCCACCCTTCTGACTACCGACTCTAATACAGTCGAAGGGGAAGAACCAATTCAAGATGAAGATCATGCGATGATTGAGCAGTTAATAGCTGAACCTCCAACAGCAAATGAGCTTAAGTTACAGGCCATTATCTCTAGCCTACAGCAGGATGAGCTTTATGATATGGTAGAATACAAAGGTTACCTACCCATAGGCCCTGAGGAGATAGGAAGCCGGCCAGTCGATGAGGTGGTACAAGAAATTAAAGATATCTTGAAAAGAAAGGAACTTGATGAAGCATTTGACCCAGAATTGGATGATATGTTGATAGATGAGGATCTCCCTGTTAGTGATATTTACATGGTTGAAACTAGAGGGTCCGTTAAAGAAACTGAACCAAGTAAACACCGATCTGGCAAAGAGGAGGGTTCAGCAGCCATTGATTCAGATTCAGATGAGTCAGTGAGAGCTAGAGATGAACAACACATCAAGAACCTGGAAGCACAAGTGACAGAAATGTTGCTACAGGTTAAAGAAATGCAGCAACGATTGGACAAGTCCCATGAGACTTCTCTTGAGTTACAAAAATCTGCTTTGGAAGCCACCGACAGAGCAAAAAGGGCAGAAGCCAGTTATAAAATCCCAGAGTCTGTTTCAGTGCTTCCACCTGTCCAGCAGCCAGTGTTACCGGATCCCCCAGTTCAGCCGACAGCCTCTTCAGTCCCTCCGATCATTCCCCCAGCGCCGGCTCAAAAAGATATTAAGCAACTAATTGAGGATCAGGTAAGGGAGGCCTTAGCCCAATCGCAAGGAGCTACATCTATTCCAAAGGGTAGACCTTACCCTGAGGAATATGATTTGGTCCCTTACCCTAAGGGCTTCGTGCCACCATCTTTTAAAATCTTTACTGGAATTGAAAACCCGAGACAGCATCTGGCCCACTTTCGTGCAAGCTGTTGCAATGCCGGGGGGTCGGATGCTCTACTATTTCGCCAATTTGTTAGTAGTCTTTCTGGCATAGCTTTTGAATGGTACGCAGATTTGCCCAACGGCTCAGTAAGAACCTTTACTGAACTTGAAAATCTATTCTTAAAGAGATTTTCAGGAGCGCAGCAGCGCACTACTGTGGGCGATCTGGTCGTCGAAAAACAAAAGCCGGGAGAGTCTCTGGTTGAGTACATCTTAAGGTGGCGAAACCTTTCGATGAAGTGTGAACCCCAGCTGCAAGAGCAACATGCAGTGGAAATTCTTTTGAAGAATATCCACGGCCCTGTTGCTTTTCTTCTGAAGGGTTTCACTATAAAAACTTTTGAAAAACTTCTAAACAAAGCTAGTAACCTACAGGAAGAGGCTCCTAGGATGCCATTCTTGAAGGATCTTTCTGGAGAAAAGAAGGTTGATAAGCCGATCAAATCATTTGAAAAGAGAGCTACAGTTTCAGCAGTTGATAAGGGGAAACAACCAGTTGTTAGCCATCCTAGTGTTCCTTCACCACAGTTAGCTCAGAAACAACCTTTTCAAGTGACCTCACAACCTACAAGAGATTCCTCTTTCATTCCCTTCAAAGAAAGGTTGACAAAACCTTACCTATTCAAGAGGGAGGTGATAGGAAAAATCTTTAAGAGTCTTTCGAAGAAGTCAGATTTTCAATTGCCAGAAGCGAGGCGGCCAGATGACATAAAGAGAAAGGATGATCCAAACTACTGTCCTTACCACCGCATGGTCAGCCACTCCATCGAGGACTGCATTGTTTTCAAAGATTGGCTTGAAAGGAATATCAAACAAGGTAATATTGTGCTTCCAAAAGAGTATTTGGTCAATCCGGAACAAGGGTCCGTCAAGGTAATTTCAGGTAACAATTCTAACCCTTCTCTTTCAATTGAAGATGGTTGGGATATTGCTTTATCCCGGGCACTTAAAAGGTCGATTAACAAGTCTTATCATCTTTCTCAACAGATGCCCACGACAGCCCAGGGCCCGATTTGGGAGGTTGACCTGGATGCTTCGCAGGAGGATGTTGAGCTACTTCCCTCTCCAGTAGTCCTAGGAACTACTGTATTGAATGAAAAAGAAAAGAGAGATCTTATTGTAGAGAGGAAGTATATTGATGAGAGATGTATTCGAGCGGCTGATGGTGGCATTAAAGCCCCATCCCCACTCTTGTTATCTGACTTTTACTTTGCCCCATCAAAGGCAAAGGGTCGTAAGTCTAATAAAAAACATCCTTCTGCTTCAATTTTGATGATTAACCATGAGAATGAAATGCAAATTGATAATTCTTCCAAAGAAGTTCAAAATTCTATTGAGATCGATCCAAAGCCTCAAAAATTTGATCTTCCAGATTTGACCTCTATAGGGGATGTCGAGCTTGAGATCTTATCAGATAGCGACCTCCCTGAAATTAATTTCACTGGGAAACCTATCGTGATAGAACTTTTAGATTCTGACTCCTCTTCAGATAGCGACGATGTGCAGCCTATGGAGAGTGTAGACTCCCCCACAGTTTGTCCTCCCGATTCAATCATAGAGGTACAACTTCGTGGTGGCAAAGTCTTACCCCCTAGGCTTCCTCCTCAGGAAAAAGGCAAGCGAGTTGTCTCTAGCAATCCAATTCCAGATTCTCCTCATCATCCTGATTTTCCATTGATTCCACCGGGTTTTGAGTCTGTCGCTCCTAAGGTTGATTACAATGTCCTAGCCCATCTTAGGAAGTTGCCAGCCAAGTTGAGCATTTATGATGCCCTCATTTTGTCTAAGGAAATGAGAGAGTCTTTAATCAAGGCACTTCTCGACCCTGAGATTTGCCTTGCTCAACTGGCTTCAACCTCAAAAGATGAAGCCCTCTACTTCAAAGAAGTTCCAGGAGTAACATTCTCAGATGAAGACCTACTATTGGGAACTGCTGATCATAATCGTCCTCTCTACATTACCGTTGATGTAGGGAATTTTAAGTTATCAAGAGTCCTTGTTGATCCGGGTGCATCGGTCAACGTGATGAATGTGAAAACCCTCGCCTACCTTAGAGTTGATACCAGTAAACTCGCCACTGACAGGTTGGTGCTACGTGGGTTCAACGAGAAAGGTGAGAGGGCTTTGGGTTCGATTACCCTCTTGTTAGAGATAGGAGAATTGAAAACCGAAGCAAAGTTTCATATTATCGATTCGGCAACGTCCTTTAATGCACTTCTAGGTAGGCCTTGGATTCATGAATATAGAATGGTTCCATCTACCCTACATCAATGCGTCAAGTACCAACGAGATGGCATTGAACATGTAATTAGGGGTGATTTGCAACCATTCTCGATTCAAGAGATAGGGATCTACGAGGATGCTGCATATTTCATACCAAAAGGGTCCTCCCCTTATTCTAAAGTTGAGATCAAAATTGAGGAACACAAAAGTGAGCAAAGCTCCAATCAAAATCAAGAATCAAAAGGAAAAGAAAAAGAAAAAGAAAAGGAAAAAGATCAAAAGATACAAGAATCTGATAGTGAAAGCGAGCTCGACATCGTTGTCCTTAGGCCTCCGAACATGTTACCTCAAAGAGGTGGGAGGATGGCTCAAAGGGCACGGGGTCGAGGCCGTGTTTCACTTGAAAGAAGAATAACCCCGGTGTATGTTAATCCGGAGTCAAGCTCCGATGAAGAGCTGGAAAAACGGGGGATTGAGATTCCTTTTGATTATCAAAATAAAAATGTTGCTCCAAAGTTTGATCTCACTTTAGATAAGGATAGTGACTCCGAGGTTGATGTCCCAAAGATTAAAAGTGACGAGCCTGAATTGACAATGTATGAAAAGCTTAGTAGGAGAATTGAGGCCCTATCTTTGACCCCACTGTCGGCTGGCAAAGTTGCAGGGTTAGAGATTAAAGAGGCCCCTAACCTAAGCGGTGAAATAGGGAAAGCCCGAAAATTCTTCCCTGGCTCCTCCTCCTCAAGGGACGAAGGTGATGTAACCCTCGAGGAGGCAGATTTCAATGAATTAATGGAATTACCTTTTGGCTACTTTCCTGTTTGTGTAAAGAACACTTTTTCTAAAGGTCCCGTACCGTATCGATGGACTAAGGGTCAAGCTAGATACCACGAAAATATTTGGAAAACAAAGATCAATAAAAATTCAACATGTGGTATCGGCTTTGGTACCGTTAGTTCGTTTGATGACGACGAATACTGCTTAATGATAACTTATCATCTTGAATCTCAAAATGTCCCTACTGAAGCCGTCAGTCCCCTTGACGGGCTTTGTCTGGAGACTTTAGACGATCCCAATGAGCCTCAAGTTCGGGATGCACCCCCTGAATTTGAGGAAGAGATTAAATCGACGGTCGACGAGCTAAAAGAAATCAACCTAGGAACTGACAACGACCCTCGCCCTACTTTTATAAGTGCTTTGCTAAGTGAGGATGAGTCTCAGGATCTAATACAACTCCTTTCTGAGTTTAGGGATTGTTTTGCCTGGACATACGATGAAATGCCGGGTTTGCCCGCCGAGGTAGCAGTTCATAAACTTGAAATCCGGCACGATGCCATTCCTGTTAAGCAAGCCCCTAGACGCATGCGTTTAGAGATCGAGCAACAAGTCGTTTCTGAGATTAAGAAACTGGCTGAGGCTGGCTTTATTCGAGAAGAACAATACCCTTCTTGGGTAGCTAGTGTCGTGCCGGTTCGAAAGAAAAATGGTCAAATCCGGATCTGTGTCGACTATAGGGATCTGAATAAGGCATGTCCCAAGGATGAATTTCCTTTACCCATACCCGAGCTTATGGTAGATATTGCCTCCTCGCATGCTGTTTTCTCCTTTATGGATGGCTTCTCTGGTTACAATCAAATCAGGATGGCCCCAGAAGATGAGAGAAATACTGCATTCAGGACCCCTATAGGCATCTTTTGTTATAAAGTGATGCCCTTTGGTCTTAAAAATGCTGGCGCAACCTACCAGCGGGCCATGACCTACATCTTTGACGATTTAATCCACAATCAAATTGAGTGCTATATTGATGATCTAGTTGTCAAGAGTAAAGTCAAAGAGTCTCACCTTTATGACTTGAGAGTTGTTTTCGAGCGGTTGCGCCGCTATGACCTTAAAATGAATCCCCTAAAGTGTGCTTTCGGTGTCACATCGGGGAAATTCCTAGGGTTCGTAGTGAGGCACCGTGGGATTGAGATTGATCCTTTGAAAATTGAAGCCATCTTAGATATGCCACCTCCTAAGAGCCTTACTCAATTAAGGTCTCTTCAAGGTAGGTTGGCATATATAAGAAGATTCATATCTAATCTCTCTGGGAGATGCCAACCTTTCTCGGCCCTTGCCAAGAAAGATGCCAAATTCATTTGGAATGAGAAGTGTCAAAGCGCTTTTGACAATATCAAGGAATACCTTACAAATCCACCAGTTTTGGCAGCCCCTATTCCGGGGAAACCTTTGATCCTCTATACTGCGGCCCTAGATGAGTCTTTAGGTGCCCTGTTAGCTCAGGTCAATGATGAAGGGAAGGAGAACGCTCTCTATTATCTTAGTCGGAGGCTTCTTCCTACAGAAATTCGATATCCTTCAATCGAGAAGCATTGCCTTGCTCTAGTTTTTGCAGCCCAAAAACTAAGACATTATATGCTGTCTCATTCAGTTTGTTTGATTTCTAAGGTTAACCCTTTACAATATCTTATGACCCGGCCAACGTTGTCTGGACGCTTGGCTCGCTGGTCCATGATATTGCTTCAATTTGAAATTACATTCATTCCCCTACGTGCAGTGAAAGGGCAGGCCGTGGCCGACTTCCTCGCAGCACACCCGCTGCCGGCAGATTCTCCTTTGAATGATGATTTGCCAGACGAACAAATCATGAGTTTAAGGGAATCCAATGATCCTGTCTGGGAGTTGTATTTTGATGGTGCGGCTTCTTCTCGACGGGACAAAACCCAAAAATCTACTATCCCCGGGAAAGCTGGCATTGGCCTAATTTTCATAACACCAGGGAAAGGGATGATGCACTTTTCCTACCATTTGTCAGAACCGTGCACAAATAATGAGGCTGAATATGAGGCTCTGATAACTGGCTTGGAACTTGCAATCTTGATGGAGCTTAAAGAGATTAAAATCTTTGGTGATTCCCAACTGGTGATCAACCAGGTCGCAGGAACCTATAAGGTTTTGAATCCTAATCTCCTCAAGTACCATCAATACACTAATCACCTACTTGAGCAGATCCCTGTAGTAACTTTGTATAGGGTTCCACGTGGAAGTAATTCTGCGGCCGATGCCCTAGCAAAGCTTGCAAAGGAATTTGCGTGCCCGGAAGAAGACTCAATTCCTATAGAGATTCAGGGTCGTAAGGTCCTATCTCCCATAGACTTAGAGCACATTAACAAACAGTCATCTCAAGTCCTTTCTGCCTCTTCAGAGATTAAGGAAGAGGGCGATTGGAGACAACCATTAATCGACTATCTCGAAGGTGGCAAACTTCCCCAGGACAAGTCCCTCGCCAACCAGATCAAGAAACGTGCCCTATCCTACACTTTAGTCAACAATGCGCTATACCGCCGCTCGTTCGATCAGATGTGGCTACGTTGTTTAGATAAACAGGAAGCCCTGAAGGTCGTTAATGAAGTCCATTCCGGACTATGCGGTGCCCATCAATCGGGTCCAAAAATGAAGTTGAAGATTAAAAGACTTGGATACTACTGGCCTACGATGATTGACGATTGCATGAATGTTGCAAAATGTTGCCATCAATGCCAAGTTCATGGTGTGATCTTACATCAGCCGCCTAATGTATTGCACCCCACGATAGCTTCGTGGCCCTTCGAAAGTTGGGGCACAGATATTATCGGGCCGATTGACCCTCCTTCTTCGAAGGGTCATCGCTTTATACTAGCCGCGACTGATTATTTTTCAAAATGGGCGGAAGCGATCCCCTTATGTAATGTAACATCACACCATGTTCTAAATTTCTTTCGTGACCATATCGTATATCGATTCGGCGTGCCCCGCAGAATCATATCTGATAATGGGTCCGCATTCAAGTCTACAAAAATCAACAGTTTTGTAAGACGCCATAACATTGATTGGAGATACTCGACAATCTACTACCCTCGGGCTAATGGGTTGGCCGAGGCCTTCAACAAGACTTTGGTGCAAATTATTAAAAAGACCCTCGATGATAATAAGCGCCAATGGGATGAGAGGTTGGTGGAAGCTCTGTGGGCCTATCGGACCACTTATAGAACACCGACCCAATCCACACCATTTGCACTGGTGTATGGGTCCGAGGCCGTACTCCCTTTAGAAGTGCAAATTCCCTCGCTCAGAATTTCCATTCAAAATCAAATTACAACTGAGCAGAATGCAAAGCTTCGACTTGAAGAGCTCGAAGGCCTCGAGGAACGTCGTCTCCAAGCCCAACAAAATTTAGAGTTATATAAGGCCCGAATGGTTCAAGCCCATGATAAGTTAGTGCGACCTAGAACTTTCCAAGTAGGAGACTTGGTCTTGGTTCTTCGGAGGCCTATCTTAGCCCATCGAAAGATCGGTGGGAAGTTTGAACCAACCTGGGAAGGACCCTTCGTTATAGAGATAGTCTATGAAGGGGGCTCGTATCAGCTAGTCGATTGTAAGGGAAACCACCCGATGTTACCTGTTAACGGGCGTTTCCTTAAGAAGTACTATGCTTGATGTAGCTCGAACCCAATCAATAAAATATATGCCAGTTTGAATCAAGTGTGTTTTATGTCTATATATCTTTCAGATTTTACGCTTGCTCACCTTCTCCTTTAGGATAGGATTCCTCCTTTCCTTAGGATCACGTTCACTAGTGGTGGATAACGCCCTTTGTGGCACCATCCTAGTTTCCCTCCAGTTCTGATCCTCTGTGTGGAGCAAGCTTCCTCCCCACATGATCATCTACTAGTGGTGGATAACGCCCTTTGTGGCACCATCCTAGTTTTAATCCAGTTCTGATCCTCTGTGTGGAGCAAGCTTCCTCCCCACATGATCATCTACTAGTGGTGGATAACGCCCTTTGTGGCACCATCCTAGTTTTAATCCAGTTCTGATCCTCTGTGTGGAGCAAGCTTCCTCCCCACATGATCATCTACTAGTGGTGGATAACGCCCTTCGTGGCACCATCCTAGTTTTAATCCAGTTCTGATCCTCTGTGTGGAGCAAGCTTCCTCCCCATATGATCATCTACTAGTGGTGGATAACGCCCTTTGTGGCACCATCCTAGTTTTAATCCAGTTCTGATCCTCTGTGTGGAGCAAGCTTCCTCCCCACATGATCATCTACTAGTGGTGGATAACGCCCTTAGTGGCACCATCCTAGTTTTAATCCAATTCTGATCCTCTGTGTGGAGCAAGCTTCCTCCCCACATGATCATCTACTAGTGGTGGATAACGCCCTTAGTGGCACCATCCTAGTTTTAATCCAGTTCTGATCCTCTGTGTGGAGCAAGCTTCCTCCCCACATGATCATCTACTAGTGGTGGATAACGGCCTTTGTGGCACCATCCTAGTTTTAATCCAATTCTGATCCTCTGTGTGGAGCAAGCTTCCTCCCCACATGATCATATACTAGTGGTGGATAACGCCCTTTGTGGCACCATCCTAGTTCTACCTGCTCTTTTATTCCTTTAGGTTAGATGATGCCTTTACTTAAGATCAAAATTCTGGACTTGACTTTTTAATTCGGTCAACGCCAATATGTGTAATAGAACTTCATTCTATTACACATATTGGGGGTCCATTTGTTGACCTCATTTTTGTATGAGGTCATTAGAGCCTAATCCAGACTTTAAATCAATCCATTTTAAACCCCATCAAATCCTCAAATGCATTTAACCTATGGCTCGAGTCTTCCAAAGCAATCATGGATCAAACTCAAGTTGAGTTGACTAAGTCAACTCAATGCATTGGTTCAAAACCTTCACATTCACATTCAATTTCAATTCCTTAAGCTTTAAACTCCCTCTAATCCTCCAAACCAGCTCATTAGGTTCTATCCATGCCACCTCACCTAGTTTGATCCTTTGACTAGTCAAACTAGTCAATTAATGGTCAAAAGACCATTAAGTATCCAAAGACTCAACCATATAGCATTGAAACTCTAATCCCTTAAGCCTCAAACCCCCTCCAATATATAATTCCAGCATTTGAGACTCCCCTCACTGCCACCTCAGCTTTCATTGACCATTGACTAGTCAAAATGGTCAACAAGAGGTTCAAGAGGGCTCTCATGGTCAAGATCACATGCAAATCTCCTTGTTTCTTGATCTAAGCTGCTTAACCCTTCCCACTCAAATCCAAAAGTTCTCTTTAAGCTCTCTAAACCAAGCCCATCCCTTGGTTTAGCTTTAAATGGTAGTGGTCCCCCCCCCATGAGCATGAACCCTCCAATAGGAGTTCCCCCTTTGCTCCAGCTTTTGGGTCAGCCTTCCAAGGCTTGGGACACTTGTCCATCATCCATGGGAGCCCTCTGATGCATCAAGGCCATCCCTTAAGCTTTGTACTATTTGAATAGGGGAAAAGGATCAAAAAGCCTATCATTCTCTACTCTACTCTCTCTCACCACCTTAAGCTCTCCCAGCTGAACCCTCAGTCCATTTTGAGCTCCAGACCTCTTCCCCTTGAGCTCTCATTCAAATCCAACCGATCAAATTCGCCGGCGACAAGCTTCCGGCCACCTCCTTCTTGAAGTCCGTCCAACTCGTCTAGTTTGTGATCCAGACGTTGGAAGCCCTCGGTTCCTTCTAGAAGATTATTCGTGGACAATCTACAAGCTCAACAAGCTATTGAACATCAAAAACCATTCACCCAATAGTGGTAAATCCTTAACCCTAGCTCCTAGATCTAGGGTTTAATGTGTTTGAAGTGTGATGCATTTTTAAACATAAAAATAACTTTATTTCTCTTCTTTAATCATATTTTATGATTTTCCAAAGTTTTATTCCATTTAATCTACCCTAGGTTATGTTTAGAAGATTTTCTAAGCTTAAGTTTTGGTTGTTCATGGGTAGAAGACGAAATCACAGCCCTCCATTCCCTTTATTTTGATCAAATGGCTGTGATTTCGCTCCAGATCACGCGTAATCGTACAGTACGATTGCACGATCGTACAGTACGATCATCGATATGATTTCCCACTCAGAACACGTGTAAATATCGTACTGTACGATTTTTGTTCGTACAGTACGATTCTGGTTCGTACTGTACGAACTTACATCGTCTAGTACGATATTTAATTCACAGAAACGACTGAAACTTTGGAAAATCGCCAAAAAGTCATATCTTGTCCAAATTTGACGATCTTGGGCTCGTTGGAATCGTCTTGAGCCCAATTTTATTTTAAAATTTATTTCATTAAATTTGGAGCACTGGATTTTATGATATTTATTGTTTAAGGAAAATTGAATTTCCTTGATAACTCATAATCCAGTGATCCAATTCAGCTCAGATTTGGTCAGGGCATATTTGGGGATGTTCCTCACATCTCCAATTTTTTTTGGCCCTTATTTATGACTGCATTTTGGCAAATTGAATTTCTAAAGCTCTAGGTCATATTTTGACCTAAAACTTTAAAAATTCATTTCTTTCAAAATACATAGAAATAGGCTTTAAAATTTTTATGGTATATGTGTTTTGCCATAAGGGTTAGAGACACCAAATTTTGGACCTATTCAAATACTAGTGCCACTTAAGGATAATAATTAAGAATTTTATTTAGAGGACTTAGAATAATTTCAATAATTAGGATCCACCTCCTATTGACTTGAAACTCAAACCACATGAACTTAGTAACATTCTCAGTTCACAAAAAATAGCTCACTGAATTTTGAAGTCATTAAGCCCTCTAATTAAGTTAATCAAAATCAAACCTTAACTAAGCATTTAAATCTTCCAAAAAATGTAATAAATCAAATTTAAATCACAAAAACACAAATAACCCTTCTAACTGACCAGAATTTAAGTCTCTACACATGAAAATTAAAACCAACCATATTTGATATCAATTTTAAGAATAATTTAATTTTAAGTGAAATTGAATAATTAATTAATTTAATTAATTAAAAATTATTAAAAATCCCAAAAATTTCTCAAACACTTGATAATCATTCCTTAGATCATTCCTGATCTTTGGAGGTGATTGCAAAAAGTTTGGAGGTTATTTGGAATCAAATCATCAAAAGCCTTCTGATTAAACAAATTAAATAATTCAATGAATGGTCAAAACTTTGAAAATTCATAACTTTTCATAGAAAACTCCAAATTGAGTGTGCTAACAGTCTAACAACTCATCATAAGGTCTAGTATTTATTAAAAATCTAAAACTTACAAAATTAACTTTAAATGAAAAAGTCAACTTTTGACCCCTTAATTAACTCATTAAAATAATCCAGAAAATTCTAAAATCCAATAATTCATCAAAATTCCAGAAAACTTTAATTTGATTAATAAAACACTCAACCAACACTCAAATGCATAACAAACACTCCAAAGATGAAGTTTATTGGATGGACTACTCCGGGCTGCGGGGCTAAGTGTCCTAAGGAGGCCTGGTTCCTCGAGCCTGGTGGCACAACGCCACGAATGAATTCAATGGGGTGTTAAACATCAAAATGAAGTTATCTTTAATTATTTAACCAAATTAAAATCCTTAATTCAACTATATCAACAAGGTTTTTAGGATGGACTACTCCGGGCTGCGGGGCTAAGTGTCCTAAGGAGGCCTGGTTCCTCGAGCCTGGTGGCACAACGCCACGAACCTGTTGATGAAAAACATAAATTAACTTAACTTTTAAAATTAGTAATTAACTAACTTAATTAATATTAATTGATCCTTAATTTTTAACAAACTAAATCACCTTAATCAACCCCGATCACTACTGGGTAACCCAGGCCTACGAGGCTATTAACTTAGCCCCAAGGAAGGTGAAATAAACTTCACGGCCTCGGTGAGCAACAAAGGTAGTAATCATTTAACAATTAAAATGCATTTAAATCAAACTTTAACTCATTAATACTTGAACTCGAACATAAAATTCCCTTTTAGCCTTTAACAAACTTCAACATTAAACAACTTCAATAAATTACCCATCCTAGGATCTACCCCAGCCACACGACCTACTACACACACTTTAGATGGTTTGCTAGGACAACTGACTCTAGATCTAGGCTAGGCCGGTGTTTACTTTTCTGCTGTGTGCCGGGTTTTCCGAGTTTTCATTGCATGTTGTGATTGAAATTGATTGATGTGTTTGTTTATTTTTTTACTGCACTCTGTGGATTGATGTGATGGGCGATTAGATTACCCTTAGGTTAGGAACGATCTGGATGCTCACTGGATTTTCTGCAGGTGGCCACGCTCGTGCAGGGCAATAAGGGGGCTAAATAAATCATAAATATAAATGTTACAGATGCTTCAGCTGCTTAGCCCCCAAATAAAAGGAGCGTGGCCAAGTGTGTTTACTTTTCTGCACATATACATATATAACTGCTTGGGATGTATTTTAATATTTAAATGTTTAGGATAACCTTGCAGGATCGAGTCTAGAATTTTTATTTTTACATTTATGTAATTCATTTGAGTATTGAGTTGTGAAAGTGGCATTTTGAGTCTGGGATACATAGATCCAAAGATTGGATTCCAAAGAGGAAAGGATACCCCTTTGGGGGATAGTCCTTATCCATTTGGAATTCCAAATTTGGATCAATTCATTATCCAAAGTGGAAAGAGTAACCTTCCCCTAAAGGGAAGAGTTCTCTTTTTCATTTGGGTTTCCGATCGCAAAGAATCCAAGGAGCTCGAGGAGAAGGAGATCGAGGAGTTGAAGACATAAAGTATCCCGCTCAAAGTCACTTGCGTCTGTATTAGGATTAGAATCCGGGTTGTTGTCAGTGGTGCCCGGCCACTTTTAATTTATGTAAATCTGGGTTGTAATAAGCAAGGCAGTTTGCCTATGGACATTTACTTAATTAATTTGATTATTTAATATGTTGTGATTTAATTTGATTGCGTATAGGATTGCCTGTTTTTCCTAGTTCTTTGGCGCTTGCATGTCATTTTTGTTTTAGCCTGGACTTCGTTAGGCTCTTTAAGGACGAAAACTATTTCTACTTATAATTAATGCTTAAAATTTTAAGATTTAAATAACATAGAAACTTAACGACCTAGGGAATAGCCGGAATCGTCCGGGGTCGCATGCATATTACTGCACTTCTCTCTCCTTGCTATAAGACACTTCCCCGCCCGTGGGTAGAGTCCAGATAATCCGACCTATGAGGATGAGGTGCTGGATCTGGGGAAGTCTAGTCTTTTCAAAAAAAATTATTTTATAAGCCTTTTTAAGATCTCATGCATACTTGATTTGGATACTTTAACCAGCATGCATCGCATTAGAAACTAATTAAATTAAAATTTTAATTGCATTTTAGTTTAGGCATTTCACCCGACATAAGTTAAGGGGTCAATTAGGAATCTGCTCTAGATGTCGGCCCCAACTTCTTAAACCAATCTTAAATAATGTCCCTGATCACTCTGCATCAAAAGACCGGACTCATGGTTTTGAAGCGTTTAGGTGGTTTAGCTGGCTCCCCAATCCAGGCCAGGGTAAGTCCAGATTTTGCACTGCATTAGTTAGGTTCGGACTACTGTGTTTCAGTGTCCAAATTTAGATCTAAGATCCGGGGCTGATTTCTTTTTGAGTCATAAGACCCCAACCTCCGGGAATATGATCCCAAATTTCTAATAAAATGCTCAACTCAAATTAAATATTCTTTCAATCCAAAATTTAAAGCCCCACACTTAGCTTAGATCGGGACACTTCTGAATTGTTTCAGAATCCTAAAGTGTCTCCTACCCTTCCTCATTTGATTCCAAAATAAGTGTTCAATCTTGCTCCAATCCCATTTGAAATTCCAATTTCACCTCTTTGGTATCACTCCTAAAAATCTCTAAACAAAATTTCTGCCATTATTTTAATCGAAAGTTTTCGTAGAGGACTCCGGCCTCCCACGATGTAATTAACTACGAGGGCTTGCGCTCGTAGGAGATTTAGAACCCACATCTAATTTTTCAAAACTAATTTTTAAAAACTCGATTAGTTATCTTTGGGAAAAATCAAATCATTAATGATCGTTATCGTTATGTTCGAACGATTATTAACAAATGATATCTTCTCCCTTCAAGGAGATATATCTTTTGTTAAAATGAATTCGAATATAAAATTAACGATCGCTCCTCTTGATTATTGTAGCCCGATATTTGACTGAACCTTATTTTGACCCTTTAGGGGCCATATGAAGTTCTCTTTTGAATTTGGCTACGATATTCAAGATAGAATTCTTAATTCTAAATCTGAACCCCATCCTGAAATTTTATTTCCACCTCCCGAGGTGGTATAATATTTTTGATGGGATGTTTGATTTTAGAATTAAATTTTAATGTTAATTCAAAAATTCTCAAAGAAGACTAAATTTTTCAAAACCCGCTTTTCAAACACCAACAGGGGTAATTGTCATTAGACAGTTGAGTCGGTACTATAGTTTTGATGTTTGATATAACAAATTTCAGGGATGTGGGGATGTTATAGGGCTCTGTTGAGAGATCTGTAGATGGATTGACTGTTTGGGATGAGGAGGATTGGGCCATGAGAGATATTCAAATTTTCTTACCTCTTTACTGTGCTCTTCGGTCTTGCCCGAGGTATAGCTCTGATACCATATAGAAAACGACAAAGAGGAGAAGAGAATTAAATGCTGCTGTAGAGATATCTTACTCTTCTTCATGATGAGTTGATGTACAAGTGTATTTATAGCTGTAAAGTAAAAGCGTGTGCGGCTGTGATTCATTTTGTTATTTTACAGATGTATGGTGGTGATGTGTTTGGCCATGTGCGTCACGTAGCCTGTTTGATGTGCTTTTCTGCGGCTGAACTCGACTGTCCTTTTAGTGTGAAGCTTAGGCTTAAGTTAATATCACCATCTTCTTCTTGATGAACTGGGGCTATCAATCTTGATTGAGATAGTTCATCAATTTATTTGTCATTGTTTGAAATGAATTGTTGAAACAATTGTGGGGTTGTACTGATTGTTATAAATTGTACATCTAAATGTAATATTTTATCAATGTTGAATCCTATTTTATTTAGTTAAAAGTTCATTTATGTATTTCCAAGTTCATACATTGTACTATTTTTTGAACTTTTGTCCTCCACTATTATTACTAGGGATGTCAAAACTGGGTTTCGGGTCGGGTTCGGGTCGAACCTAAACTGACCCGGGTTAAAAATGGATCAACCCTAACCCGACCCAGGTATGTAAACGGGTCAAAAATTCGGGCCCGAACCTGACCCGTCGGGTTGCCGGGTTGACCCGACCTGACACGGTTATGCTTCCGACGGCAGCGGGACGGCGAAACGATGAGCTGTAGGCGGCGAACGGTGAGCTACGGGCTGGCGCAGATGCGAGTGGGCAGCTGCGCGGGCTGCCTCGGGCGCACGCTGGCAGCTATTGGCAGGCACGGGCAGCCTCAGCGAGCATGTGGGCAGCTGCTCGGGCAGGACGCGGGCAGCCACGGGCAAGTGCGGGCAGTCTCGGGCAGCGTGGTCATCTCCTTTCAAATGGGTTTTCTGGTTGACCTGGCAACCTGTCGGGTGAACCCGAAACCGACCCGTTTTTTAAGTGGGTCGAATCCGAGAACCCAACCCTTTTTGAAATCGAGTCGTGTCTAACCCGAAATTTTCAGGTCAGGTTCGAGTCGGGTTTTCGTGTCTTGTCAAATATTGACACCCCTAATTATTACTATTTTTAAAAATGCCTGGTCCAACATTAGCATCCTTCACGTAACATTTCTTATTAGAGAAATTAAGAAAATAAGCTATATTAGTATTTTAAATAAGAAAATTTAATATCCGCCTATTTGTGCTAAAATTTGATTGTTCCTATTCATTAAATTATATTAAATTTATTTGAATTATATTTTTCAAGAATTTCAAATTTCATTAAATTTTAAAATCAATGTTATTGAATATTAGATGATATAAAATTATCATAAAAACAGTAGTAGATATAAGCTTTGTTTTGAACAACTTTTCAACTGCTTTCATGGTAAGAAAAATAGTTAGGAAAAAAAAATGTGTGTTTGAAAGACAGCATTTTCATCATTATTTAAAGCTTCTGCTTCTAAAAGCTGTTTTTGAAAAAACATTTTAATATTGTGAGTGGTAAAGGAACTTTTAAAAGCAATAATGGAAAAGTTTAAACTTTCTCCAAATAAACTTATAATGGTGATATTCAAGTGCTTGTGGGAGCTATAATTCAAAATGGAAGTTTTTAATTTAAAGCCAAGTACTAAAAATTGTTAATTTAATTATGATTTTTTAGCTTGATCGAAAATCCTATTAATTTAAAAAGCATCATCTCTCTCTCTCTCTCTCTCTCTCTCTCTCTCTCACACACACACACACACATTTGAATAGTTACCAATTATTTTTGAATTTCCGATATTATTTTGATCAACTTGGAATGGGCCAGGCTTAACACGAGGCCCAAGCCTTGTAGAATGATTCCAACATTTCAGAAAGTTAATAGGCCTGCTCAGTTGCTCTTGCCAATCAAAGCCCAAAATGAAATATGCAGTGGACCTCTTATCCACCGGCCATAAATAATTAGGAATAAGCAGATGCGTGATATCTAAAAGAATGAGCAAATTAGCATATAAATGTGAATCTACTACGAAATACTTATAAAAAAACTCTTATAATGACTCTTATATTACTTCTTCGTTAAGCTTCTGAAATTTTATCATACATTTCACAAACATTATTAATTTAGATTTCATTTGGGACAATTGTTTTTACTATTTTTTAAAATAGTTTTATAATACAAAAAATTTTAGTTCAAAAAAAAATTTGTGCTAAAAATTTACTTTATAGGACAATAAAAAAGCTATCCCAGTTTGGGATGACTTTCTTTCTGCTTCATAAAGCAAATTTTTAATACCAAAATTAAAAATTTTATATTAGAAAGCTGCTTTAAGAAGCAAAAGAAAATCTTCCCAAACGAAGCCTTAATTTAATTGATGCATGCAATTTAAAAAAAGTTACTTCTTTTCATCATTAATAAACATTGTAATAACGCTTAGTAATTTTTTATTATATCTTACTCTTTTTTTTCTCTTCAAACACATAATATATTAAAATAACTTACAATTATATAAAAAATGTGATGAGAAGTTCTTATCTATGAAAAGATTCATGGAGAAAATTATTTCTTTAAGAACTCGAATTCAAGTAACATATTTTATAATATCCCTCAGATTTAAATAAAAAAAAAAGAATTCCTTTAAGTATAGACCCCTCGCAGGTGAGCAACTTAATTAGTTTTTATAAGAACAATAACATTTAAATTTTATATATTAGAAGAAGATATAATCAAGAAACAAAATCACAACTTCAGTCAAATGAGAGCTCAAGAAAGACACTGGCAAGAGAACAAGTGAGTTTGCAAAACTTGCAATGTTTGATTTCAATGCACAAATACCATAAGTAGAATTTTTGGGCAAATATGGCAGAGAGGGTATTTGTAGATTTGTTGTTTAACCATGGAGTTTCTTATATCTTGGAATACATTTACATTCATTATAATAAATTAAACCTTAATTGAAGTTAATGCTATATTGGTCAACTTGTATAACTATAGTAATCAATATAGCATTACGATGCATTTATAGTGTATCACTACAAAAATATTACACGTCATATAATGAACAATATTAATTTATTATGGCATAATAATAATCAAAGAATCATTGAAACAATGATACATAACTAGGGGTGAAAGTGAGCCGCGAGCCTAGAGCTTGAGCTCGAACTCAAACTCGAGCTCGTTTATTAAACAAGCTCAAGCGAAACGAGCTCAAGTTTGAGCTTGATGAGGCTCGGCTCGTGAGCTTGCGAGCCAGCTCGAATCACTCTATATATTTTTTTAATAATTTTTTTAAATTTATTATATTTGAATATTATTAAAAATTAATAATAAATATTTTTTTTTTAAAATCCCACCTAAATCCACAATTTGAGGTGGACAATGTGTTAGGCTCAAGGCAGACGATGTTAGGCGCGAGGCGGACAACGCATTAGGCGCGAGGCTCGAAATTCATATGTTGTCTAGGGTTTGTTTTTTCCTCTTCTCCATCTCTTTGTCGTTGTCATTCGACGATGTTCATCCTGTTAGATTGGAAGTCATGACGAGAAGTGGGCTCGCTGATTCAAGGCTTGAAAAACCACGGAAGACATCGGAGGACGATCGGATCGCTCGTGGAAGACTACCGGACCGCAGAAGATGCCTAAGGCTTGCGAGCCAGCTCGAGCTCGTTTCCAATGCAACGAGTCAAGCTCGAGTTCAAGTTGAGTTTCTAACTGATGAGCTGAGCTCGATAAGGCCAATAGTTAACTCGACTCGACTCATTTGCACCCCTGTATATAACTATAGTCAAATTATGATCCATGTCATAGACAACATGACACCATGAACAACTCTTTGCAATGAGAGACGATTGAGACCAATTAAAGCATCCAAATTTGTTTTCCACTTTAAGAATAAAAAAGAGCCATCCAAAATTTGTTATCATCTAATCCCCATTCAGTTGCAGTCAAATGATAGATGTGACGCTATGGTGGCTAAAATGCTTTGGGTATGTCAAAATAGTCAGTCAAATTAGAAACATTATCAGAGCAATAGCTTTTTGTAATAAGAAAATCAACCATAATTCTTGTTATAGATGTTATCTCACGATAAGATTGGGTGAGGGAAACATGCACATCACAAATTTTGTGACAAGCATAGAATTTGTTGCAAAATACATTTGTAGCATAAATAAATGAGTTGTAGGAGGTCTCCCAGGTTATGTTTGGTGAGTGGGTTCGATCATAAAACTACTTGTAAAGCCTGTTATATAGAGCTTCTTATAATCCATTTTATGATATTTACACGTGCAAACATATGATACAAATATCAGATATATTTGGCACATTCATCATAGTTACAATATGCAAACAACATATGAATATACTAAAATGTTAAACTGATAATACAAACCTAATAATAACATATGAATATACCAGATTGTGACTATGTGTAGCAAATAGAATGGAATCTCTTGAATGTTTAATGATAGTCCCTTCCTTCATAGCAGAATAGACAAGAAAGCACATCCATGCACAGTCTCTAATCATATCTTTTACATTAAACAAAATAAGGTTACATGTTTTTTAAATCCAAGAATCAAGGTTTTGATGTAAGCCAAAAAAAGCTGATTTTATTTGATTATTTTTACTGTAGATGGCTCCATATAAGAAGTCACAAATAAATTGAGACATCGGTGGGATGGTGTGTGGAGAATGGAGTGGAGTGGGTACCAAATGAATATGAGTTTGGGCTTATTTAGGTGGCTGATGGGTATGATTTATATGGGTATCAAATAATCTCTTTTTAAGCTAACTAATGTGTATCATAATGATGATTATGACTTAATATATGCTATGATAGTAGGTGTTGAGCATCTTATGATATGACCGCTATGATAATAGGTGTTGAGCATCTTATGATATGATCACGTGCTTTCATTTTTCCATCACCGAATGAAATGAATCATGAAAGTTATGTAATTATATGATAATTTATGTTTTTTCACATCAATGTTATTATTATAATATATGAATTATTTTATAAATTATTAAGATCATTATGATTTAATATCAATACTAATGGTAGGCTTTTATATATATGGGTGTCTTAATATACATGATATGATTTTGACGATTATGAGCATGACATACTAAATGATAACCTGACATATACGACTACACATGAACTTTAACATATGGCTAATTGATTATTAATCAGTTATCATTCACGTGTTATGTAATGAACATATAATGATTTTATGTTCTGTCATGCATATTATCAATACAATGGATGTGATGATAAGCAAAAAGATAAAAAGGAATGAGTGGAGGATGAACAACCTTTAAAAATTTATTGAAAGATTTTCAAATATATAGTCAAAGATAGAGTTATGGCAACAAGGCAAGCATACCTAGAGGGAAAAAAACATATATTTCAATGAATGTCAAATGAAAAACATTAGAGACTTACCTACCCATAGCACTGAAAGATAATGTTGATTATTAAATATGGTGTGGGGCAGAGCTTGGGTGACAAGGTGTAGCTGTAGAGGAGAAAGAAGAGGGATGAGTAATGTCAAAGGAAGATGATTAGAGAGCAAGGAATAAGCTATTTACCCATCCTTAATGTCAAGAAACGAAGCTTGAAAGCTAGGGGGGGGGGGGGGGGGGGGGTTTCAAAAGAATATAATGACAAATTTAGGCTGGGTTGCATAAAATAGGAGTTTGCAACTAGCTCATATCTATGGTTACAAAACTTGTCATGAAACAAATAGATTTTTCGTTGTGAAAATTGATCAATTTATATCAATTTTGTTTTAGTTCAAATTGATATACATTCATACATTTTCATAAATTAATTTATTGATTTCAATTTTAAGTATGAGGTTTTTGTGAACCATAAGAAATGAAGGAATCACCATCATATGCTTGATCTCAACTATTTAAGATTAGCTTTATAATTACATTTTTCATCTCCTATTACTAAGCATTTCTAAGGTTTTTTTTTTTATGAACCAAGTTATACTTAAAATTGATGAATCTTGATCAATTTAATAAAAATTAAATGGCCATTCTCAATTCAATGGTATACAAATCAATTTTGTACAACTAATACATGTGAAATAAATCAAACAATACTATATCAATCTAATGTTTATTGAGCAAAACCAAGCCAAATTATTTTTTTCTTTTGTTTCTCAGATTAGTAAAAAAGGTTGATCAAGCCTGAACCAAACTATTATTAACAGTTTCATTTTAGATTTTATCAATTCAATTTCATTTCCCAATTTAAGTATTTAATTGGGTTTGATTTGATTCAGAGTCATAATTAATTTAAAATCAAACCAATCATGATCGACCATATTTTTTGCACCCTAAATGTAATTGTCACTTCATTTTCCTAAATCATTTCCAATTAATCTAATTCAATCATATGATTTCACTTCTTCTTTTTTTTACATTAGAATATAGGGCTTGATGCAACCCTAATTTGGGCTAATATTGCAGGACTTTAATCTAATATTAAATTAATAAGAAGTCCAACATAAATAGTAGGGTGGAAAAAGAAAGATCAATTCATTGAGTACTCACTTGGCGTCAAAATCGGGTTTCGAGTCGGGTTCAGGTCGAACCCGAATTAACCCGGGATTCAAACGGGTCAACCCTAACCCGACCCGGGTATGTAAACAGGTCGGAAATTCTGACCCGGACCCGACCCGTCGGGTTGGCGGGTTAACCCAACTTAACCCGGAACGAGCTGGAGCCTGGACGGCGGGCGGCGGAGCGGCGGGCTGGGCAGCACGTCTGCGAGCAGGCTACTGCCCTTGCATGGGCAGGCGAGCGCAGGCGGGCGGGCAGGCGAGCTCGGGCAGTAGCGCCGACGGCCAGGCAGGGTGCGGGCAGCTTCGGCGGGCGCGCGGGCAGCCGTGCAGGGAGCGGGCAGGTACGCGGGCAGCCGGGGCAGAGCGGGCAGCGCATTTCAACCGGGTTTTCGGGTCAACTCGGCAACCCGTCAGGTTAACCGGAACCCCACCCATTTTTCAAACAGGTCGATTTTGGGAACCTGAACCCGACCCGTTTTGAAATTGGGTCGGGTCAAACTCGAAATTTTTGGGCCGGATTTGAGTGGCGTGTCAAATATTGACACCCCTACCATCAAAGATTAGGTGGAAGATAGATAATCAAAGTAGTTTAGATTGATTATGGCTTATGTATGTGTAACATATTTCTATATAATTAATAATATTTTATAATAGTTATAATTTTAAAATAAGTAAATTAAATTTAATAGTATAATTATTTATCTTCTTTTCCTTCTTTTTTCTACCTACATGAACAAATTAATTTATTTTAGATTTCCATCTTGATAACTTAAAATATGTAAATTTATTAGTTGAACAACACGTCTCGCTATGTTGAATGGCTAAAATAGAGAAATTTAATATCATTCAAGTCGACATAAAATTGAATCCAAAATTCCACTTCCTCATATTGGACTAAGTTTAATAATGTTTAACACTAAGGCTTCGTTTGGGACGGCTTTTTTTATTGCTTCTTAAAACGATTTGTATTACTAAAATTTAATTTTGTACTAAAACTTCATTTTAAGAAGCAATAAAGAAAACCATCCCAAACGAAGCCTAAATTGATCCAAATGAGAGTCTACATGAAACCTAGTTAGATCTTATATAGATTAGAATTTCCCTAATCTAAAATTTGACCAATTTAAATGCCTAGTCAATAGTATGGTTAGTGTTTTTTGCCAATTATATTTAGGTTTCATTTGGGACAACTTTCATACCGTTTTTTAAAATAATTTTTTAATACAAAAAAATTCATGACCTTGAAATTTTTGTACTAAAATATTATTTTAAAAAGCAGTAAGAAAGTGGTCACAAACAAATCCCTAGACTAGCATTTATTCATGTGTCTGAATTGATTAGATTCAACTAGTTGAGGTTAAAAAGTCTAATTCAACATATTAATGATTTATAATTTTATATTCTTTTTAATTATAAAGTGAAACATTATCACTCCAACAATTTTTTTAATTACCTATTGTTGCGGGCTAGAATATACGCGGCGATAGAGTTAAAATGCTACGTCTTAGCATTGTACGGATATCCAGCTCACACACAGAGAACACAAGATTTTTACGTGGAAAACCCTGAAAAGGGTAAAAACCACGGGGCATGGCCCAATTGAAATGATTCCACTAGAACTTGAGTAGATTACAGGGGGCTGACTCGCCTTTAAGGGCAATCAGACTACAAGTATCACCCGTAGGGTGCAAGTTAGAAGCTTGTGAGGCCTAAGGTCGCTCTGGCAGAACTTCGGGGTCACCCGGCGGTCTGGCAGAGTTTTGGTCCCTAGGTAGTTGTTGGGCAGAGTTGAGGAAGTTAAATGGTGGTCCGGCGGAACTCCGGCGTCAGGCAGTGGTCCGGCAAAGAGCAGGGCCTCAGGTTGTCGTCCGGCGAAGAGCAGGGCCTCAGGTTGTCGTCCGGCGAAGAGCAGGGCCTCAGGCGGTGGTCCGGCGAAGAGCAGGGCCTCAGGCGGTGGTCCAGCGAAGAGCAGGGCCTCAGGCGGTGGTCCGGCGAAGAGCATGGCCTCAGGTGGTGGTCCGGTGAAGAGCAGGGCCTCAGGTGGTGGTCCGGCGAAGTGCAGGGCCTAAGGTCGTGGTCCGGTGAAGTGCAGGGCCTCAGGTTGTGGTCCGGCGAAATGCAGGGCCTCAGGTGATGGTTCGGCGATGGTCCGACGGAGTAACGGCGTCAAGGCGGTGGTCCGGCGGCGGTCGAGGAAGAGCGAGAGGGCAAGAGCTCTCTCTTCTTTTCCTTAGGATTAAGTGTCCCTTTTCATGAGAAATGGGGTCTCTATTTATAGATTTTAGTGAGTAGCATGACCCGTAAATAGGTGGAAGATCAAGGGTAGTTAGGGAGTGGTCGAATGGATGGCCGATCTTGAATCCCTTGATCATAGACCGTTCGCTGGACATTTGAAGGTCTTAATGGTGTCGGAATTTGGTGATCTTGGGCTCGTTGCATTTGTCTCGTCGAGACGCTCGATTCGACTATAAGGATGTCATATTTGGAGACCATTTGGTAATCCAAATTATGGTTTGAACCTTTCAATAGCGCTTCTAACTCTTGATTTGGACTCATTTGGGCTCGGATTGGGTTGAATTTGTTATCGTTGGGTTTGTATTTCCGAGACGCTCAGTTCAACTGTAAGTTTGCTGGAATCGGAGTTCGGATGGTCCCAAAATTAATTTTGGAAGTTTCCAACTTGATTTTGCCTCGAGATTCGTGCCCGATCAAGATAATTTTTTGATGACGTATCATCTCTAACCTGTGTTCTTTCCATTGTCTACAAAAAGCCTTCAAAGTCAAGAAATTTATCATATTAAGTCTTTTAATTTGGATTCATTCAAAATTTTTATCATATAAGAGAGCTCAATTTACAATCTTGTCTATATATGCTTCGTTTGGGATGACTTTCTTACTGCTTTTTAAAGCAGTTTTCTAGTACAAAAATTTTTTGAACTAGAAATTTTTTTACTACAAAGCTGCTTTATAAAGCAATAAGAAAATTATCACAAACAAAACCATAATCACAAAACAATCTCTTTTAAGTCTCAAAGAAAGACTTAAAGTTGATTCATCATTAGAAGTTATGTTTTATTTGGCAAAGCTAGTCCAAATTTTGTAGTTACTTGATCAAATCAATAAAGAATTATTTGATCAAATCATAATTATGTAATAAAGCGACTCCAATTGTATGGACAGATTCTTCATTTTTAGCTGTAGCTCAAGATGAGCATTTCCCACTAAACAAAGCTATTAATTATGAACCCAAATAATAATGAACAGAAAGCAATCATTCAGGGAAGGCCAAATAAAGAAGGGCCACTTTCACTTGTATACAAATCCTTTATTTATCACAATATAAATATTGTGTTGTAGTTGGGCCATCCCAATCTTTCATTTCATTTTGGATGATGAAGAAAAATTTTTAAAAAAAAATTATTTTTGAAATCCTATTGCTAAAGTTTATGCAAATATGCCTTTTGTTAATAATAATAAATTATTAAAAAAACTAATTTGAAGTTGAGCTCAAAGTTTCATAAGAAGGGTAAAGTCTATCATTAAATAGTTGAGCTCAAAGTTTCTAAAAAGTTCTGAGAAATTAGTTCAATAGCTTGAAAATGTATAGTTATCCTACTAGTTTTTCAGATGAAGTCATTTGGAAGATGTTCAAAGAGATTGATGATTTGAAAATTGAAGTTGCCTTAGTGGAAATTCATGGAATCATCTTGGTCAAGTTAGTTTCTTGTGGATGAGTTTATTCTATACCATCTAATAAGATGTAGAACTATTTGTCAAAAGAAAACTTAGGATCCCATGTTTTACTTCTGATTTGTAGATTTTGGGATGCCTCTCCACGATGAATTCAAGAATGCACCAACCTCTTTAGTATGGTGCGTTGTAGTTAGGGGTGTAAACGAGTCGAGTCGAGTTGAGCTCAAGCTCAATCATGCTTAACTCGAACTCGGCTAGTTGGCCAATTCGTGAGCTCGAACTCGAGCTCAAATAGTGTGCTCGAGCTCGATTCGTGGCAATAGATGCGGGCTTGTGAGCCAATTCGCGAGGCCTAAGAATAACGGGCCGACTTGATTCCGCCTTCCACTTTTGCTTTCACCTCTGGTTTCGGTTCCGCCTTCTACTTCTGCCTCCGCTTTCGCTTCCTCTTCAGCCTCCGCTTTTGCTTTCGCCTCCGCTTCGGCACTTTAGCCTTTTATTTGTTGTTCCACCTTCCGCTCCCGCTCGAGCAGCTCGACAAGTGAACGAGTCGAGCAACAACTCAAACGAACTCGAGCTCGATTATCCAACAAGCTCATAAATTTGCTTGAGCTTGAGGTAGAAACTCAATAAGTTCGGCTTGTGAGCTCGTTACCAAGTCGAGCTTGAGCAAGCTGACGAGCCGGCTTTATTTTTCATATATCATTATTATTATTTAAAGTGAAAAATTCATTTTTGAGTTTATAACACTTGATCATAATTTTAGTCCTAATTTATAAAATCATCCTTTAACATGTTGCTTGTTAACGTGAAATGATTAAAGTATTGATTGGTCTTAGTTTAATGGGTTTCTTTCTTTCTTTATGAGATGAGTCCTTAGTTTTTTATGGGTAAGTTCCTTAAACTATTTCTAGGGCGAGTTTCTTGACCCCTATAGGAGATGAATTCCTTGATTTTTTATTAATAATCATAATTTTAACTCAGTTGTTCATATAATGATAGACATTGCCCTTTGCTAACAACAAAGAAATAGAACTTGCTAATGAAGAGTTTCATTTTTATTATAAATTAAAATTTTTATATGTAATACCCATTGCTATAGAGTTTCAACTCATTTGATCTATTCTAGTGAGTTTACATGAATTCACATGCATATTATCTTTTCTGGACATTTTATATGTATTTTGAATGTTTTGGTATACATGTGATCTATTTTGGAGCGGCCCAACGGGTTCTTTGTGCAGAAATTTGAAAATGAAGTTTTTTCTTGGGAGTGTTGTTGCACTGATTCGGGGCATTGTGGTACTAAGCTCTCGGGTCCTGGTCATTTTATTATGAATAATGTCGGTGTTGCGGCACCGCTGCTAGGTCAAAATTTTAATAAATATTAACTTTCACTTAAAATGAAAAATGCTTAAATCATCTCCCCTGAATGCTAGCTAGAGAGAGAGAGAGAGAGTGAGAAAGTATGGTTCGAGTTGCTTCAGTTAGTTTTTTACTATTGGCCCAGTTCGGAATATTATCCGAGTCAAGGTTGGTAATTTTTTGTCTATCTCAGTTTTTAATATTGTGTAATTCTTGGATTTTTATCAAAATTATAAATCTACAACATAAAAATGAGAATAACTTCACATCTGCTTACATTTCACTACGTAACTTTTGATATGTAGCCTGTAAGAATATTCTGAACATTTTCATATTTTATTTAAAAGCTTTTGTTGGTTAGTTCTTGAAAATTTGTTATTTTGACAATTTGAAAATAATTGTGATCTCAGAAACTAATGCTATTATATAATAAAAGCTTCAAAGAAGTGTTCTGAACAACCTCTGATAATTTGGTACAAATCAGAAAATATAAATTTCTGATTAGTTTACTGAATATTTTGGCTATCGGTATAATATTATGTGATATTCTGTGTTATAATAATTATTATTTGAAATGCGATTATACATATGCTTACCTACTTGAAATGCATTATTTTTGAGAAAGTTTGATGTTGCGAGGAAGTTTTGCTATGCTGAACGCACTTGAGAGTTATAAGGGTCTGATTCTATTTGAAAACTTCTGAATATCTGTCGTGCTAAGTATTTGGGAGCTATGAGGGCATATTTTATGATATGTTAGTATAAAGAGTTATAAGGGCCTAAATTCTCATATTTGTTAATGTTGGGAGGTATAAGCGCTGAGAAAAATCTATTAATTTCTACTTTAATATAAGAAGTGCTTGTTTATTTATGTTTTGAACAAAGTCTATTTAATTTCTCTATCTTTCACCATTATTCTGCTTAGTAAAATCACTTGTTCATGACTTTTTTTCTATTCATCTGAAATAATTATTGGGTTAAAGGTTTAAACTTTAAATTGGTTGGTATGACCCACTAAGCTGTATTAGGTCACACCTATTCTTCCTTCTGCATTATGTTTACAATTTTTTGAGTTTGGTTTTGAATTTAAAATATATATCTCTCTTCATTATTTTCTCTTTTACTTCATATATATATATATATATATATATATATATATATATATATATATATATATATATATATATATATATATATATATATATATATATATATGTGTGTGTGTGTGTGTGTGTGTGTGTGTGTGTGTGTGTGTGTGTGTTGTGGGCTAGAATATACGCGACAATAGAGTTATAATTTTATGTCTTAGCATGCACGGATATCAAGCTCGCACACAAAGAACACATGATTTTTACGTGAAAAAATTCTGAAAAGGGAAAAAACCACAGGGTCTAGCCCAATTAAAAATGATTCCACTAGAATTTGAGTTGCATACAGTGGGCTGACTTATCCTTGAGGGCGATCAGATTACAATTGTCAATGGTATGGTGGTAGTCTAGTGCCAAATGGTATGAAAGTCTGGAGTCACTTGGAAGTTTGGGTGTCAGTTGGTAGAACTACGGTATTCGTCGGTGGTCCGGTGGAACTCCGGGCGTCAGGTTGTGGTCTGGCAAAACTCCTGGAAAAATGTCAGGTGGTGGCCCGAAGGAACTCCGGGTGTCAGGTGGTGGTCCAGCAGAACTCCAAGCATCTAGTGGTGGTTCGGTGGAACTACCGATCTCAGGTGGTGGTCTGGTTAAACTCAGGGCGTCAGGCGGTAGTCCGGTGGAACTCCAAGCCTCAGGTGGTGGTCTGGAGGAACTCAAGGCATCAGGCAGTGGTCTGGCAAAACTTAGGACCTCAGGTGGTGGTCCGGTGGAACTCCGGGCCTCAAGTGGTGGTTTGGCATAACTCGGGGCGTCAGGCGGTGGTATGGCTAAACTCAGGGCCTCAGGTGGTGGTTCGGTGGAACTCCGGGCCTCAGATGGTGGTCTGATGGAACTCCGGGCCTTAGGTGATAGTCCGGTGAAACTCTGGGCCTCAGGTGGTGGTCCGGTGGAACTCCGGGACTCAGGTGGTGCTCTGGCGGAACTCCGGGCTCTAGCTGGTGGTCTGGCGAAACTCAGGGTGTCATGCGGTGGTCCGGTGGAACTCAGGGCCTCAGGTGGTGGTCCGACAGAACACCAGGTCTCAGGTGGTGGTCCGGTGGAACTCCGGGCCTCAAGTGGTGGTCCGGTGAAACACCAAGCCTCAGGTGGTGGTTCGGTGGAACTCCAGACCTCAGGTGGTGGTTCGGTGGAACTCTGGGCCTCAGGTGATGGTCTAGCGGAACTTTAGGCCTCATGTGGTGGTTCGGTGAAACTCAGGGTGTCAGGTGGTGGTCCGGCGGAACTCTGGCAGTGGTCGAGGAGGCTAGGAAGCAAGAGTGATCTCCAATCTCTTTCTTTTTTTCTTAGATTTAGGGGTACATTTTCATGAGAAAGGAGGGGTTTATTTATAGATTTCTTAGAGTAGCATGGCCCATAAATAAAAGGAAGATTAAGGGTAAATAAGGAGTGGTTTGGATGGATGGCTAATGTTGAATCCCTTGATCGTGGATTGTTTGCTAGACATTTAAAGGTCTTAGTGATGTCAGAATTTCATGATCTTAGGCTCGTTAGATTGGTCTCGTCGAGACGCTCAATTCAACTATAAGCATGTTACATTTGGAAACCTTTTGGTAATCCAAATTGTGGTTTGAAACTTTCAATAGTGCTTTGGGCCCTTGATTTGGACCTATTTGGGCTCAGATTGAGTCGAATTTGGTGTCGTTGGGTTCGTATTTTTGAGACATTCAATTTGACTATAAGTTTGCTAAAATTAGAGTTTAGATGGTTCTAATTTTAATTTTGAAAGTTTTCAACTTAATTTTACCTTGAGATTCGTGCCCAATCAAGATAATTTTTTGATGATGTATCTATTGCCCCCTATTTTTAGATGTCAAAGCCTGTAAAGTCTAAAAATATATATTATAGCTTTTGGGGAATTTTTGACACTATTTAAAATTTGGAAAGAATCCAATCTTGGGTGTAGAGGTCCTGAATAGCTTTAAAAGTGTCAAAACTTAGTCTGAAATGTCAAAAAATAGTTCCCGGGACTCTAAAAATGCCTGAATTGAACTTTCCATGCCAAAAATTAGACCGTGATGCAAAATTGGCCCACTTGATCTGCTAGCATACACATCATGTCCCTGACTTGATTATGAGACCTACATTAGCCATGCATGTGGCCCATATGGGCCATGCTCTTTGGTCTGCCCAAGTTCATGAATGTGGGCTAATAGTAGAGTAATGGGTTGGGTTGAGCCATGGCTTATTAGTGGAGTAGTGGGAAGGTGAGAGTTATGGGCCGTTAGTGAAGTAGTGGGAAGGTGGGATTTATGGGCCATTAATGGAGTAGTGGGAAGGTGGGATTTATGGGTTATTATTGAAGTAGTGGGAAGGTGCCATTAGTGGAGTTGTAGGAAGGTGTCATTAGTGGAGTAGTGGGAATGTGGGATTTATGGGCCATTAGTAGAGTAGTGAGAAGGTGCCATTAGTGGAAAAATGGGAAAGTGCCATTAGTTGAGTGGTGGGAAGGTGGGAGTTATGGGCCATTAGTGGAGTAGTGGGAAGGTGGGGTTCAAATATTATATATATATTTACAACTTCCCCAACTTCCTCCTCCTCTCTTTTTTCACTATAAATACCCTGTTAGGGGTATGAAAAAATTTGCCCCTTCTCCTTTTCTCCTCTTCTCCTCAGGCTGAGGCCTTCCGTTAGTCTTGTTCAGGTCTAGAGCCCCTTATTGAGTAAGAGTCTCCTCCTCCTTTCCTCTTTTCTTCCCTTCTTCTTCTCAGGCTGAGGCCTTCCCCTGGTCCTATTCAGGCGGTATCCCCTGTCTAGGTCTAGGGCCCCTCATTGAGTAGGAGTCTCATTCTCCTTTTCTCTTTTCTTCCCTTCTTCTTCTCAGGCTGAGACCTTCCCCTTATCCTATTCAAGCGGTATCCTCTATCCAGGTTTAAGGCCCCTCACTGAGTAGGAGTCTCCTCCTTTCCTCTTTTCTTCCCTTCTTCTTTTTAGGGTGAGGCCTTTCCGTAGTCCTGTTCAAGTGATATCCCCTGTTCAGGTTTAAGGCCCCTCATTGTGTTAAAAGGACCTTTTTTTGCTTCCCATTCTCTCCCCTTCAATCCTCTTCCTATAAGGGAGGCCTTCCCCTATCTTTAGATAAGTGGTATCTCTTATCTAACTGTAGGGCCCCTCCCTATACAGAGGTCATGACAGGGGATCACCCTTCTTCGAGAGATCCCATGACTAAGAGAGATTTACACCCGTAGTTGGTTGGTGATGGAGGTCGGAAAGACTGTTGTCAAGAGATGGAGGTCAGAAGGATCATAGTCGGAGGGCGACATTGATCATAAAAATTATTATCTGGCAATGAAGGTCGAAAAAACCATAATTTAGGGATGGAGGTCAAGGAGGATCGTAGTCGGCGGGCGACAGAGGTTGGAAAGACCATAGTTGGAGGGCGACAGAGGCTATAAAGACCGTTGTCTAGTGATGGAGGCTGGAAGGACCGTAGTTAGTGGGTGACGAAGGTCGGAAGGGTCGTAGAAGAAGGGCAATGGAGATCGGAAGGGTCATAGATGAAGGGCAATGGAGGTTGGAAGGACTGTAGCCGAAGGGCCACAAAGGTCATCAAGATCATTGTCTGGCAATGGAGGTCGAAAGGACCATAATTTAGCGATGAAGGTCAGGGAGGACCGTAGTTGGCGGGCAGCGGAGGTTGAAAAGACCATAGTCGGAGGGCGACAGAGGTTATAAAGACTATTATTTGGTGATGGAGGCTTGAAGGATCATAGTTGGTGGGTGACGAAGGTCGGGAGGACCGTAATCTGGTGATAGAGGTCGAAAGGACCGTAGTAGGTTGGCATCGGAGGTCGAAAGGACTGTAGTTGGCTGGCGATAGAGGTCGAAAGGACCACATCAGGCGATGGTCCGACAGAACTCAGGGCCTCATGTGGTGGTCCGATGGAACTTAGGTTTAGGGGTCCCTTTTCATGGGAAAGGAGAGATTTATTTATAGATTTTCTAGAGTGGCGTGGCCCGTAAGTAGGAAGAAGATCAAGGGTAAATGGGGAGTAGTTTGGATGGACGACCGATGTTGAATCCCTTAATCGTGGATCATTTGCTAGACATTTAAAGGTCTTATAGTTGGATTCATCTCGTCAAGCCGCTCGATTCGATTATAAGCATGTCACATTTGGAAACCTTTTGGTAATCCAAATTGTGGTTTGAACCTTCCAATAGTACTTTGGGCCCTTGATTTGGACCCATTTGGGCTCGGATTGAGTCGAATTTGGTGTCGTTGGGTTTGTATTTTCAAGATGTTCAATTCGACTATAAGTTTGTTAAAATTAAAGTTCAGATGGTCCTGATTTTAATTTCAAAAGTTTCCAACTTGATTTTGCCTGGAGATTCATGCCTGATCAAGATAATTTTTCGATGATGTGTGTGTGTGTGTGTGTGTGTGTGTGTGTGTGTATATATATATATATATATATATATATATATATATATATATATATATATATATATATATATATATATATATATATATATATATATATATATATTGTGCTGAATCTTAAAGCAAAATGAAGCCCATTAAGCAAGGTTTAATATTCAGTTTGATTGTTTATTACCTGTAAAGTAAATTTTGAGAAAGTAATAGGGGGTGTCCAAATCAGGTTGCCAGTCGAACTCAGAACTGACTTGATGCTATTTGACACGATACGAACCCAACCCATTTTTGCAAATGGGTCATAAAATTCAACTCGGACCCGACCCATTGGGTTTCTGGGTTGACCCGACCCGACATGAAACAGTTATGGCCAATAAAGCGCGCGAATGGGAGGAACTTCATCGAAGAGGCGACTCATCTCATCGAAGTCGTAGGACACTAGGACTGAAAGGAACGTCGTCAAAGCCGGAGAAGAGGAAAAGCAAACCTTATTACGAAGTTGGAGAAGAGGAAGGAACGTCGGGGTCGACGGAGGAAGAGGCGGGGCTGCGGGACGGTGGTGGGACGGCGGGGCCGCGAGGCGGCGAGAGAGGCAAATGATAACGTTGGCAAGGCCATTAGGCCGGGTTGACTCGTGAGTGCGGTTGTGCGGGCGGGAATCAGGATTTCGTGTACAGGGAGTTAGGGTCGGGTCGGTACTGAGTCATTCTCGCATTTCCGGGTCAACCCGAATCCGACCTGATTTTTTAAATAGGTCGGTTTGTTGAACCCGAATCCGACTAGTTTGACAAACGGGTTGACCCTAACTTGAAATTTTTGGGTCGGGTTTTCAGATCGTGTCAAATATTGGCAACCTAGAAAGCATGATGTTGAAAGGACTTTTGAATACCATCATAATTCTAACTCATATCTTTTAAAGGCAGTACCAACAAAGAAAGTTTAGTGTAAACCATCTTTTGTAAATATATATATTTTAGGCTTCATTTGGGAGAGTTTTTTTACAGCATTATAAACAGTTTTTTAGTACAAAAATTTTTAAAATAGAAAATTTTGTACTAGAAAATAACTTTAGAAAGTAGTACAAAAACTATCCCAAATGAAATCTTAATTACAGTCCTTTGATACATAAGAAATTTAGAATTAGTTGAGCTAAACTAATTACCTTAAAGCACTTTGAGTTGTCAAGTTTGGATAAAATTGATTTTAAATAATGATTAGTGATCACTTGAATAGAATGCGCTTGAAAATAAGGATGTAGTCATTTGGCAATGACTATTGAGACTCTAACTAACTAATTATTGCTTATTGTAACTCGACACTTCAAAGAACTTTTTTTACATGATAAAACACTTGTTGCTTTCAATCATTTTCCCTTTTAAAAATAGTACTAATAAGCATTTTCACATACTTCTAGGTGTAATAATAAGTCATAGGCTTTGTTTGAGACAACTTTCTTACTGCTTTTCAAAAGTAATTTTTTAGTAAAAACATACTTTGTACTTAAAAACTACTTTAGAAATAGTAATGAAACTGTTCCAAACAAAACGATAGTTGGTTTATGGGCATTAATTTTGCACTTCACTAAAAATGTTTTGCACTTCAATGAGTTTTGAAGAATGGTTAACATTTATCTATTAACTTTCAAATTAAGATGAGTGTAATATGCAACTCATTCTATTAATAGATGGAGTTATTTAGCTATTTTTGGAGGCAATATATCCAAACTTTATTTGACATTATCCTAATGCCTTCATGATTAAGAGTCATAAAATTTTCCCCATTATGAAGCTGATTTATAAAATCTTTAATATTTTGTCTTTCTGAATCTTAAAAATATAATATATCATCCCTTGATAAATCTTCTAATATTTTTCTGCCCGAATAATATGATATTGTAACAATATTATCCACAATCAAATGATGAAAGTTTTCTTTTTGCAATCAATAGGATAAATTTATATTTGATGATAACCTTAAAAGCAAGAAAATTCATTATTGTAGTGCATCTTCAATAATCAATCAATGTACCTCTTCATAATATAGGATCAAAGTCATTTTTCGGACTTTACTTTTTAGAACTCAATCATAATTTTTATTTGGTCAATATTTTTTAACTATTATGAATAACTTTTTTACTAAAAAAACTATTTTCTAGCTAGAAAACTTTTACGAAAGCTGTTTTCTCCGCAACTTTATAATCATCTTTAAAAAAAGCTACATATGTCTCAAATGGACCATAAGTATCTTAGTAGATCTATGCATTAGAAAATTTAACAACCATCCAAATCCAATTCCTTGGCAACTCTTGCAAGTTTCACAACAAGAGAGTTCAATAAGAGGAATTCCATTGGCGAATCCTCTTAGACAAATAAGCTGATGACAAGTTGATTGACCAAATTTGCGTTATCGTACATTCTTTTGAACAAAAAGCCTCGTGAGAACTATGTACAACATCAATACAATCCATGGTAAATATATCTCTTCTTAGGCAAATTGACAACTTAGTTCAAAGTTGAAGACTTGTGCTTCGGTTGGGACAATTTTCTTATTATTTTTAAAACAAATTTCTAGTAAAAAATTTCTTAAAAGCAGCAAAAAAAAATAGTAGTAAAAAATCATCCCAGACAAAATTTTGATGGAATGGATTCCAGCTTATATACTAGCTTGATAAATCCAATCCAAGCAAATATAAATATACAATAAACCAGTGAACAAAACTCTCACACCCATAAAAGTTAGCACAGGTGCAGCTATCAAAACTTGGCTTCACCCATCACTCATTTAAGGTTTTAAAGTGCTCAACAATACCATGCCAAGTCAGGACTGTACAAGTCTGTGGAAGTCTGAGAAGACATCACCAAGTGCTGAACACGACAAACATTAACATTTTAAAACCCTTATCCACTTATCCCTCTTCCTGTTATTCTCCAGGAGTATCCTTTACCTGATTAGCACCCATACTGAATTTCTGCATGAAAAAATCTCCATTAAATAACTACCGCACCAAGGACAATATAATAAAAGCTAGAGACGTTATGTATGTCTTACTGTTTCAATGGCCCACAAAATAATGCAGAAGGCGAGCTTCAATCTACCTCCATAAGTATGGCATGGCACAGCTGTCTTGATAAGAATTTATTGATCATCACATAGCTACTTTTATCTGTCTGATGATAAAGCTAATGATGCCAAAAACAGGAGCTTGTGTAGGTGATAATGCCAGTGATTAGATCATATTTTATAGGAAATTAGTGTCATTAGCAATTGAGTATGAATCCTATTAAAGTAAACAAGTAACAAAAAGAAAAAAAAATAACAGCAGAGTTTTACACAAAATTTAAAAAAAAAACTGCTCTTGATATGGAAGAAAGAATCTGTCCATACAATTGAAACTAAATCTCCTCTTTCATAAGGTTTAAACCTAAATCTCTTTCTACATCACAGTTACAATGCAGAATCCCCAGTCTCAAAGGCATCCGGGATTCAAATTTACACAACTAATGGCAATTTATGTTGCAGCATATCTTGCAGAACAATGCTTTTTCGCATCTACATCTACATATTTTCAACATATTTCTATTGTATATAATATAGTGCAAGAGAATATGCTATTATGGGTCAATAGCAAATCTTTTACAACATAATAATACAAATACAGTGTTGAAAATATGTTGACTTAAAGTAGATGTTACAAGCATTCCTCATGAAGACGAGGACAAATGAATGAAAGAAGGCTCAAATAAAACTGCACAAGTATAGAAATAATTTCCCAGCTAATCAATGCACAGAAAATCAACAAGGACCACTACAACTTTGATAAAGTTGTGGTCACGGCCAACCTGATAGAGCAAATTGAGCTCGTAATTGTTGCTTTGTAATCGAAAAAACATGAATGATTCACAGGTGTACCGGCAACCCATAGTTTTGGAATGCCCTTATTCTCCCATCCCATCCTGCAGTTACTATAACTTGGCCCCAGGAATGGGATGCCTTCTTCTGACAGGAAGTTCTTTGAAACTTGAATTGTGATTTACTAAGGCTGAAATTTTTTGCCATGCTAAAAGGGAGCTTCTCTTCCGGCCATGTTGCCGACCCCCAAGGAACAAAATCGGCAAAGAACTTATAGCTTAAGGTGAAATTATTGGAAAGTGAAAGGTATAGAATCTTATTGCCCATGTAGTCTACACGGCAAAGAAAGTCATCCAAACTCGATTTTCTGGAGAAACCCTGCCATGGTATCACGATGCATACGTTTCTTGAGGTGAAACGCTCAAAAGATTTGATGCTCTTCAACTTAGTCGAGGGGATATTATTCTGGTTCGAGTGGTTCCAGATATAGACATTCGAGTCCTCGCTAGCAGAAACTATATGTTGTCCATCAGAAGTGAATGTTGCTGATATCTTACTTCCAGTATTGCGAAGGCCTGGTGAGGAATAAAGCTGATATGTTTGAGAAACACATTGAGGGCCTCAAATGACATAAGTAATATTTCAATACCTTTGTATTTAGAGACAACATTGATCCCTTCAAGGATTCGTATTACTGAGTCTGCAGATGTAACCATTAGCTTACTACTGCTGCTTGGGCAAAACTGGGGAGTGAAAGATCATCAGTTAAAAAACAGCATAATCAGATATGCAATATTTTCATTTTATATCAGTGAAAATGTTAACCTGAAAGCCAGTTATCCTCTTGTCTAATGACTTCTTTTTACCCACAAATGAAACCATAGAATCCAGTTGGAGGTCATCATCTGAATTGCATGAATGGAGAAGAGAAGTTAAGAATTTAAGATACTACTATAAATTTGAAAAAGAGATGATGGGAAGGAACAACTTGAAAATGTCAAAGATGACCAATATTATCTAACTATTGATGCAAATACAGCCAGACAGAAATATGAACCATTCCGTGAACTCCATTTTTATTACAAATTACAAGATTAATACATCAAAGAAAACTTGCTCATATAGACATCGGATGGGTTTACAAGAACAGGTAACAAGGTAACAAGGAATGGATTAACAAGAAAAATGCTAGTAACAGGATGAGAAATACAATTATACGATTAGTTAGAATGTAGTGCACAACAAAAAAATGATTGTCCAAAAGGGACAACTGAAACAGATTTAGATGGATGGTACAGCCAAAAAGGACAACACTAAAAGTGACAGGATGGTCCAAAAGGTTGTCCCAACAAAAGAAAAATGAAATTTAAGAAAGGATAAAGGCTTAATATGCAAGTCTTACAGCCCACTCAAGGTCTATGAGCTTGCTTTTGCCCCATGAATGAATTGGTAAGGAAAATCATAATAACCACTTTGGTCAATGTAATATTATAACTTATACTGTACCAAAGTTCCCTCGATATATCTTGTTTTTTTTTTTTTTTTTGCACGGACAACAGGTTAATATAAAATTATGTAAATCTTTTAGCTTGTGAAAAATAAAACCCTCAACATTAAAACAGTTTGGCATGAATACCTCTAATTACTTCACTAAAATATCTCTAGATATCAAGTTTATACAATTCAAGGAATGCCAAAAAAAAAAAAGAAAAAAAGGAAAGAAGCCAAAGAGATATTCTATTTTAATGATGCCTTCGAAAAGTTCATTTCAATATATTACATTCAAGCATAAAATAAATTCCCTAATAATGTAAATATTTTAATGATCTCTAAAACAATCTATTTTAGTTAAAATCATTGAGGGACAACATAAAATTTGATAGTATATAACACGATAATTGATAGAGTAAGGTTCATTCAGGTGTAACATGAAAATATACTCTGCAAATTGGTGAAGAAAGAGCATATTTTTATGGTATGCACCTGATGTAACATAAAACCGACAATCACCCATCATGGAACCAACAACCACTCCCTACATAAACCAAACAGATGTATTAATTCACAAACACCCAGTAGATTTCAAAGACAGCTTCAAAATAACAAAAACTAATAAATTACCTTCCCATCTGGGCGATAACAGACTGCTGTGACTATTTGTTTAACATCTGTCCAATTCACAACACGACATGCTGGAATTTCCCAGATGCGAACTTTACCATCTATAGATCCACTAACAAAATAGTTCTCATCAGTCGGATTAAACTGAACGCAAGTCACTGCAAGAAAGTCATCAAAAGGATAAATTCAGCTACTGCCTTACAATCTAGCTTATAAAAAGATTGGTACAAGGATCATATAGTTTATAAAATAATGAAGGCTCACCATAGTCATTATGAGCAAAAACTTTAAGGCAAACATCGGACCCCAATTGCCACAATCGAACAGTTTTATCAACAGAAGATGATAGCAGGCACTGCAAGCAGAATTTATTCTTAATGTTTTTCATTAAGAGATTCTATGATAAAACTCTATACAAAGTAAACAAGTCTTAAGATTTAAAATTTACCTTATCTTTTGACCATGCAAGATCCAACACATCACCTTTATGGCCTTGGAACTCATACAGTGTTTTCTCAGATATCTCAAAGACCTCTGGAGGAATAACAACACAAGCCGACTCTGAAGTTCCGCAAAAATTCTTGGACTTGATTTTTTTAAGTTTATCAGCATAAAGATGTGACAGTTTGGATTGACTGCTCACGCTGAAGTAAATACAAAGAGGGTCATCATCAAAAATACCATCCTCACCATTCCTCGCACATTCCATCACCTGCCATACTCGGACGACTCCATCTGCACCGCCACTGGCTAAATACTCGCCATCAGAACTAAACTTCATGGTAAGGATGGCACCATTATGAGCCTTAAAATTTTGCCCCATATAAACTGCAGAGAATTCCTTGGACTGCTTTCTATTCAGATGCACTCGAACCCTATGAAATCTGGCCCTTGCACTCCCATCAGAACCATTGGAACCTGAATCAACTTCATAGCCTTGCCTATCTGAAATACATGCCATGGAACCCAATCGCCTCAACCACCCAAAGTTTTTCCGCATAGATGCTCTCATTGAATTGCCTCTTAAAAAACTACCATCTCGGTTTGATTCCCGTGCAACAAAGACCCTGCCATCATCTCTATTCTCAGTTGTTCGTTTAAATTGCTTGCCAGAGGATCTTTCCTGTGATGTGCTAGGAACTTCTTCAAACCTCTCCGATGAAGATTTCCTAAGAACAGCACCATGATCTTTGGAAATCCTATCGAAGTCACCCACAATTGTATCATCCATCATTAGCTTGTCACTAGGATGAATGGAATCCAAACCCATGTACTTCATGAACTTGGCTCGCCTTTCCTGTATGCTGACTGGACTCTTGATCCAGACTTGGTATAAAGGATCATTAGTCAACAACGTTACGGAATTCACTTCTCCAAATGATGAATGACTAGTCCCCGGACTACTAGGGCACGAATCAAATACCGATGATAATTCTTCTCTGGGATCAGAAAATTGATCACCCCCCTCCTTCCCTCTGAACATGTAGTCACAAGCCATCATGTTCTTTGAATATTCAAGGCCAGTCGTGATATTAAAACTGCAAAAATGCCCGAAATTATATCCAAAGCAAGAGAAATTGGGCAAATAAACAACAAGTATAAACTTTTTAATAGCAACAACCAAATCTAACACAGACCCCCAATCAGAGGAGGCCAATGAACCTAGCCCCCAAATCATTAAAAATGCCAACTTTTCAAAACCCAAGCTGAAATTTCGGAGAACAAAGCTCGGGTCACCAAATAAATTGATATCAATAAAAAAAATACCACGAGAAAACCCCGGAAAAACGAGCTTTACCTGAGCTACCATGATATCAGGTCCTTGGATTGATTAGGAAGGAGAAGAAAAGGATCGAGCTAATAAACAAGTACAGGTTGGGGAATTGGGGTTGGCCCTCTATATCGGTGATCGAATGGACCGAGAGCGATTTATGCCTCTTCCTACTCTGCTTTCTCTTCCCTCTTCCCCTCTTCCCCTCTTCTACTTTCTATCTCCTTAAGGCTGCAGGGTGAGTGCCCAAATCTCAAAAGCATGGGATGAATCACCGAAAAGACCCTGTACTTTTTCGTTTTACAGCTTAACATTTTTACCATACTTGAATGAGTATGCAAAAGTTATGTTTCAATTAAGTTTTAATTGTTAATGATTTTTTTATAAAATTAGGTTATTTGAGTGCACCTACCCTTCTTCATAAAGAGATATTTTTAAATAATTAGAATTTTATTTTAAGATCATTCTCACACTAATGATTTACCCTCATTACTTTTACATATTATTTAAATAAATTAATAAATGCAGGATTTGAGCACGATTTTGCCGAAGAAGCGCGCAAATGGAAGATAGATGGCCAATGAACCTTACCCATCTTTCATAAGATCAGATTCATGATTTTAAAGAGTCTAGGAGGTCTAACTGGCTTTCGAATCCAGGCCGATGTAAGTCCAGAATTATATTTCCTTAACTAGGTTCGGGTTACTATTGTATAGTGTCCAGTGGGGTAGACCCAAAATCTTAAGTCCCTAACATCGGGAATATAATCCTAAATTTCTAATAAAACGTCAACTCAAATTTAAAATTTCTCTCATCCAAACTTTAAAGCCCAGCAAAGGATAGATTGAGACATTTTTGAATTATTTCAAAATCTCGAAATGCCTCATATTTTTCATCCTTTGGCCTTCAAAATAAGTGCTCAAAAAACTGTTCCAATCCTTTTAAAATTCTAATATCCCTCCCTTCACATCACTCATTGAAAATCTAAATATAATTTCTACCATTATTCTAATCAAGAGTCTTCGTGGGAAGCTCAAACTCTATATGATGTAATTAACTATGAAAGCTTGCCCTTGTAGGAGATTTAAGACCCTAGATAAGTTAAACCCCATCTCATTTAGCTCCTAAATAGGATGGGGGAAAATTATTCTTTTTGGGAATATTAAAATCAAAGATGATTATTATCTTCATATTCAGATGATTAATGATAAATGATATTTTCTTTTCTTGGAGAGATATATCATTTATTATTATGACTTTGATTATGAAATTAATGATAAACATATCTAAGTTATTGTAGCTATATACGTATTTGAACATCACTTTGACCATTTGGGGCCATATGTAGTTCACTATGATGATTTAATTACAATAATTGATGATAAAATATCCTAACTATTATGCCCAAATATATGATTGGATACCATATAATTCTACAAAGTCATATATAACTCTCTCTTAAATTTGACTATGATAGTTAGAATGAAGTTTACAGTTTTGTAGCCTCAACCTATTAGAGAACAGTATTTTCACCTCCCAAGGTAATATATCATTCATAATGATGTGTTCGATTTCAAAACTGAAAGCCCAAAAGTCTATATTCAATTTTTTTAAAAAATATAATTCAATTGATTTGCACTTTTCAACAAAGTTTGCAAACAGTATCAAAGCCATATTACTTGCACACATAATAGTCATGCAAACTTTAGATTTCAAAAACTTACAAAAAACTGAATGCAAGCATAATGCAAACACCTAAAATAAACCTAATGCAAAAATAATGCAAACTCAAAGCAAGCACATAATAGAATTGGGTTGCCTCCCAAGCAGCACTAAGTTTTTAGTCTTCAGTCAGACTATGCTAAGATCTTCATTAAGGGTGAGCCAAATCAACTATACTCCTCAAATGATCTATGTCCCCTCCCAAATAAGCTTTCATCCTTTGGCTATTAACCTTTAAGATTTGGGAGGTCTTGCTATCCTTAATCTCTATAGCTCCATAATGAAACACTCTGATAATAGTGAATGGTCTCAACTACCTGGACTTATGTTTTCCTAGAAATAATTTCAATCTAGAATTGAATAAAAGTATTTCTTATTCAAGGGTGAATTCTTTCCTAAGAAGCTATCGATCATGCCATCTTTTTATTTATTCTTTATACACCCTAGAATTTTCTAAAGCCTCACTTTTAAACTCTTCTAACCCATTCAACTAAATTAATATCTTTTTTTTTTAGCTTCCTTATGATTGTAGTTCAATTCTTTAATTTCCTAATATGCTTTATACTCTAACTCCAAAGGTAGGTGACATACTTTCCTAGAAATTAAATGATAGAGAGACATTCCAATGGGTACCTTAAAAGCAGTTCTAATAGCTCATAATGAATCATCCAACTTTAATGCCCAATCTTTTGTATTTAAGCTCATAATCTTTTCAAAGATTCTATTTATCTCCCTCTAATTGATCTCAGCTTGGCCACTAATCTAGGAGTAATAAGCTATGATAACCCTATGTTAAATGCCAAATTTAGAGATTAATACCTACACTCTTCTATTACAGAAGTGACTTCCCTCATCACTGATTAACACTCTATGTATTACAAATCCAAAAAAAAAATATTTTTGAAAAAAAAATTACAACCTAAAGCATCAGTTCTGTGGGTTGTAACTCCCTCAATCCATTTAGAGACATAATCTATACTGATCAAGACATATTAGCATCCATGAGATTACATAAATGGGGCCCATAAAATCAAGTCTCCAAACATCAAATATTTTATCTTCCTAAAAATTAATTCAAGAGCATTTTGCTTCTCCCAGTAATATTGCCTACCAGTTAATACCTATCACATTTCTTAACATAAGCATTAATATCCTTAAACATGGTAGGCCAATAAAATCTAGATTGGAGGATCTTAGAAGCAATTCTAAATCCTTTGAAATGCCCTCCATAACTAAAATCATGGCATTCCCTAATGATGGGTTCTACTTCTTCTTTGGGAACACATCTCCTAATGATCTAATCATTATATTTTCTAAGGAGATATGACTCATTCCAAAAGAAAAACTTAGCATAATGCATGTATTTTTGTAGTTGGGTAGCTGATAAATCTTATGGGAACACTCCACTCATAATGTAATTGAATATATTAGCATACTAATGCGAGACACTAAAATGCAGTGTAAACATATGCTCATCAAGAAAAAAACTTATTTATGTCACACTCATGAGATGCAAATTCTTCCAACTCTAGTCTAGAAAGGTAATCAACTACTTGGTTCTTAGTGCCCTTCCTATCAAGGATTCCTACATCAAACTCATGTAACAAAAAAATCCAGTGCACTAATCTAGGCTTAGCATCCTTTTTTGTCATAAGATATTTGATAGGAGAATTATCTTTATAAACCAAAACCTTAGTTCCAATCAAGTAAGATTAGAATTTTTCAAAGGCAATGACAATTTCTAGCATTTTTTTTTCAGTAGTTGTGTAATTATATTAAGAAGCATTTAAAGTTCTGCTATCATAAAATATAGTATAAAATTTCTTGTCTTTTTTTTACCCAATACAACCCCAACAGCATAATCACTTGCATCATATATCAAATCAAAATACAAGTTACAGTCAAGTGCAATAATAATGGGTGCAATGATTAAATATTGTTTCAGAATATTACAGGCATTATGAAATGCATCATAAAACTCAAATGGGACATCCTTTTTAAGCAAATAATATAGTGGTTTGGTGATTCTGGAAAAGTCACTAATAAATCTCCAAAAAAATTAGGCATGCCTTAAAAAACTCCTAATGCTTTTTATAGAAGTAGGTGGTGTAGATTTTTAATCACTTGCACCTTAGCCTTATCCACCTCTAATCCTCTATCTGAAATCTTATATCCTAACACTATCTCTTCGACACTTTTCTCAGTTCAACACTAGATTTATTTCTACATATCTTTTTAATACAATAGTCAATTGATCAAAGCAAGAATCATATGTGGTGGAAAACATATAAAAATCATCCATAAATACCTCAATGCCCTACTCAATCAAATTTAATAAAATAGATATCATACAATATTGAAAGTAGTAGGGGCACTATAAAGCCTAAAGGGCATCCTTCTAAAAGCAAATGTCCAATAGGGATTGGTGAAAGTGTTATTATCTTAGCCCTCAGGTGCTATAGAAATCTAATGATACCCTGAATGCCTATCTAAGAAATAAAAAAAAAGAATGTTTTGCCAGTCTATCTAACATCTGGCCAATAAATGACAAGGGAAAATAATCTTTCCTAGCGGCCTTATTTAGCTTCCTATAGTCAATGCAAATTCTCCACCTAGTCACTCTCCTAATAGGAATCAAATCATTCTACTCATTAAACACTATAGTTAGGACACCTTTCTTAGGGACATAGTGGATAGGACTTACCTAGGCACTATCATAAATCTATTAAATAATTCCAGTATCTAACCACTGAAGGATCTTCTTCTTAACTACCTCTCACATGGAAGGGTTCAATCTCCTTGGTGGTTGACTTTTGGTAGGGAATTCTCCTCCATCAAGATCTTGTGCATGCACATGGATGGACTAATTTCCTTGATATCTGCTATAGTCCATCCAAAAGCTTTCTTATGTTCACTAAGAACCCTAATTAACTTTTCTCTTTGTTCTTCTTCTAAATCTAAAGAAATGTTCATAAGAAAGGTTGATTTCTCACCTAAGAAGGAAAATTTAAGATGAGCAAGTAGAATTTTAAGCTCTAGATTAGGTGCCTCCGCAATAGATGGTCTCAATAATAGACCTAGGGATGAAGTATCCAAAACCTCATACTTCTCTCAAGATAACCTTGGGGTCTCAGCCATCAAATAGGCATACTATCTAATCTTCTCACGAATCTCCTTATCAATCCAAGATAACTTTGAGGCAATATAAGATAAAAGATCCTCCATACACTCCTCAATACAAGCCTCTACCAAATTAACTCTAAAGAAATCCTCATTGTTGTCCCTAGGGAATTTTATAATCCTAAGCATATTAATAGTCACTTCCTAGTCCTCATCTCTCATGGTTAGTTCTCTCTTGTGGGCATCAATCATGGCCCTGCCTGTGGTTAGAAAAGGTCTTCCTAAGATGATAAGTATCTCCCTATCCTCCTCGATATCCAAAATAATGAAATGTATAGGGAATATGAGCTTATCAAATTTAACCAACATGTCTTGTACTATGCCCTTAAAATAAGTAAAAGATCTATTAGTAAGCTAAAGGATAATAAAGGTGGGCTAGACCTCTCCCAAGTCTAACCACTTAAAAAATAGGTCAAGGCATTAGGATAATACTAGCTCCTAAGTCACACAGTATCCTCCCATAAAATTTGTCCCCTATTGTGAAACCCCTTATGTAAAAGAAGTTAAACTTTTAAACATCAAGGTGTCTTTTGATATAATGGTTAGAATTTTATTAAAAAACTTTACAATTAAGTGTGCCCATCCTGGAGAAATCCTAGGATGGTTGACCTTCTAGGAAGTTAGACCAAGAAGACAAAACCATGAGGCCCTTAGGCCAAAGCAAACAATATCTCGATAGTTAAGAGTTTAGGCTACTACAAATAATATCAAAGCAATACACTTATTAAAAGATGGGAACTAAGTGACATACAAGATAAAATGCTATGCCATGGGAGCTACCTCTTGAACCCTATATGAGACAAAGTGCTACATTATGGGAGTCACCACTTAAACTTGTAGGGGCCACCTCTAGAATCATATCTGCCTGGTGGATGGTTCTAGGCTAGGGATATTGGCGAGAATGTCAATTACTTAAGTGGGAGATATTTGTAAACCTCTTAAGTAAAAGAAACTAAACTCTTAAACATTAAGGAGCCTTTTGGTGTAATGGTTAGAATTTTATTAAGAAACTTTATAGTTAAGCATGCTCATCCTGGAGAAATCTGGGGATGAGAGACCTCCTAGAAAATTATACTAATAGGATAAAATCATGAGGCCCTTAAAATAAACGGATAATATCTTGATAGTTAAGAGTTTATGTTGTTACACCTTTAACCCTTAGAATAGTGAAGCTATTAGGGTCCTTTAGCTTTTTAGGGAGTTTCTTCTACTAAATAACACTCCACTCCTCAGTTAGGAATATAGTCCTAAATTTCCCTAGTTGTTTCTTTTTAATGAGAACATTCTTTATAAGTTTGACTTAGGTAGGCATCTATTTTAAGGCTTCTACAAATGGTATATTAATAGTTAATTTCTTGAATATCTCAAAAAACTTAAAAAATCTCTCAATCCAAATTCTGCTTGATCAACCTTTGGGGGAAAGGTGCAGGTGGCCTCTCTACAACCTACCTAATGTGTTCTCACTTTCCTTAGTAGGCTCAGGATGCTTCTTAGGTTGGTTAGTCACTAAAGGCTGTTCTAGCAAAGGTTTCTTATTGGGTTGATCTCTTTCTCTACTGATTTCTCCTACTTCCATTCCACTTCTCAGTTGGATGGATTTACACAGCTCCTTTCCTTTATCCTTAGGGTTTACTTCAGTGGTACTAAGAAAAATACCTTGGGGTCTACTATTAATTAAACTAGCTTGCTGCCTTAACTGAGTTTTTATGTTGAATGATAGTTGCGTGACTTTGTAGTTGAGTACCCATCTACAATACTAAATCCTCTATAGATGGATTTATATCTTTAGGCTGATTACCTGGTGGGAGGGGGGTGGTAATTAAGGCTAGGATTTCCAAATTTTTGCTAAAGTTGATTCCGATATCCGATAGGATTGGGTTGAGCATTCTATTAATTTCCATCATTATTATTCTTCCATTAAAAATTTGGGTGGTCCCTCTAATTTGGAAATTATGTATTAGAGTAGGGATTATTCGGTCAATTGATTATATTTAAGATTTCTATCCCTTGAGCACTAGGCTCACTAGATAAATTAAACAGACTCTCATCTAAATGCATGGGTGATCTTGTAGTTGAATTAACTCCATGATTGTCCAAATTCCTAGAAATGGTGAATACCTTGGCAGTCATAATGGAAAGAGCATTAGACTCTGAGACAATGCCTATCTTCTTAGGATTCACCCTATCTGAAAGCCATTGAAAGTTATTTGTTTCCATTTCCTAGATTAGAGCACAAGATTCATCGAAAGGTTTTAACATTAATAATCAGCCGCATGTACGATAGATCTAAGGGATCTTACCAATCCATTATAAATATATTTGAATAATTAACCAATCAGGCAAAGCATGGTTGGGGAACTTCTTAAGCATTTTCTTAAATTTTTTCCAACTTTCATAAATCAACTCTCCATCCAATTGAGTAAATAAAGAAATATCATTCATAAGCTAGGTAGTTAATGATGGAGGGAAATACTTAGCTTGGAACTTTTGAGCTAGATCATTCCAAGTGGTTAGAGAGCATAGGGGTAAGAAATTCAACCATAATTTTGCCATATCTCATAAAGAAATGAGAAATAAATGAAGTCTAATAGTGTCATCAGAAACTTCTTTATAGTTGAATGTAGCAAATATCTCTAAAAAAATGGCTATATGTAGATTGGGATCCTTGAAAGAAATTGTCCCAAACTGATAGTTTTGAACAATTTGGATGATCATTTGGTCAATGGATGCTCAAAGTTATTTGCTTTGATGTTTGGCCTATGGATGCTCTAGTGAATACCCTTAACCATAGGATTTCTATATTCTCTAAGAGGTCTAGGTGAGTTATGCTCTTGATTAGGTTCAACCATCTCTAAAGTTTTAGACTTTTTGGTTTTTGTAAGTTTTATAAGGGTTCTCTTTATATCTAGGTCAAATAATAGGTTTTCCTTACTGGATCTATAATACATTCACCATCACAAGAAACAAATAAAACTTAAATGCATAATAAAAGTAAATTCACACAAACTTAAATAATTAAAAGATTATAAAAGATAAAATAAATCTCACAACAAAACCAAATAATTATAAAAAATGAAAAATAACAAGATTGAATATGCAATTCATTCAACAATATAAAGCAAATAACAAGATAATGAAAGTTCCCTGCCAACGACGTCAAAAACTTAACAGCCTCTCAACATGCAATATAATGATAAATTAAAAATGTAAATAATGTTAAGTTTGAATGATACACCATTATACATGCCAATCAAGTAATAAAGTTAGAGCAGAGTGTCGATACCATGAGGAACTTAACTATCCTAAGATTATCCTAGTATTATCTACTTGAATTGCTAGTTTTATCCTACCAAATCCAAGGGAAATCAAATTTTAAAGCAACCACTACAAAGGCTGAAATAAGAAATTCAGTAAATAAATGTGTTTTGAACTTATAATGTTGATGAATGCAATGTTTTATTAAGTTTACTCTTCTAAATTATGTTGTGAACTAGAACATGTGTACTCTTAGATCTTTGTCAAGCTTCTAAGGTTTTAAAGTAAATGTTTCACCATACTACAGTTATTTTATCTACTTAGATTCCAAAATGGTATCCATCCTATATTTAGGTATAGTAGTTTGTTGTTTCAATTCTCCTAATTGTTCCATCACTCCTCTATTGAGGCAATAAATCATGTTAGATGTTAAGTTAAAGCATGGCCATTTTAATAACTAAATTAAGTATGAGAGTTATTAAAAATATCATTCAACATGATTAGTCCAAGAGTCTACTTAAGTAAAATATGCATCATCATGCATCATAATTCCAAAACTAAAAGATTAGCCAGCCATGGAATTTAATTCACATAAAACAATATTCATTTAATAAGAAAAAATAAGACATAAGAGTAAAGTGGTGTAAGATGTCACCCAGAATAGCCTTTTACAAGCAAACACAAACACTGGATGCTTTTTGGATTGATCTCCCTTAAGTATTGACCCTCCACACACTTCACTCAGTCACACACAATATCTTATTTTTAGAATAAGGGAAATTTACATATATCCCACCTTATACTATTCTATTTACATATTTAACATCTAAAACTTTAATATTACATACATACCACCCTTAGTTCATTTTAATATAAAATATGAGTGATAGAAATGAAATATATGAGTGGTAGAAAAGAAATATAAGTAGTATATTTGATATTAAAATAATATAAGGTGGTATGTATGTAATATTAAAGTTTTAGGTATTAGATATGTAAATAGGTTGTTATAAAGTGGTATGTATGTAAATTTCCCTTAGAATAAATGGCCATTGCTAAAAACTTTGAAAAAAAAAATTAAATCAAGTACAAAATCTGTCATTAGCACCGCGATGCTTAAAAGGTCAGAGCCACGCCGCTCATAATTGATTTAGCCTTATACTTCTACTTGTGTGTCTATGTCACAAGTTGGTCTGAATAGATGTGACATTTCTTCAATGAACCTCTCCAACTTCTCCAGTATGGTGCTAGTGGTGATTTTGTACCACGGTGTCACTCTGGCATTGCATTATTGTATTAAAATTGGCACTGCGACCCTTCGCGATGCTGGGCACTCTTGGATATGACACTGGGGCTGAATTAATTACAATTTTTTTAGAGCATCTCCACTGTAGTATCAAGCTTCTGGTGTTGTGGCACTGGTAAGCACTGTGGCGCCAGAGGAGGTGGCCCCGCTAATTTAATTTGGAAAAAGCTTGAGAATAGTGGTGCCACAACACTTTAAACTGGTGCTGAGGTGCTGATTGCATTGGGGTATGTTGTGATGTGGAGCCACGACACTGATTATAATTTCTTTTATTATAGCATATTTTCCATGGAATTTCCTGCACAATAACAACAAAAATAAATATTTTATAGGAATATATATACAAAAGGATTAACTATAATTTTCACTAACAAATATAGCTTTGATGACATCGAGAATATTACAGACTTATTTTTCATCATCCCCATCGGACTCAATAATATAAGAATAATAAATCTGATAAAAAATCTAATTAATCATTCAGAAACCACACATACAAAAATTTGATATTATTTTATTAGATATTATGTAGCCTATAACGATGCTAGTGCTAATGCTTTATGTCACTAGCAAGGCAGACTCCCTTCATCAACAATTGCATTGACTCCTATTATCCACACCAATGATGAAAACTAATGTCACCAATAAGGATAACAAATGCTATTGATAGCAACGCCAATGCACATAATCAAAATTAACCAACACTAATTCCTATGCTCACTGTCATTAATAAGGCAGATGGCCACCACCCATAATGTCTCTTGCCATCACCAATCCGGCCAACATTACCATCTACACTAATTTTGTTGATCGATATAGCTAATAATGCTTATGTACATTACTCATACCCACCATTATTATCAATGAAAACTTCTATTATCACTAATAATTTTAATTTATGCTGTTGACATCAATGTCGACGTGCACCTCACTAACACGGGATAAATTGTGTCACCAATAATCTTAATACTCACCATTATTAGCAATGTTTACCCATGATGTCAACCCCAATGCTACTGAAAATGTCAACACTTCCGTTGATGCTTAACTTTGATGTTAATACTGTTGCTCAATGTCAACACCAACATAATGCCTGACATTAACACCAACTCATTTGGCCAACATTGATACCAACATCCAAATCCAAACTCTCCACCAATGTCAACACTTAGCACTACGAAAAAAGCTAAAGCCCGCATTGACATCATTATGTAGATCATCAAAAAGCAAATTATCATGTTCCCATTACCATTACAAGTCTAAGGGTGAAGATGAGATAAAAAGACATAATGACCTACCATAAGATTAATATCAAGGGTAAATAAAGATTCATCGAATATTAAAAAAAATTAAGATATTTAGATTTAGAAATATTTGTAATTATGCATAATTAATATTATAATTATAATATTAAAATTTTTAAATTTAAATTTTTTATTATATTAAAAAATAAAGATGTTCAAATTTAGAAATAATTTTATTTTATTTATTTATTTTTCTTGATTTATAATTATAATTTTATTTTTAGAGGCCCCTATGGTTGGCCCCACACTAATTTGGAATAGCCACTCCATTTCTATGTTATCTTCCTTAGGTTTAAATTTTTTCTTCTAATCTCAAGCTTTAAAACCTAAATCCTTAATTTTTTTTAATGAATGAAGAAGTGATTTTGGTGTTTGGATAAAAATTTGAGAGTGAAAATTATAGGGTTGTGAGTTATGTGGCTGACTCATATTGGATTGTGTGCTTCATAAATAACTCCTCTTAGGTGCTTCTAAGTGGAAGCCCTAGGTATCCCTCTTCTCTCTTGGTAATATCTCTTTCTTCCCCTCTTAATTATTATTCAATATTCCTATCCACACTCTACAAGTTTTCTTCCCCTCTTATAATAATAAAAAAATCCCAAAGCCTATTTGCAAGGGTGGACTAAACTAGAATACTCCTTAAACCTAGTCTTATTCTCCCTCTTCCACCACTCTCATAACTCCTTGGATCCTCACAAAAACTCTAGATTTGATCTTTTGCGCATTTATCTAACACTTTTAAGCATATGCAACCCCAAATATACCCTTAAATTCATCCCCCAAAACACATTTAAAAACTAGCTAAAATTTGACCAAATTATACACCTTTGTCTAGCCTTCATTTCACACCTCTAGAGTTTTTAGTCTTCTCCAAAAAAAAAACTAGAGAACATCTCCTAACATTCTCCTAAAACTTCTAAGAGAATCCATACCCGGAATCCCTCTTCATACTATTGCACTATTGGTGAAACTTGAAGGGAAAGTCTTAAGGTTAGCGTAATTTTAATGTAGGGGTTATTTGATAATTTGTCCCCCGCCCCGAGCTTATTTTTTGCCCAAGCTGACATTTTTTCACGCACTTCAGTCTGCTTGGCCTCTCTAATTTTCTCTCTCCCTCTACTTCATTCAGCTCGTCCACTCTAATCTCCGGTTCTTGAATTTTGTTGTGAGGAGGAAGACTCGTCTGCCTGCACTTGCATCACTCGACCACTAGGACGACTCCGCTCTAGTCTATTATCATTATTTTTAGATTTGTAAGTGATCAGTTTTATAATGTCACAAATTTATTATTTTGAAGAAATAATATCCTCTTTATGAATGAGATATTAGTCTTTAAACTTAATTAATATTAATTGCAACAGCATATTTATCTTACATTGCTCAAGCTATGCTGAATGGCTATCTCACCATATTTATTTCTTTTCACAGATAATCAGAAAATTTGAGTTCTTAATTTTGTAAGAGCTTGTTAGAAGAGTTTGATGACTCTGCAATCCTTGCTGATGAGATATGGCTAGCTAAAGCCCTAATTTAATACTTGCTCATCAAATAGTTTATGTGGTATCTTTTAAATTGTTGGGCCTTTTTATTTAATAATTATAATACAATATAAGAAATTATTTTAAATTTTGTCTTATAAATATATTTTATTTTTTTTTATAAATTTGCCCTCTTTAGGGCATCTCCAACCTACGTGATTTTTCTGTCTCAGTCAGATTTGTCGAAAAAATGCACGAAAGAGGAGAAAAACGGTTACCTTCGCAGAAGTGCGCAAAATGGAGTTCGATTGGAGATGAATCACGACATCTTTGAGTTTCACTGTATTTTGGAGTGAAAAATGAGATTTTTGATTGGAGATGCTCTAAGAATTAATGTTATATCCGCCTCACGATATAATGGAGATTATTTAATTATATTATGAAAAAGAAATGAGCAGTCATTAAAAATAATAAAAAATTAAATCCACATACTTAATGTAAAAAGCTTACAGATGGGACATTGCGGTTGGAATGAACTCTTGATGGACACAGTACTATTTTTTATTTTATTTTAAAATAATTAACCACAATTGCAAAGAAAAGAAGTTAGAAGAGGGGAAAAATTCCACCCACACGAACGCCATTACGATACAAACAAATTCTCGGGTCGTTCGATAACATGACATGCGGCCGCTTCAAATTTGACAAATGTCCGGTTAATATTAGAAGGTTTGTCTAAACTTTTATAGTTATATTTTGATTGAAAGATGTTGATATAAATAATTATTTTTTTGTTAGATTTCAAATTACAATTAAAATTTTCATTTTAATATTTTTAGATTATTTTAATGAATTATGTTTATTAATAAAATTACTGCTTGCAAAAATATTTATGCTCACTTATGATGAAGAGCTAATATATAGAAAAAATAAATTTAGAGTAATTTATAGGAGACATGATTTCTTATATGAAAAAATTGAAAGAGAAAAAATCACGGGAATTGATTATGCTAAAATAATTTCACTAATATATATTATATGTTGCAATTGGTGCGCGTCTCCTAAATTTGGAAAGCTAGTGATATAATACATTAGACATTAATGCTCTATTTCGGACGACTTTCTTACTGCTTCTTAAAATGATTTTTTAGTACAAAAATTAAAATTTTTGTACTAAAAAACTGCTTTAAGAAGCAATAATAAAGTCATCCCAAATGAAGCCTAAATGTGGGAGATGAATTCAATGGTGGAAGTTAGAGAAGTCTTGAGGTGCGATTGTTTATAATTTGTTCAATCATTCTCTTTTGAGGAGAGAATAGTAGAGAATTTGAAGTCTAGAGAAATTTTGGTGTTGAAGTCAAAAGTTAGAATTGGTGTTAGCGGCATGTATTGACCATATTGGCAGTGTGTGCATCAAAGTTATTATTGAAGATAGGTGATGAAATTGGAAGGTGTCAATGCTGATGTCGAAAAAGAGGTTCATCCAGACGCTTGTTTTGATTGTAAGCAAGCAAGAATTGAAGATCATTTGGCTCTTCAATTAATGTCACAATTAAACTTGAATGAAAACACTTTTGCTATCATTGGACTCGCCTCTTCGAGGCATTCAATTTGATTATAAATTTGTTAAAATCAAAATTTGAATGATCATGAATTTAATTTCAAAGATTTTTATTTCGAATATTGCATTGGGATTAGTGCTTTATTAGATGATATTTTTGTGATGATGATAAGAAAGTTGTGCATCAGTATCATTAAACTATTCATCTTTGACTTGTTATTGGTTTTATAACTAATGAACTCCATCATATTATGAAGATGCAATCTAATGAATGATGATAATGATGTGAAGAAGTAACTTTAACATGACAATAAGAGGGCCATACATTGGTACCATCAAATTGATCAACTTTGGCTTTTTCCAAATTCTTATACCTAATGGACTCCATCATACAATGAAGGTGCTATCGATTATCTAGCTTCTTCTATGAACTAATGGATTTGAATTTGATTCTTCTTCATCCTATATAACTAATCCTCCAAATTCAGGTTTGGGTGGCCTTTACTAGTTGGATTATGTTATATTTAATGAGAGATTATTTATCAACCTTTGTAGAATTATTTGTAAAATACAATGAATGTATTCAATTAATGAAGCCAAACAATTATGTACTATAAAATTTGCAACAACAAAGAAAATGAGAGTTTAACATTTTAGCATTATACGAATGTTTCATAGACACAGACAAATTAAGAGCGATTCATGCAAGACATAAGTTTTTTTTATGTGAAAAAACAAGAATGGGAAATACTATGGGCTTTAGCACAAATAAATTGATTCTTCTAATATACTTCATAGGTTACAAACGATGCCATTTCTCTTAATTATGAAATGCATTAATACAATAGAAGTTAGATAGATGTGCCTCGAGGCATTGTAGTTATCTTTAAGTGATCATTTGTAGTTTGTTCCATCATTCTCCTGTGAGGAGAGGAGATAAGAGACCAAAATAACCTATATAAATTTTGATGTTGGAATCAAGAGTCACAGTGATATCAATGGCATGAGTCAGCTTTATTGGCGATGGTATGCAAAAAAGTTGGTGGGAAACAACAGGGATTTCAATAGTGTGCATCATCCTTATATGAAATAATGTGCATCAACATTATTAGCCACTCTAGATAATGGAGTCAATGGGCGCCAACAATTATATCAATGATGCACATCAACCTTATAGGCAATAGTATAGATCAAAATTTGTTTTAATGATATATGACAGTCACTAAACATCTTCCAATGGTGTGCATTTAATTTATAAGGGATCATGTGCATTGACATCATTGGCAACGATTAGAGACAAAGTTGGCAGGCATCAATATTAACTTCAATGGTGTATAACAGCCTTAAGTTTTGCTATGCATCAACATTAAAGATGATGGGTGGCAATGAGGATGACAGGAATTAAAATTTATGTTGATAATGTGTATCAACCACATAAACAATGGTGTGCATCAAAATTATTAGGGATGATAGAAAATAAAGTAAATAGTTATCAACATTTCTATTGACGACTTATAGCAACCTTAAAGTTGATAGTGGTGTGTTGACGTTGTTGGTGATAATATATGATAAAGCTAGCTAACATCGACATTTGTGTCGATTACATGCATTAGTTTTATAAGCGATGACATGTGTTGACGTTATTGTCGATGTTGGGTGATGAAGTCAACATTTATGTCAATGGCATTCATTGCCCATATAGGCGGTGTCATAATGTTCTTGGCGATGGTAAGTGGAATAGTTGATGGAGAATGGTAGTTGGATGAAGGTGCATAGTTGTGCAATAGTAGTTGCGAGATTGTAGTCATATGACAGTGATCTGGAGATTGTAATATGACAAACATGGTTAGACGAAAGTTGCTTAGGCAATAATAGTTGAGTAATAACGATCAAGCAATGATGAATGAGCAAAATTTAATGAGTGATTGTAGTCAAGCGACATAGTTGTTTGTAGTGATCATCATAGTCGAACATCAATCACACTCTAGATTTATCAGATCTTCATGCTTTCTCTAATTTTACATCAAGGTCCAAGCCTCTTCAAGTGGTGAATGTGGTCGTTTTATGGTATTATAGAGTGATATTCTAGTAAATTTAGCCGAAATCCAAAATTACTCTAGATGATCCATGTTGATTTCCTCGATCATATATGTTTTTTGTAGCATTTAAGTAATTTAGTTATATAGAATTGAATGATCTTAAGCTCATTAGATTCCTGTCATCGAGACGCTTGTTTTTTCTATAAGCAGGCAAGAATTGAATATCATTTTCTCTTTCAATTAATATCATAAAATTTTTAACTATGCTTCATGTGCATAATCTGACTTCACTTGGACTCAAAACAAAATAATTTTGGTATTATTAGATTTGTCTCATCGAGATGCTTAGTTTGGCTATAAAATTGCAAAATAAGAACTGAGATAATTCTAAATTTAATTATGAGAATTTTTAATTTGGAATATTATATTATAATTTATGTTTAATTGGATTAATATTCAGGTGAAAAAGATTTTAACTGCATGTTTGTTATCCCTTTCAAAAAGTGCTGGATTGGGTTATCATGTTCTAGCGATAGTAATTGATCGGTGCCTTGAAGCAATGTAATTAGATTTTTTTTTTCAGAAATAAATATTGCTAGAAGATAAAAGGTGCTTGTACTTAGCGGCTTTTAATCATAATTGAAAATATATTATTTTAAATTGAAATATAATTGCACGTAATACTTTAATAATTTAAAAAAATTAAATGAAGGGCCTATTTGAGATAGCTTTTTGACTGTTTTATTTTTAAAACAATAATAATAAATTTATTTGACTATTATTTTCTGACTGTTTTCTCATTATTTTTCAAGCTGCTTTCTGCAGCTATAATAGTAAAGTTTTCTCTACAACAACTTCTTAACCAACTTTATAGAATGCTGGAACAGTCCCAAATAGGCCCCAAAGTTTTATTTTGGACGACTTTTCTTTATGCTTTGTAAAATTACAGTAGAGAATGTAACTTTTTAAAGTTATTATAAAAAATAGATTCTTCGTACAAATATTTTTTGAAAGTAGCAGAAAAATAATAGCCAAACAGAAATTATGATTATGATCTAAAAAGTAAAGTCATCAGAAAGCTGTCTCAAACGAAACCTAAATAAGAGCTAGAGCCTAAATGAGAGATAAAAGAGATGCTCACTTAACAGTTATCATTGGCTCTTCTTAGGCTTCGTTTGGGACGGCTTTTTTACTGCTTCTTAAAGCAATTTTGTTGTTAAAAAATTTTAATTTTTGTATTAAAATGTTGTTTTAAGTAGCAGTAAAAAACTGCCCCAAATAAAACCTTAATTTATGAACACATCCATTTGTTCAGCACTTTTTATCAGCAGAGAACCAAATGATTTCCCAGAATCAAATTGGTTATAGCGTATAACAAAATGTAATCAGAGCATGCATAAAGACAAGTTCTTGAAAGAACTTAAATTTACAATTTTCATCTTTTATATGTAAGAATGTTATTTTAATCAAACGCTTATATCAAATGAAAAATTAAATAATAACGAGAATTATAAAAATATTTGAAGTTCTAATTTTTTTTTTCTTGCAATAAGGCCAACTCCATAGTCCAAAGAACTTACAAAGCAAAAGTTAAATCTGCTTGTTTAAAAAAAAAAAAAAAATACAAGTACAAGTTTGAATGAGCAGCTGGCCCCTTGGCCTATTAGATATACTCTGTCAGTATTTAGATTGTACTATTTCAGCAATATTAATCGCTAATATCGAGAAAGAAAGCAATAGATTGTTATCGGCCATATATATATATATTATGGCCGATAATGCCTGATATAGAAACAATATACTCATTAATTTATTTCTTGACATTTTGAATCAAAATATTCATCTTTTTTATACCAAGTGTGCTTATTAAAATCCATCGCAAGCGAATTTGAATCGAATTGATTCAAATTGAAACTTTGCTCAAACCTAGTTTGAATAAGAGGTTGCATTGATCGTAGTTCAAAATTTCTACAGATGTGCTACCTCAGTATACCATCCACAACGAACCTCTCCATTTTATCGAGCTCGACATTGCCTTTCCTATTAAGCTCCGGCTAGGAAATCCTACGTCACCACTCTCTTATTCTTGACACCTCAGGTTCACTCATCGTTGCCAGCGACAAAAACTAAGGGTGTCAAAACGGGTTAACTTGTCGGGGTCGGGTCAAACCCAAATTGACCGGATCCAAATGGGTTGACTCTAACTGACCCGATTTTACAAATGGCTCAGGTTTTCCAACCCGGACCTGACCCGACCCGGGAACCCAGACTACTGACAGTAGGTGAAGTGGGTGCGGACGAAGCCAGTGTGGGCGGACGAAGCTAGTGTTGGACCGCAGGTGAAGCTGGTGCGGTGCGCTGGTCAGGCTGGCGGACACAGATTGAATGGACATGGCTGATTGCTGGTGGGTGCGGTGCACCGGTCCTAACCTGGTCAGCCGGTGCAGTGCGGGGCTTGCGAAGCGGCTGGTGGGTGTCGGGCCTGCAGGCGCTTATGGGCGAGGTTGGCCGCTGGCAGACGGGGCAGGGCCGGGATCGACCGATCGAGCACGGCAAAAGATTTCGGATTCCCGTGCTAGAGTTTCCCAGTCATTCGAGTTGATTTCGGGTTTTAGGCTTAACTTAAACTTGACCCGGTTTTAGAAATGAGTTAGAATCTCAAACCCGAGCTCGACTCATATGAAACATAGGTTGACCCAAACCTGAAATTTTTTGGGTCAGGTCAGAGTCAGATTTCGAGTTGGGTCAAGTTTTGACACCCCTAACGAAAATCTCACAATCCTAACAGTTATAAGGCCATCCTCTAGTCATTAAAACTTGCTTCTTTTCCTTCGAACGAATTCATGACAAGGCTTTTGACTTTGCAAGTCTTTCACTTAACTACTCTGATTTCATTAATGTGATACCTCAAGATTCAGCATTCAGTTTAACCTATTCTGACTCGATTCGAAAAAGGTAATTACTTGAATCTTTATATTTTGAAACATTTTGCATGTGCTTGAGAGTGCTTTGTATGCATGTGTTCTGGAGTGGGTCCCGTGGTCTATTTGCATGTTTGTAAATTTGAATTTTTCCTCCTGGGGCGTCAGTACGCATGGTTAGGCCGCACCCCGGCAGAAGTGAGTTTCATCAAATATGCATTAATTTAGCACTCTGGCACGTGGCGAGTGTGGAGATGCTTTTGGTTTACTGAAGAGCGCATCGATTAGCGCCACATGATGCTAGAACAAATTTTAATATTAAAATATCCAAATCTACTCTTTCATTCATTTGTTTCTCCTTAAGCAGTCGACACTAGAGAGATATAGGGTAGGATTCTAGAGAGAGAAAATCAAGTTTGAGTCAATTAATGTCATTTTTTGCTATTGATCTAGTTCTAAAAATTATTCGTATCAAGATAGGTCACACTATCTCTATCTTAGTTTTTAATATATAATATGGTGTTTTCTTGAATTTTATGATTAAATTTATATGTTTGTTATTGAAAAATAAGGATAACTTCGCACTAGTAAAACTTTCATCTTTTAACTTTTTGTATGTTATAAAGACTGAGATTATGAATTTTTTTTTAAATTTACACGAGAGATTTTGGGATTTATGCTATTTTAATTGAATAAAAAATAATCCAGCCTTTAAAAAATTGTGCTGTAGTATAAATAAATATTCAAAATAGCATTTTGCACAATCTTTAGAAGTTTGGTTGTATTCTAAAATGAAGCTTTTTACACATTAGTGTATTTTGCTACCTATCGTTATAGTAAATTGTGAAATTATGTAATAAGCTCATGTATACTTTAATTTCTATGATGCAATAAAATATGTGTTTATGTTGGTGATATTGAAGAGTTTGATGTGACATGTCTTTTGGGAGTTATAAGGGGTTAGAATATGTGGATTCTATCTGAGAAAGGGAAAATTTTATCTGTTGGGAGTTATATGAGGCCAAAATCTGTGGATTCCGTTTGAAAAAATGAGAAAATCTATATACTGGGAGTTACAAGGGGCCAATTTTTTTTTGATTCTATTGGTTGTAAGGAATCTGAAACTTTCTAAAAAATTGTCTGTTGGGAGTTAAAAGGGGCCAAATTCTTTTATATTCTATCTGATGCAGGGAATCTGAAACTCTCTTAAAATCTGTATGTTGGGAGTTATGAGGGGCTAAAATCTTTAGATTTTGTTTGTGAAAGAAGAAATTTTGTTACTTTCAATTATGCAATATGAAGCTAAAAAATATAGTTTAATTAATTTTTCCAGCATTATTAGTTTAGTTATGGATAACTGTTATTATTATTCCTGCACAACATAGTGATTTATTATGTTGCATTTAAATTTGCTTATAAATGGTTGATAAATAAATTTTTTTGAAAATTTAAATCGGTATCTGTAGACCACTGAGCTATGTTAGCTCACGGGTAGTTTTCTTCCTATTTTTAGGGTTTGGGAAAGTAAAAGAGCCCTTTAAATTGTTCTAGCATTCCTCCATCGAAACTATACATCACACTAAGATTTAATCACATATATTTTTAATGCATTTCATTAATTAAAGGATAATTGGAGTGAATTTAAAAATTACTAAAATGTTGTAATGGTAGACAACAAAAATACTACTTGAGCAAAAATTCATAATTTTCAAACATAAAAAAATTATCAGGAATTGTGTAAAATATCATTATGAAGCTTTAATCGAATTGAAGCACTATGTTTAGATGTCAAAATATTTTTTTGAGTAGGCAAAAATTGCTGTTTTTTCAAAATCACTTGGCAAAAAATATCTGAAAAAAGTTGTGTGATGTACAAAAGCTTGATAATTTCTAATCAATATGAGATTTTGTGGATCTATCATTAGCAGGCTCTAGGGTGTTTTGGATCATCCTTACGAGTCTTTCCTCCATTTGGATGAGATATCTACTGATGAAGAATTTTTAATATCCCATTCCAACTGATTTCTCCCTCTTCTTATTCTACTTTATAATTGTATCGTTTAACTTCTTTCCTATAATTAGTCAACATTCAATGTAATTTAGAGGATATTCAATTCAAATTTATCTGTGAACAATATATGGCTCTATCACTAAGACTGACCAAAATAGGAGAGAATATGAGATAGATGCATTAAGAGACTTTATAGAGAAGATAATGAAATGATTGTCATAACATAAAGATTTGCTAGCCATATCGATGGCGATTTCTCCAAATAATACCGGCTTTTAAGGAGTTCAACCAAAAAAATTTGTTTTTTTTTAAGAATGCAAAATTGCATTAAGAGAAATGAAAAAAGAAAGAACCAAGAAACAAACTAATGAGAGGAAGCTACCTTATCACACTCTTCCTTCACATGACGAACGAAAGAGCAAGGTAGTTTATCCTCACAAAACAAGTCTCAATAGAAATCATAAGAACAAGCTAGGTTAGCACAATAGTGAGCTAACTTATTACAACCACGATTTACATGATGAAAAATTACATTCTTCCAATCTCCAAATAAGATTCCGTCTTCATTTTCCATGCCTTCATCCAATTTCTTCCCTTTGCTATACACTTTGTGAAGAAAATGGATAACATTTTTATTATCTCCTTCTATAATGATACCGCTTGCATCCATCAATCTCCCCTTCAGCACCCTCTTCAATGAAGTACAAGCCAAAAGCTCCACTTGTGCAATGTCCCGATGTACTCCATAGTAGCCGAAAGCCAACACAAATCTACATTTGTTATCCCGAACGATGCCTCCAATTCCTGCTTCATAGTTCTCCTTAATGGCAGCATCAACGTTTATCTTATACCATTCGGGAGGTGGGGGATGCCAAGAGTTCAAAAACAATCCAAATGACTGATTAGCAACCCAGAAATTCGAATGTATAAGATCCTTTCTTTGCATATTCACAAAGCTAAGAACATTTGCAGCTGTTAGCGTACACGAATCCTCCTTCTTCCCATGCTTGATCTTGTTCCTATTATTCCAAGAAAACCATAACAAGGAGCAATAAATTGTAACCACCATCGGATTAGATCCAACCAAAGATTCCAGCCGATACAAACAATCCTGGAAGGAGATGAAGTTGGGAATCATGAATCCCCAACTACGCAGGACATCAATTACATTAATCGGCTTGCAACAAGAAGTTGAGATATGGTCAATGTCCTCCACCTCTCCACACCCTCAAGGACATAAATTGCTAGTTGCTAACCTCCTACACATTAGAAAGTTTGCTGTAGGAATAGCTGCCTTGCATAACCTCCACATAAACAACTCAACCTGAGCACTTAACTCCATTTTCTTGATCCAGGAACCTGCATACTCCTGCAGCTCGCCTTTGAATCCCTCCTCCTTAATCAAAGCAGAAATTGATCTACCAGAAAACATTTTCTTCAATTCTAAGAGTCTTCATCATGGTTCCTACAGATCTGAATATTACAAATTAAGATGATTAACTCATTGCCAAAGAAAGATCTTAACCTGTCAAAATTCCATCGTCCCTCAGAAATGAAGAAGTCAAGCTTTGTTTCATCATCTTCAAAGTTGGCAACAAATGTGGGCCACATAAGCAAGCATTTGTCTAAGATCCAAACATCTTTTAAGACATTGATCTTGTTCCCCAAACCAATCCTCCATGTAATAGCACCTTGGAGAGCATTCCGGCCAGAAATAATTATTTTCCAAGAAGGAGAGCCTCCCTTCATGCTTCCATTTCTCCACCAATCTTTCCCATATTTGGCCAATAGGTTTCTATTAAGCAAAGAGGAAGTTTTTTCCAAAAGGTTTCAAGCAAACTTGGCCCTTAAGGAATTCAAACTAGACAAAGCTGAGTGAACACCCCATCCTCCCAAATCCTTCGGTTTGCACAGCACTTCCCAAGCCACATAGTGTAGCCCATGACTACCATCTACCTTATTCCATATATAATTCCTGCAAAGCTTCTCAAATTCCCTTAGAATGCTTAAGGGAATGAGAGTGTGTGTCATAAGGAAAACATGAAAAGTGATAAATACCGATTTCACCAATACTAACCTCCCGGCCAAGGAAATATATCTATTGTTCCAAGCATTCAGCCTTTTCATGACCGTATCCATAAGACACTGGAAATCAGCCTTTTTCATCCTTCTCAAAGCCACCTTAGTACCCAAATACTCGAATTCATCCACCACCTTAATCCCCAAGAACTGATCCAATTTTTTCTTCCTTCTTCTATCAACCATCTTGCCACAAACCATAACAGATTTATTAAGATTTATTCTTTGACCGGTCCAGCTGCAGTAATCACGAACAATGCCCCTCAATTTCCTTATGCTCCTCAATCTAGCATCAGAGAATAAAAGCACATCATCTGCATAAAGCAAGTGGGAGATCTTATGTTCCTTGGGAGCAATTTTAATCCCCAAATCCATTCCCCTATCAAAAAAAATGTTAGAGAGTAATTGAGAACAAATGATAAAATGAAAAGGTGAGAGTGGACATCCTTGACGGAACCCACTCTCCCCCTTAATCCATTTGGTGCAACCACCATTAATAATGATGGAGAATCTCGGCTCAACAATACAATCCATCACCAACTTTAAATATTTAACAGGGAAACCCATAAGAACCATCATCTTGTTGAGAGTAGCCCAAGACATGCTATCATAAGCTTGTTTCATGTCCAACTTGATAGCCAACAAGCCATTGTTAGCTTTAGAGAACCTCATCTTGTTGAATACCTCCTGAGCAAGTAACAGATGATCTGATATGGATCTACCTCTCAAAAAAGCCACCTGCTCCTCAGAAACAATTTTTTGAATAACCAACAACAATCTGTTAAGAAAAATTTTCGCCACAATCTTATAGATAGTGTTACAAAGGCTGATGGGACAAAAATCAGAAGGAGAAACCGGATTTTGATTCTTAGGAATCAACACTACCAAAGTGCCTTTCCACTCTTTACACATCTTCCCTGAAGAGAAAAACCTCTTAATAGCTCTACACCCATCCCTTCTAACAATATTCCAATACCCTTTGAAGAAGGAGTGAGTAATACCGTCACACCCCGGCGCCCTGTTCTTGCCTAGCAACCTTACCACATCCAGGATTTCAGAAACCGAAAGCTCAGCATCCAACATTTCCTTGTCTTCCTTTGATAAAACCTTCCATAGTGGCGGCCAATTCTCCAATAAGCAACCCCTTTCTTCCCACTTTTTTTAAAAAAAACTATAAAACACATCTTCCACCTCCTTTGGATCCTCGGTTAAACTGCCGTTTGCATTCTTAATTTGATGAATCTAATTTCCATTCTTCCTATTATTAGCAAAAGCATGAAAAACTTTAGTATTAGAGTCCCCCTCCTCAATCCATTTAACTTTGGCTCTTTGCTTCCACCAAGTATACAAACGACCAAGGATAGAGTTAAGCTCCAAGACTTTCGATCTTAGCAGAAAAATTTTACCATCACTCAAGCCTCCAACACAAGATTCCTCCTCCTGAAGCTGATAAATTTCATCTTTGAGCCTCTCTTTGTCAAGAGAAAGGTCCCTCAACTTATTCTTGCTCCAAAAGAACAAGTCCTTCAAAGCTCTTTTGCACTTATTATTCAATACTTGCATATCATCCCCACTAAACTTCTTTTTCCACACCTTCGTAATAATGTGCTCTGAAACTCTGTAAGATAGCCAAACATCTTCAAACCTCATAAACCCCTTCTTCCTCGCTGAATTATCAAAAATCTTTAAAATAATAGGACAATGATCGGAAGCAATCCTGGCAATATGTCTCACCACCGCCGCTTGAATACAATCAATGGTTAAAGAGTTAAGTAAGCACCTGTCCAATCTCTCCAATATCCGTCCCCCACCAGTCTGGTTATTACACCAAGTGAACCTTGGTCCAACAACCCCAACATCATGGAAGTCATTCTCATTCATAAAATTAACCATCTCCTTCGGGCCTTGAGAGAACACAAACTTCCTTCCCCCACTTTTTTCAGTTTGACACAAAATACAGTTGAAATCCCCTCCCACCACAGAAGGTACCTTCCTCACAGCCACCTCCTTAATACAATCCCATAACCTCCTCCTCTTCACCACATCCTTGCTCCCATAAACCGTAGATATCATCCATATACCCTTATTAAAGACATTTAAGTCCCCTATAACACATTGATCTGATGTTTGAATGACTTTAAAAGAAGTCAAATCTGACCTCCATAATACCATAATACCTCCAGATAACCCATCTGAAGGAAGAACAAAATAGTCCCAATCCGGTCCCATAATCCTCTGAAAAGAGACTTTATCAAAAGCATTGATTTTAGTCTCCACCAACCCCACAAACAAAACATTAAAATCTTTAATGAACTCCCTAAGGTATAGAGAGGCCTCCTTCTTCTTCACCCCTCTACAATTCCAAAAAGAAATGGAATTCATTTAAAGACCTTAGGGGAAAGGTCTCCATCCCTTCTTTTAGAAGTACTCCCTTCTACATGTCTTCCATGGGACATATTTTTGATGGGTCCTAAGGACCTAAGTTCTTTGGCCAGTTTAGTCTTGGCAACCTCACCACCATATTAATTCTCCTTTCCCACAACAGACGTACCTCTGTTGCTACAATCGGTATTACTATTCCTTCCCAACCCTTGAACAACACCATTCACCATAGAATCATTATCCTTATTAATACAACCCACACTCAAATGCCCCTCCATCCCTTCCTCCTCCATCTTATCACCAATTACCTTACTAGCCACTTCAACATTATTACCAAACTTTTTCAAAGAACTAGACGTATAGTTGAAGTCCATACCGTTTCCTTCTTCAGGATTACCAATCTCTTTGAGAGCTTTGCTACTCGGCTTCTCAGCTGTTACCATGTTGATATCTTCAGCAATTTGATAATCCTCCATACTGAATTCACCTTCTTCCATTGTATCCAAGGAATTCATATCCATATCAAATAACTCATCAGATTTTGAATAGGGATTACCTGAGTTCGCAAGCAATCCAGTAGGATTTGCTTGAGTTCGCAAGTATCCCTTCCCATCATATTTATTTACAACCTTGATATTTTCACCACCCAATACGGTAGAGATCCTTTTATCATCTGCTGTAGAGGTACAAACAGAAGCTCCCTCCTCCTCATGCCGTTCAAAAGACACCAAAGATGACCCATTTGCTTCCAGCTTCTCCAAAGTCACAGTTTGTTGGATGGGAGCTACATCAGCCTCCTCCACTTTATTGCTAGCCACCACCTTTCCACCATCAGATTTTTGAAGCACTTCCTTATACAGGAAAGCATTTTCTTTCACTGGATTAGCATTCTTCTTGGCTGGCAGTTGGTCCTGAAGACCCTTTTTCATCACAACCTTAATATTAGGATTTTTAACAACACCTCCATGTCGAACACTACTACTTAGCTTTTTTCGATTAACAAGAACCCATGGTCCATAAGAAGTAGAATCTACCATCCCATCCTTTTTCCCCACACCAGCCTCCTCTCCACCTTCCTTGCTTTCTCCCACCACCTCCTTAGAAACAGCACGATCGCTTCCACAATTAGCTTTCCAATGCCCAATCATCCCACATTGGAAACAAAAGGATGATATCTTTTCATACTCAACCCTTTGAAAGAATCTTCCTGAAAAACTATCAACCCAAACTCCTAAAGGAAGGCATTGGTCAATCTTCACCCTAACACAAACTCTTGCAAACTCTCGTCTACTCCATTGAAATAAATTCCCATCTAACATGAGAGGTGTACCAATCATAGAAGCAATGCTAGCTATGTTTTTCTCATCCCAACAATGAAGAGGAAGGTGTGGCATCCTAATCCAGATAGGAGAAGTCAAGCCCTTCATAGACAAAGGTGAAAAATCCGGGTTCCATTTCTCCATACCAATAATGTGTCCATTTACGAACCATGGTCCACCCGAAAGAACTGCCTCCATCTCCTCATTGGACTTGAACGAACATAAAAACCACCCATTTCCCAAAGTAGTAAAATGGAAATTGCCCACATGACTCCATTGCCGCCTCACCTCCCAAGCAATCAAATGACGTGGCATTTCTTTCCCAAAAACCTTGAACACCAAGGAGTTAGCCAACCTTTTAGCATTATGAAGTTCCAATTCTTCACACAATTTTACTGCCTTCCCATCTTCGGACAAAGCCACATCTTCTTCTTTGAAATCTAACTTAATATAAGGTTTACCAAGGATTAATATTATCTCCAGAATTATTTTTCTTAGGCAATCCAACATACACCATGTCCACAAACGTTCCATCTTTAGTTCCTAGATAAGGATTCAATTTCTCTTTAATAATCTCTGCTCGATCAGAATTGCCATGAGTCTTCATACAATTACCCAATTCAGCTGAAACACAATTTCTAACTTTCAAAAATTCTACATTCTTATCACTCAGAATGTCTGGATTCTCTGGATGAACATCGGTTACAGATGAACCACCACAATTCTCTGCTTCAACCGGTGCCTTTGTTGGGAAAAGAAAACCTTTGCTAACAGGACTAAGGGAATTCACATTTATCTTGCTGTCAGGGACAGAGATCGCATTTGAAATCCTAAACCGATTAACAAAGATCTTCTTTCCCGAAGATGAAGCCCCCGGGTCAGGCGAGAAATTAGATAAAAAAGAAGATCCACTATCCTTACAGACATCACCCGAAGACACTTCCTTCCCCTTCCCTTCAACAGGAAAAACCTTATCTTGCATACTTGTGCATTTCTTAGAGATGACCAGCTCACCTCTAGCCCTGCGTCGACGATCACTTTCAACATTAGAATCCAATCCAGTAACAAGGTACCGAAGATTAGAGGTCTCAGACGTTGGCAGAGATGACGAACCGCGAAGAGCTCTGTCGCAAAAATAGCTGACGAACCGCGAAGAAGAAAAATTCAAAAAACTCGCTCCTTCTCTCTCTACCCCCTGGTTAAATCAAACAAATTTGTTGTCTGGTATGTCTACACTTTAAATAGGTCAAGTAGATTTGAATCCAATTATTTATAGAATAGATTTATACTATATTTTAGCTTGGTAGAGTATATTTATACGTGGAGCTCAATTGCTTTTTCATAAGATTATCCTTTTTATCTCTTCGACTTTGGAATTTGCTCAGGAAATAAATAAGAGATAAATCTATTCAAATTATCAACGTATGCAATCAATTTATTTAAAAAAAAAATGTTATTTTCCATGGATTCTTTGTTAGGTGTCGGGGTGGGCCACCGCTGGATCACCTTAAGGGCCCATTCCACCGTCCAGAGAGATGCTTATCATTTCAACTTTCTCTATCTAAACACAGCTTTTCCCGTTCTCCAATTGTCAATAGTAAGCGATTTTGACCGTGTTGTCCTATTATTTGACTCTATGAAACGGTCAAACTTTTCTAAGGTAGCTTACATATTCGCACCCATATGTACCATTTCCTCTCAATTTACCTTTTAAATTTTTATGTTTCTGAACTTCTTAAAGTATTTTCATCATATTTTCATCAAAATATGTAAAGAAAGAAAGAAGTTCATACTACAACCAAGTCTAAGCTAGACATGCACATATCACAACATTTGATGTATGCTAGGCTAACTATGATGGCCATTTAATCAATATGTGAAGTTTAAGTTTTAAATTTGATTAGATAATGTTCAAATTCATTAGCTAATTGATTATTCCAATTTAATTTATTAAAGAACTTAATTATTTATAAACAACATTCAAGAATAAAAAGTTCCATCATAATTATAATAAGATTGAATAATCACCGCACTACTAAAAAAATGAGATTTTCGCAGTATTTATTAGCAGCAAATTAAATACCGTTGCAATAGACCTGATATCATAGAGGTCTTAAACCGCTTCTTTGCACGAATCGGAAATAAGCCGCGAATGAGTGTGAATTGTAAAAAAGCTGCGAAAAACTTCGGAAATGAATAAGCGGAAATAAGCCCTAGCTCTATTCTTCAGACCTCTTGCCTCCGCGACCTTTTGATTTGCTCCGCACGCGACCCGTCTCCTTCCCAGCCGCCTCCTCCCAACGGACGCTGACGCCAACACTGACGCCAAAGCAGATGCTGACACCGATGACGAAAGCCACTGCTTCCATTCTAACAAAAACTTCACTGGCATTCCGTCGACCTCGCGATCTTCTCCATGCACGACCCTCCTCCTCTCCAACTGATGACGATGCCGACGCTGACGCCGAAGCCGATGTTGATGCGGACACCGACGCCGTCGCCGCTGCTTCCATTCGCCACTGTTCTGTCATTCGCACCTTACTTCTTCTCCTTCTTGAATCATACCTGAAACCAAGCAAACGTTGGGTAAGATTTATATTAGGTTTTTTCATTTTGTGTGTTGATCTTCTTGCTTTTTTTTTCTTGTTCCTCTAATAACCTGTATTTTTATATCTTCTTGCCATTTTTTTTTAAAAATCCAATCTCAATGATATTATATCTTTTTTGTTGTTGTATTTTTACTTGGTGATTTGAATTAGGTCTTACTTAATTCCTAACGATAAGGAGAGGGGGAAATTATTGCATGATTAGTTTAGGTTTAAAACTTGAATAAGAGCATATTAGGAAGATTTATTAGGCAACTATTGTTAATGTTGTGCCATTTTTGTTTATGAGAGGATATTAGGTTTATTTTGTGTGCTGATCTTATTGTACTAGGCAAAATATTTGGGCAAAAATAAAAAATCTCACTCCACGTGCAAGCTTAGATCTACACACAAAAACAAAAGGTGCACTTAAAAACCAACCTATTTGAAGCTTAGTTCCAAAGTAGGCATGCAGAGACATGTGTGGTGCCATTTCTGTCACATAAAGAAGAAATTTTTTTTTTTGGATGAACATATATATTACCTTCTTATTAAGGAAATTATGTTGGATTTTAATTGTTGACTGATATGTAACACTTGTAGTTAGTATTTAAGTATCCAATAATTTGGTATTTATAGGTTTTTTGTTATTTGGTCAAGCAAAAATCACATGCACTCAATGAGTATTGTAAATTCAAGATAGCTATTAGTAATATTGAGTTGTTAAAATTTAACTTGATATGATGGCTTATATTTATTTACAACATTCTCATATGTATTGTAATCATTATGATGCATTCTATTAATCCTCCATGATTGCAATAGAACTTGAATAGATTGAACAAATCAAAATAAAGATTGTTAGTTTATCAATTGTAATTCATGAATCATGAATTATTTTCATACCATCTTTTGTTGCATTTGAATAAAGTTTACATGGCCCATCATTTAAAGGCATGTTTATTTCTTTTTTAATTTTTAGTATTTAAAGCTGACACTATTAAAAATATGAACTAAAATAGTTTCTTAATTATTGTCAATGGTTAAACACTGCAGTTGAATTTTAAAATGAATAAGAGTTGGATAACCAAGTCAAGATGGAGTCGTGAATACAACAAAGGAGTTGAAGATTTTTTAGATTTTGTTAGTCGTAGTAAGAATCTATCAGGAAAGATATTATGCCCATGTAAATCATGCATCAATAAATACTTTCATTCAGTACAAAATGTGAAGGAACACATTATGACTAATGGATTCTTTAGGGGATGTATTGCTTGGAATCGACATGGAGAGGATCATCAAGTTATTGTTAGAGGTACATGTGGAGCTCCGAAAGGAACACCACCGTACGGGGGAACAGAGTGCAGAAGGTATGACCGCACTATCCTGGGGGATAAAACAGTCGTAGGCCTCTGCGCACTTCGCAAGCAGGCCAATGAGAGGGCAGATTAGATCGTACATATGACTAACCATTGAGGATAGCGGCTCTCGCCTACGCACCTCGATGGATAACAATATGCACAACCTGATCAGAACAACAGGTTTCCCCCACCTGATACATCAGCTCGAGTGAGGTTTATTTGATAGTAAAATTCGATTTTCCATGGGCGCAAGCCCCCGTGGTTAATTACATTCAAGCCGAGGCCCGAGAAGACTCTCGATTAAGGATTCTACATTATACTTTCAAATGGGATTGACACATAGGGAGGAGACTAGAAAATTTCTACTCAAAGGGAAAGAAATGTTCAACTTGGCTTAGTCAACATACACGGCTCAGATCAGCATCCGGAGGGACTAAGATAGTGAAAAGAAACTGAAAAAAAAGTCATACACTCGAAGCATACAGGAGAGAAAGATGGAGGTGGCATCATCCATGTGACGCAGATAGGTAGGATTTATAATTTTTGGAAGATAGAAGACTTACCCACCGATGAGGCGTACTACGATACACCAATAGTAGTAGCCTTGAACCTTGAATCTAGTGGATTTAATATTCTACGCACAACACTAACACCCGTGTCCTAGCTAATGCAATATAAAACTTGGACTTACCTCGGCCTGGATTGGGGAGCCATCTAACCACCAAGTCGATTCAAAACCATGAGTGTAGTCATTTATGAAAGGTGGGTAGGTAGGTTATAGTTTTTGAAATTTGAGGTCGACATCTAGAGAGGTTCCTAAGTGGCCTCATACTTATGTGGGATAAAAATGCTAAGAGTAGATACAATTAAAATTTTAAACTCTATTAAATCAGTTTCTAATGCAATACATGCTGATTGACTTGATTAAATGCTTGAAATGAATATGAAGCTTTTTTTTTAAAAAAAGGCTTAAAAATAGGTTTTATCCTAAAGTGCACAGACTCCCCTTGACAGATCTGCACCCTCATAGGTCAGGTGGTCTGCCAAAACCCGCAGACTGGGAGCGGCCTAACAAATGAAAAGAATAATGCATCAAAAATGCTATGCGAACTCCCGACGGTCCCGAGCTTTCTTCTTAAGAGCGTTAGAGTTTCTATGTGACCTTAAGAAATTTTATTTTAATTTAAGTAAAAGAATTTTTGCATGTCCTCACGAGCCTCTGATCGAATCCAGGCTAAAATAAAACAACAACATGCAATCGCCAAGAAACTAAGAAGAATATGTAAATTCTAATCACAATCAACATCAAATTCAACACATTAAATAAAAAAATTAATTAAATAAATATTCATAGGCCAACTACCCTTTATTACAAACTAGGGTCTGTAGAAAAATAAAGTGGTCGGGCACCACTGACAATAACCCGGATTCTAATCCTAGAAAAGATGCAAGTGACTTTGAGTGAGATACTCCTTATATTCAACTTCTGGATCTTCTCTTCCTCGGGCTCCTTGGATTTGTTGTAACTGGATACCCAATATGGGGAAGAAAAAACTCTCCCCCAAAGGGGAGATTATCTCTTCCACCTTGGGTAGTAGAATGATCCAAATTTGAACTTCTAAATAGAAAAGGACTATTCTCATAATGGGTATTGTTTCCTCTTTGGAATCCAACCTTTGGATCCATATATCCCCACTCAAATGTGCACTTTCACAACTCTTAACAAGATTATAAATAAATTACATTAAGAAAAGCAAGAAAATTTAGACTCTCCTACATGGTTATCCTAAGCAAGTGATATAAAACAACCCAAGCAATTATATATGAAATTAAAGTACCCATTGCCAGCCACACTTGGCCATGCTCTTATTTTGTTTGAGGGCTAAGCATCTGGAGCACTAGTAGCAATTAAATTTATGATTTATTTTAGCCCTCATTTATTCTGGGAGCTAAGCGGCTGAAGCACCTGTAGCAAGCATTTATATAATGATTTATTATTTTAGCCACCCTTCTTATCAGCACTACATGAGCATGGCCCCCTACAGAAGATATTATTAGTATCAAAATTGATCCTAACCTATGGGTAATCTAGCGCTCATCACATCAATCCACAGAGTACAATAAAAGTAAACAAACACATCAATAATGTTTCAATCACAACATGCAATAAAAACTCAAAAAACTCAGCACACAATAGTAAAGTAAACACTGGCCTATCCTAGAGTTAGAAGTGGTGCCCTAGCAAATAATTCTATGTGTGTGTATGAGGCTGTATAGCTGGGGTAGATCCTAAGCTAGGTAGTTAGTTAAAGTTATCTAATATTCAAGTTTGTTGAAGGTCTAAGGGAGAGGTTTAGGTTTGAGTTTAAATGTTAATGCATTAAAGATTAAATTAGGTATATTTTAATAGTTAGGTGATTACTACCTTTGTTTTACACTGAGGCCATGAAATTTATTTCACCTTCCTTAGGGCTAAGTTAATAGCCTCGTAGGCCTGGGTTACCAATAGCAATTGGGGTTGATTAAATTAATTTAGTTGGTTAGAAATTAAGAGATGTGATATATTAAATGATTTATTATCAGGCTAAGGGGTTAACTTAGAGCTTAGAGTAATGTTATCTGAATATTTAAGTTAAGTTAATGAATTTTAGAAGTTCAGGGGTCTACCTATCCACTAAGTCAAAGGGGCCAAAAATTGACTTTTTAATTAAGAGTGATCTGTGAATAGTTAGCATTTTTATAAAATACTAGACCTTAACCCAATTAGTTAGACTATAATAATGATTAATTTGGATTTTCCTACATCAAGTTATGAATTTCTGAAGTTTTGACCTCATTTTGATTTAAGTTTGACCGAATTATTGAATTTTTTATTTAAGATGATTTCTGGAATCCTAATATTTTTAATAAATACTAACTTTTAATATGAGCTCCATGCCTTTTAGTTTATCCAATTTGGAATTTTCTAGAATTAGTTATGAATTTTTGAAGTTTGGGCAATTAATGAATTATCAAAATTATTTAATTAAGGGTTGTTTTAGGGGTTTCGATCCAAATCAGTTTCAAACTACTTGGAGTCACTCCCAAAGGTTAGGAATGACCTAAAGAAATGTTCCCAAATGTTTGAAAAAAAATTGGGATTCTTAATAATTTTTTAATTATTTAATGTAATTAAAAGGTGAATCCAAATTAAATTAAGGTTCAGATTGAAGTCCAATTAAAGGGGTTTTAATTTTGTTGGATTAAGGATGGAATTCTAAAGAGTTTGATATATTATGGGTAATTTTTTTATTTTATTTAAATTTATTAGAATTTTCTGAAGTTATCGGGTCCTAATTAAAGGGCAAATTAGGGTTCATTAATTAAGGGGTTTAAAGGGACCTAAAAATTCCTAGAAAATTCTAGGGGATTTAGGATGTCACTAAGTTTAAGTGTTTCAAGTTTCAAGTCATTTGGGGGTATATCCTAACTCCTAGAATTTCTCTAAGTCTTCTAGACGGGTCTTTAATTATTATCCTTAAGGTGTCACTACGTTGAGTAGGTTTTAAATTGATGTTTTAAACTAACCCTTGGGGTAACATAAGGGAAATACAATACAAATATAAGCACACCAAGTCCTTAGATCTAGGAGAGCCTAAGCTAAGTGTTTGTACATCCTACGCATGCAAGAACTACGAAATACTAAGTATGACGAGACTAATGAAGTGATTAGTGAATGATTAGAGCTCAATCATTCACTAATCCTTCCTACATGAATGTTGTTCATATACATAGCCTATGTTTAAAATTCTAAGTAGTGGATCTCGCAAAATACGGGATTTAACTAATATATAATTTTTAAATAGTTTTAAAATACATAAATAAATAAATAAATAAATAAATAAATATATATATATATATATATATAGTTATGTAAGTTTAAAAATAAGGTAATTGAAAATAGTTCAATGCATATGCATGAGAGATCTACTGACCACCATAGGAGGGATTTAAAAATAATTATTAATTTTAAAATAATTAATATATTATTTAACTTAAGTAATAATTAAATAATATAGAAATCTACCAGAAAAATGGATTTTGGTTTCTGAAAATAATTTTAAATTAAAATTCATAATTTTTGAAAAGAATAAGGTATTATATGCAAAAATCCAATTTAAAATGAAATAGTTATGCATTTTTTAAGTTTAATATATTTAAAAGTAATTTTAAAATAATTTAAAATAATTAATGTTAAAAAATAATTATTAAATTCAAAATAAACTAATTATTAAAGTTCTCTGAATTTAAAATAAATATTCATTTTTATAAATAATAATAATAATAGTAAGGAAAATAATATTATAATAATAAAAATACTTTGAAAGTAATAATAATATTAATAGTAATATGATAATATTAAAAATAACTTTTAAATAATAATGATAATAATAATAATAATAATAATAATTTAAAATAATATAATAATACTAATAACATAATAATAACATAATAAAAAATTTTTAAAATAATAATGATAATGATATAATAATATAATTAAAGTGGTTTTAAAATAATAATAATAATAATAATATAATTAAAATAGTTCTTGAAATAATAATGATAATAAAGAAAACAATAATATAATAATAAAAATAATTTGAAAATAATAATAATAATAGTAATATTAATGATAATGCTAATAATAATAATAATAAAATAGTTTTAAAATAATAATAGTAGTAATAATAATAATAAGATTTTAAATAATAATAATAATAATAGTAATAATAATAATAATACTAATAATAAAAATAAAAATAAAAATTATTATTATTATAATTATAATAAGTATAATAATAAAAATATTTTTAAAATAATAAGATAATAATAATAATAATAATAATAATAATAATAATAATAATAATAATAATAATATAATAATAGTATTAATAACAATAATAATTAAAAAAAACTTCATAATAATAATAAAACCTTAATAATAATAATAATAATAATAATAATAATAATAATAATAATAATAATTTTTAAAATAATTTTAAATGATTTTTAGGATTTTTCTGATTTAAAAAAATACATTTAAAATATATTTTAAGTAAATTATACTTAAATAACCCTCGGTGGTGGCGGCAGTCAGACACGCGTCAATCCCAGGTTGGATCCTGCGGTCTCGGGCACTGATTAGTACGGTAGGCAATCATTGTCGGGCGATGGCTGGTGTGTGTCACGCGACTGCGCAGGGTTGGATCCGCGGGCTTTGGGCAATGATTGCCAATGATTATGTGGAGTGCAATCATTGGCAATGATTGCACTGAAATGAGCGTGACACTTATCTGCGCCAGCACGTGCTCCTGGCCATCGGATCCTCTAGTATTTGGAATCAACCCCATGATCTAGCCGGACGAAGCTAAGATCCATGAGATCAGATCTGCGGTCAGACGAAGACAGCAGAAAGAGCGGATCCGAACCGCTGATCTTGCGATCAACGGTTCGGATCTTATGTAACGTTTGGTTTACGTAACCCAAACCCGAGATCTCATTTTTTGCTTCATTCTCTAGATTCGGTGGATCAAATTGAGTGAAATTTGAAACATAGCCTCTAATCATGGAGAGCAATCATGTGGGATAGTTCGTTTGATCTAAAATGCGATTTTCAACATGTTATTTAGCCCTAAGTGTCTTAAAGTAGGGTTAGGGATTTCACCTTCGTTAAAGGACGGTTTGACCCGTTTAAGGATTGTTTGAATTTGTAGATTGTCCACTAATATATTTATAGAAGAAATATTGAGCTCTCGACGCCTAGATTGATCGCAAATAGCTTCGGAAGGTTCCTAGGCTCAGTTCGGCCAGAGATCTCACCGCCGGCGGGGTCTCGACAGTGGACTTGAGTTGGGGAGGGGAAGGGGTATTGAGGTGAACTCCCACACACAAGGATTTGGGCTTAGGAGGTCTAGAGAAAAAGAGAGGAAGAGTCGATCCCTAATACAAACCCTAAATGCCTTATTTATACTCCCATGCTCTGGATGGATGGCTAAGATCATCCCTAGGGTGATTAGGAGGGAAAACTAAGGGATTATGTCGGGATTTGAACGAGGGAAGGGTTTTAGAAAGGTTTAAATGCTTTAAATGACATTAATTTGACCTAATCAAGCCTAGTTTGACCAAAACATGGCTTGGCTTGACCAACCCAAGTGTTGACCTAGTCAACTTGGTCAATTAGGTCTAAGAGGCAAAGGTTTGAGTCAAGGATTGTGCTTGGATTGAATTAAAACTTGAAATAACACACTAAGGCTAATTGGGTCAACTTGGGTTGACCTGGTCAACTAGGTTGACCCCAGGCATGGGTCTGGGCCCAATGGGTTGGGTTTGACCCACGAAATCCAAGGGGGGAGAGAATTGGGCTTAAAGAGCCCTGGATTTGATTTGAAATCAAATGGAAAGGGTATGGGTCAATTTGGGTCAACCTAGGTTGACCTGGTCAACCAGGTTGACTCAGGGCCTAGGTCTGGGCTCGACAGACTTGGTTTGACTCACTGAGTACAAGGGAGCTGGTCATAGGGCTTGACTTGGTCAATTTGACCAGGTCAACTCTTTGACCTAGGCCCTGAGCAAAAACAAGGTCAACAGTATAAAAAATGAAGGTGTTGTTAGTATGTCTAATTTTGAATCACAAATTACTCAAATTGAGCAACCATATATAGATGATATTGAAGGATTGTTGAGGGACACATTTGCTCCAATCAATGAATCAATTAACTTAGTTGATCAGCATGAAAACTTTACTCAAGATTCAAATAAAGAAGATGAAAAACAGTCAAAGTTATTAGAAGATGTGGGGGCAGAATTATATCTAGGATGTAAGAGATTTTCAAAGCTGTCATTTATATTACATTTATTTCATTTGAAATGTCTAAACTCTTGGACTACAAGATCTTTTGATATTTTATTAGAGTTACTTATTGAAGCATTTCTTGAAGGGACTTTATTGCACAAAACTACATATGAAGTTAAAAAATAATGAAGGCTTTTAATCTTGGTTATACCAAGATACACGCATGCTCTAATGATTACACATTATTTTGGGGAGATAAGTCTAATGACAATGTGTAATATAAGCATTGATTGGTTATCACCATTGAAGATCGATTGCTTCTTTGTTATTTTGCAAATTAATATGTCATCATCCGAAAGTTAAATTTTCTTTCTTTTTATCATTTATAGGAAAGGTGAAATCGGCAACTGAATCAGTGCCAGAGCAGTGATGGATATATCAAACTTTTGAGAAGCTGGATTTAACGCATCCTCTTACAAAGTGCAAATATATATTAAATTTATTATCACATAAAATCCTTTGTTTTAGAATTGGGAATTTATTAGCTATTGAGTTCACGACTTTTTTTCCATCTTTTTGTTTTAATATTTCTCCAAATTTATGTCTTGTTTTAATAGTTTGAGCTTTTTTGGAGAAAATTTTTATTTTTATTCTTGTATTTACTAGTGGATATTTTAAGTCGTTGTATTAGCCACTGAGAACTACTTGTATCCATTTAACTTTATATATGTTGAAGCATCCATTTTGAGATTACTTATGTATTATTTAATTAGAAAAAATTATTTTTTGCATTATATTTTTTTTTAATCAATTCTACTTTTTAGCAGTGATTTTCACAGCTGCTAAAAAGCGTTGCTAAAGCCCTCCTACAGCAGCGCTTTCAAAACCGTTGCTAAAGCCTTACCAGCGAACGCAGATGCGGCGGATGTGCAACAAATTTTAAATCATTGCAAATAATTTTACAGGTGTTTAAACCGCTGCTGTAGGTTAGAAAAAGCACTGCCAAAGACGAATTTATTAGTAGTGGGCCATGGCCATGATCCAATAACCTCTATATATTACTTTTCTTAGATTAGTTCTTAAAGGCCTCAACTTTTCTCAGAAATGTTCTAGAAGACTCCAATGAATACTAAAGAGCATAGAGAAATGGAAGAGGAGAATATGTCTAAAGTAACTTTGCTCTCCTTTCTACCTTTCTTAATTAATGTGTTGAGGTATGGTAAGTGGCATGGAAGGTAAATTATACTAGTAAGGATCTACTTATGTAGTCCTTAGGATTAAAATCTAGGTGGGAAGGAAGTTAGGCTTATGATTAGCTTATAATTATTTTTTTAATTTTAATTATGTTATGATTTTGGGTTAGCTTCAGGGCTTTGACAGCAAGCATAGGGCTAAGTTGAGTTAGCTTAAGTATAAAGAAGATGAGGAGGACAACTAGAAGACTAATGTAGATTTGCTTGGGCTAACTAAACCTAATTGGATTTGAGTATGGTAAATGTATACTTAAAAGATTATTATGTTGTTATGGCAGAAGATGTTGGATCATACCACCAAAAAATGGAAAACATTCATAAAATTATCCTCTAACCTAAGAATGAATAGAAAGAAGACTGATAGGAATCTTTGAGAAAATTTCCCACCATGATATTAAGTGTCAAAGAGAGTTTAAAGTTTATAGGGAAACTGAATTCTTATTATCATAGGATCTCAAACTTATTTTCATCTAAAGTGTGATATCTAATTTTTTTTTTAGTTAAGGATATTCATTTGTATTCCTAATTTAGCATAAGTAGGGATTCAAGCAAAAGTCATAGTGAAAGGATATGCTTAAGTAGTGGTCAAGCATATGAGGCAATGATTAGGTAAATTAATGAGATAAATGAAACATTGGGATGAAATTAGTATGGTGATATTAAAGGGTCATAAAATCCATAATAAGAGACTTCCAAATGATAATAGGAGACTACTTGACATTAGCCTTGAGGGAAAATTTGAAGGAATTTACTTAAAAGAGAAGATATTATACATTTATTTCTCTATAAATGTAATGGAAAGAAATTTCTTATATTTTGAAGAAGGGGATGGTAATTGAACACTCTCCTCAATGCCCAAAGTATGGAGAATATGTGTCATAAGGGTCGATAGCATGACTTAGACCCTCGGGATAAGGGATGACTTATAAGCCCACCTAAAAAAATTTTAAATTCTTGATGTTATGTATTAAGGAAGTAAAATATAGGATGACTGATATGGATGAAAAAAAGATCATGTAATCTTGCTCTATGGGCAAGATAACCCAAATGGACATGAGGACTATTAAAGTAATGGAATGATGCATCATTAGTTTAGATCTAAAGCTAATATGATTTAGGGCTATGCAATAAGAAAAGGCAACAACAAACATTCATCAATTAATTCTAATATTCAAAACTTGACGTACATAGCAAATGATATAATACCGCTCTATATTTAGGGTAGAATATATAAGAATTCAATTTAAATTTTTATTGGAAATGGTTTCAAAAGTTGATGAATTTGAAAAATATTTACTAATTTTTTTAAATATATTTTAAGGATAATTCTTATCAATAATAACCATTAAAAAATGTAAAAAATTGTGAATATAAAAAGGAGAAAATGAATATTTATAAATCTCTAAAAAATTAGTTAATAAAGAGCATATGAGGTAAAGGGAATCAAAATAAACATACATAAATCTTACCCTCTCAATTGTCCATCATACTATCCAAGGGCTTGACCCAACACTACATGCACATATTTTATTATGTGAATTAGGTTTCTATTTTTACCATTAAACTTTATTAAATTTATTATAATAGATTAAATAATAAAGATTTCTCATTAAATAAATCTCAAGGTATAAGATAGGTTAATAAGCAATAGGTTTTGGAGTTAATAAATGCATGCATCTATGCTAGTGATAGGAGTCAAGTGATTTATTTTGAGTTAATAACCCACGTAAGAGTATGAGTGCAAAGAATAACAATACATTGATAACTAGCCTTAAGGAGAAAAGCATGAGAGCAGTGGTGCATGAAATGGTAGGTAGAATTATACCTGTTACGAAGGTTTCCTAAAATCCAAAGTTAGAAATAAAGTTTTGCCCCTAAGGATATGTTTGAGGTCTATTCCTAGTGTTTGTTATATAGGCGGGTAGCCATTTCTTACCATCTTGTGACTATAAGTAAGCAAAGAAATAATTATATGAATGTGTATGTATATGCGTGTACACATATTCATTTGACCCTGAAGCTTTGCATAAATGATACCCAAGAATAAAGAAAGGATAAGGAAGATGATCTCTTTAAAGCATTCGATCAACATTTGACACGCAACCTTCGCAAGGTCACATAAAACAAACTAACATGACAGTCATAATTTATGCACCTAAGTAATCCACACAAAACCTTTAATGATTCATGTAATAAACAACTCAACAACAAGTGTGCACATATATAACAAAACAAAATTCAAGCCATTCTCAGATTTTTTTTTTTAAGGAAGGAGAAGAAGTAGAGGATGAGAGAAAGGAAGAAGAAGAAGAAGAAGAAGAAGAAGCTCACCTTGGGGGTCGATAGGAGCTGGAAGCTAAGATAAGTCTGCAGGCTTCAGTTTGGCCCTGGAGTTCGCGAGCAAGGAGAGACGGAGAGGGGAGAGAGGTCCGAAAATCTGGAGAGAGATGAGAGAGTTGCCAATCTCTAGAGACGGACCAACCTATGCGAAACAAAAGACTTCATTTTTGCTTTTTCTTTTTTTTTTTCACTGAACTTAACCTCTGCTCACCTTCTTCTTCTGCTATACATGGAATCGGGGCCCTGCCATTCGATCCTTGTTAAAAAGAATCCCAAACTTATGCTAAAATAAGGCATCACGTGACTACAATAACTGGGGATGACAGACTTTAGGTTTCAAGGTAAATTGAGATCATTGGTGTAATTACCTGATTTAGGAATTAAATTCAAATATATTAAAAAGCTGATTGGAGTTTAATTGAAATTAATTTGGGTTAACTCGGGTCAGATTTGTGCTCAAAGTGAAAGCGCAGTGAAAGCCCAGCAAAAGCGCAGTGAAAGTACGGAAAAAGTGAGGCAAAAACTGCAGCAAAAGCATGACAAAAGTGCGATAAAAGCATGGAAAAAAGCGCCACAAAAGCATAGTGAAAGCGTGGAGGAAAAGTGCAAAGAAAATGTTGCAAAAGTGCAGTGAAAGCGCAATGAAAGCGTAGAGTAAAGTGCGGAGAAAACGTAGCAAAAGCGTAGTAAAAGTGCAGCAAAGGCACAGTGAAAGGGAAGTAAAAACGTAGTGAAAGAGCGGAAAAAAAGTGTGGAGAAAATATAGCAAAAGAGCAGTGAAAGCGCGGAGGAAAAGTGCGGAGAAAACGTAGCAAACGTGTAGCAAAAGTGTGGCAAAAGCACGGCAAAAGTGTGGCAATAGCACGAAAAAAGCGTGGCAAAAATGCGGCAAAAGGGCGGCAAAAGCGCAGTGAAAATTATGGTCAACAGGTGGTAACTTTTTTCAAGAGTGATTAAATCTATTATGGCATTCTCTTTAGCCACTTGAGGTGTGATTTTTATTATCATGGTTTTCTCCTTATTAGCCAATTTTATTGCCTACTCCATTATAGAGTTCTCATATGTCATTTTTTGATTGGCCTCCTTTATTTGTATCCTTACAATCTCTACATTAAATGTTGCCTTCTTCATTATTACCACCTTAAAAGCCTTTTTTACTTTGATTTGGCATTACTTTCATAAGGCTTCCTTATGTTTTCAATTATTACATAATGCATTTGTAATGGTTTAAAAGTTTTGAAGATTTTAAATATTTTCATTTTATCTCATTTTATAAAACCATCTAGATTTGATTATGTCTCAACTGAAGTGTCCTCAACTTGAAAATGCCATGTATCTATGTTTTAGGCCAATTAAGGTGGGATAGGTGTCTTGAGTCACACTTCTATATGAGGGAGATGTGTAATACTCAATTTCTCATAACCCCATAAGAGTAGCACACATGGTAGATTAAAGAGCATCTCATAATAATTTTTAATTGAAATGCAAGACAAATTAATGAATATAATATTTTGGGTGAACCACCTATGTTCATTGGGAAACTACTCACCTAAGATATCTCTACTTGAATTATATTTGACCTCTAATACTTTCTTCTACTTGAATTACAATGGTTTCCTAACTGATAAGATCTGTATTAGATGTCATAATATAACTTTACTTAACTCAATAATGTTAAGCCTATTAACTTCCATGATCTTATTAACTTCTAGTCACTCACTGCATGGTCACTTCTCATTCAGAAGCAATGCCACACATAGAACATGGTTATTTATTGAAAACTCAATTTCATGTAATCCATATATACAACCATCCATATCAAATTAGTTACCATTAACTAGCTACTCATACTCCATGTGGACCATTGTTTATGCCAATAGATCTTGTATCCCTAATCATTAACTAACTTATATGCCTCAAAGTTCTTATGACCTATCAAAGCATCTATTTACATCCTGTTATTACTAATTAAAAATGACTTTTGGATTCTTGAGCTTTTTATTACTTGTAAAAACTTACTCATATTAGACTATGTTAGGGGGGGGGGGGGGGGAGAGAGAGAGAGAGAGAGAGAGAGAGAGAGAGAGAGAGAGAGAGAGAGAGAGAGAGAGAGAGAGAGATATGAGACTATTATCTTCTTCTTCTCCTCCTTTTCCCCCTTATGGTGATGCCTCATCCTTTATAGTAGTTATGGGCTAAGATGGTCAAACCACTTAAATTTTCTCTTCTCTTTTTATTCCATTAACTCCTTTCTTACTAACCCTTTTTTGATAGTAATTTCTATAGTGAAGGAAATTAACTTGAAGGAATCTATTATGAGTTGTTCTAACAAGAATCATCTAACAACTATTTCTCATTACAACCACCATTTTTCTTTTCACATCCGTCCTGAATTCCCAAAGAATTTATTCTAGATGAAGCTTATAGCACTTTGCATCCTAAGATCTCATGATAGTCAAACTAAATGATATTTATAAATGAGGAGTTTGTAAAATTATCTCAATCAAAACCCTTCTAATTTCATTTTTTCTCAACAGCCTTGATTTTCTTTCCCTTCTTTTTAGTAGGAGGTTTGTAATTCTTTTACTTATTATTTTTTTTCTCAATAGTTATAACAAACATGTTGGCATGACTAAGATCTTTAATGGGGGATGCAAGGAGTTCAGTGAGATACATTGTTGAAGTAACCTATGTTCATCATCAACAAAGTCTTATCTTATAAAGATGAACGAATGATTAAGAATTTTTTTATTGAACTCAAGGGTATGCCCTTGTATGTTTGACTTAAGGGTAGGATATATATTTTCAGTCTCTTCATCTTTCATAGTCATATCTCTATCGGTAGAATTCTTGGTGGAAAAGTTTTTCTAAACTAACTTTGGGATAAGAGTTCTCTTTGAACCAAGTGTTTGAATACCAAAAATCTAATTCATGATCAATTGCATCAAGAGAGTTGTATGAAGTGACTAAGGTTATAACATAGATTATATATGAAATAAAAAAAACTAAACATACAGTTTGCTGTATGGAGAAAATTTGGCAAATATACAAAGAAAGAAGCCCTTACATGAATCCCTTTTCTTTAGCTCTATAAATTCACACTTTTTTAAGTCTTAAGATTGAACTGAGTTCTCTATTATGAAACACGCAGAAGACTCCCTACTAACTTGTAATTGCACTCTATCCCTCCAGGTTTCTTTCATAAAATAGTTTATGTGGTCATAACATAAGCAATACATAATATGATTTTGCATATGATTTGTGTTTTAAATTTATTATAAGAAGTTATGATTGTAAATGACAAAGTTATAATATATGATGCCCATTATCAACTCCATAAGCTAGAGTGGCACTAGTTGGTAGTCATGATTATTATGTGGTCAACATTCTTTTTGGCTCTAAAGTTAGCATCTCTCGTAGGCACCTTCTAAATCCTTATTAAAATTTCTAGCTCTCTGGTCTCATTAGACTCTGTCTCTCAAGTACTTAATATATGGCTTAAAGAATTTACCTAAGACTATTTTGAAGCTCTTTTATTTTTCTTAAATTAATTGGGAAAAAAAGTTTTTGATTCGCATTCATTTCAACAACATTATGGGTCATCTTCTGATTCACCTTCTCAACTTCTATGCTACCTTGATTGGTCCTAACATCATTGAGGCTCTTGATATTCTAATATATTAACTTCACTTGCATTCATTGTAGATAATCAATATTATACTTATCACCTTCTTTTTTTTAAACGGCCCGATTATTCATTTCTGAATCTTTTAATTAATAGAATGGGTTTAATATACAAAGTAATATATATATATATATATATATATATATATATATATATATATATATATATATATATATATATATATATATATATATATATATGGGATAAATTTGTAACATTGACATTCTATAGTAGACATAAGTGAAATTATTCATAAAAAAATATGATAAAACTATAATATAATAGCCTAATCATGACTAATCTATAATTAAGTTAATTAATTAATTAATTAATTAATTAATAAGATAGATATGTTAAGCTTCATGAAATTACTTTTATCAGAAGTTCCTATATAATTACCATTCTAAATTTTTTAACTTTCATACAACTTTTGCTTCTCTCATATGTCTTACACCAAATATTTTGAAAACCATTTTTCTTGTACAAAGAAGATAACCAATCAACGAAAGATACATAAAATGAAGCCTATTTCTCTCTGCAGAGTGTCCCACGTGCATGTTTGGTGTGGGAGTTAAACTCCCACGCTTTTCCCGCAAAGACAAAACAAATCAAAATAACACGTAAAAGCCATTGTGTTTTTTCCTACATTATTTTAAAATGAGCAAGACCTCTCCTCTACATTCAATTGTTCATATACGTTTTTTCACATTCAATTTCATCTGGCATTTTAAATATTAAAAAAATTGGTTTCTTCACCCCTAAACAAAGATTTTTTCTCCTCGTCATATTAATTGGAGCTCAATTTACTGTCTATAGCTCCACTGCATTTGCTCAGGTTAGGGGTGCAACTGAGTTAAGCCGGCTCGCGAGCTGACTCGACCTCGGCTCGATAATAGGCTCGACAAGTTGAGCTTATCGAGCCAAAATGAAATTGCACGTGCGAAAAGCTGACGACGCAAGCTGGGCCGAAACTCGACGGACGCGCGCGGACGGTGGCGACGACGCAAGCTGGCGACACGATAAGCTGGTGACGGATGGAAGCTGGTGACGGACAGAAGCTAGTGACGCTAGAAGCTGGCGACGATGCGGACGCTGGAGATAGACTTTGGCACTGGCGACAGACGTTGGCACTAGCGACGAATTGAGCTCGAAATGCCGCTCGAGTAGCCCGACGAGCTTTTTTTTCCTCTTTCGAGTCGAGCTCTAGCTCGACTATTGAGCTTGAGTCGAGCTCGAGGTCAAGCTCGAGCTCGTCATTTGGCAGTCAAGCTCGACTCAAACACCCTCTAACTCGAGCTCGACTCGACTCGTCTCGCTTGCCCTCCTAGCTCATGTTAAAAGTCTTCGAGAAATATCAAAATTATATTTTTAATAATATGTTATTTGGGTATTATGCTAAATATTAATTATTATATATTTTTAAATTTTATAATTTATAATAATTAATTTTGTAGGTTGCAATCCTTTTTTTATATTTTTTATTTTTAAAAATAGTTTATTTATATCATACTTGAATGGAAAAAATTCTTACATCGCCCTTTTGTATGCGTGCATGTCGCATACTTTCTTACAATTTACTTTATTGTTTTATTTGGGCGGCTTTTTCTGGCTTTACTTTTCAGAAGAAAGCTGCAATATAATTTGATTATTTTTTTCAGGAATTTTTTTATGATGGAAAGTGGTTTTTTTAAGAATGCACGTGACATCTAAATAAAATAAAAGAAAAAATATCTATAATAGTTAAAAATAAAATTGTTTATCCACACCAACCTACAGCTACTTTCACCTGTAGAAATAACCGCCCCAAAAAAACAATAAATCGCTCAAATAGATTATTGATAAGCTGATAAATTAGACTGTTGGATGTGGATTCTATATTATTCTGAACAAATTTTTTTCGAATATATATATATATATAGAGAGAGAGAGAGAGAACTTGAAACACGTTACAAATTTATTTATTTTTAAGTGAGGTTAAATTAAAAGAAGTTTATATGAATTTGATTAAAGGCTTAATTTCATAGCCTTCTTATTGCTTTCTAAATCTGATTTAGGATTAGTTTAAGCTTTCTAATTGGGAGGAATGCATTTTTTTTAATCAATTAGTTATGTTAATTAATGGGAGAGAGAGGGAGAAAGAGAGAGAGAAGAAGAAGAAGAAGTAGAAGAAGGTATAAGAAAGTTCATCACTTAGACAAAATGATAAACATACATTAAGGCTTCGTTTGGGACAGCTTTTTTACTGCTTCTAGAAGCAGCTTTTAGTATAAAATTTAAAATTTTTGTATTAGAAAGCTGCTTCCAGAAGCAGTAAAAAAGCTGTCCCAAACGAAACTTAAAACTCAAAAAATAATTACTTGCCAATATAAATCATAGGTACAATAAAAATATAAAATCTGATCATCGAGTTCTTATAGCAAAATGATGAGCCACTATAGGTTGCCCACCCCCCCTTCTTTACAATAAGATCCGTAATGAGTAGCGTATGAATCTTTTATAGATGGCGAGTCTTAAAAGACACATATTAACGGCAATAATGAGTATTTATGCAAATAGCCCTAAAGGTTAATTCCTCCCTTTATAATAAGATCAATAATGAGTAACACACAAGTCCCTTATATCTGAGTAGTCTATGTGATTACCCCTACAAATGTTAAAGCTTGATGTAAGTGTGACCCCACCTAAAGTGAATTTACACAACACCTACCAATAACAAGCTTACTCTATAATAAGTCATAGCTAGCTTGCATCCTCATTGATTAGTAGGAAATCATGCAATATTAGTCACACCCCTCTACCAAGATAAATGATTTTATGCTATTCCAACTAGCAAACTCATGAGGGAATTTTTTTTCTTTATGGCTAAGTTCAATCACTATAGGAACTCACATCATGTTTGGGTAAAGCTATCCCCATAGTGAACCTATGTACATTTATTATCTGGTTATAAATTTAGAATTATTCATTATAATATTGAGGCCATGCACAAGAAAATTCTCAATGCGCTCGGGTGTGTGCTATAAATGGCATTGCAAAACCTCTTAAATATCAAGCCATGGTTGGCAAGTTATTATTATTATCAAATTTAATTTAGGAATTTTATAAAATTTCTCATTTACATGTTGAATTTCATACTTAATTATAAGCTAAGAAGTTAATATTATTTGTTACAAAAATTCTTCATCTTCTTACATGGGCGAGTGCCCTTGCACGCCAATATTCCTTTATGATTATATACAAGCAAGCGCCCTAATAAGATATAATTACTATGGTAACAACATTCGCATACTATTCAAAAGCAATTCTAACACTTAGAAAGAAATTCCAAAAATAGTAAAAACATGCAATAAGCAGAGATGAGTATGACAAAATTCCAGATCTTTTCTTTGTAAAACTTACAAGTATGATCACCCCAAATCTATTGCAAAAAGACGGACGACTTTGATTCAATCACCAATCTCACTCATGCCATCACTCTCCTATTTTCATTGCCAAGAACCAAAATCGCCAATGGGAAGGCTCCCTAGGTGATCCTTGATATTTTACTTGAAAATGTCAAGGCCCAATATTGTAAAGAGACCCGCCAAACCTTTGTTGCCTCCTCCTTATATTCCTCTAAGTATCCTTGAGGCTCGTGTTTGACTAATCCAGCCTTGATATAATTGCACACCTCTATTAGTGCCTCCTCAACTAGTGCCTTTCACTTGTCAAGCACCGTTAGAGTGAGTGTGAATTGATTAAAATCTAGCTCCACTCTTCACTTGACTACCTTATTATGATTCACCACACCCAAGGCCACAAGGTGAAATGTTGCCTCCTTTGGCTTCTCAAGTGGTGGCAATTATTCCATGGTCACCAACCCTTTCTTTTGGACTAGCACCTTAGGGCGAGTGGACTCCCCCTGCTTAGTTTATATCTTCTTTGGTGGTGGCCCCTTTTCCTTCTTAGTGGGCACAATGTGCTCTTTAACGAGCCATACCTTCATTTTCTTGGCCATCCACTCAAATGATTACTTCATCTGCTTAAGGACCACAATGTTCTTTGAGAACTCACAACCCTTAACACCCTTTACATACATAAAGGAAAGTACGTTAGGTTGAGTCAATGACATAACAAATAGGAACTAAAGTGAATGCTTAGCAAAAAATGTTTTAAAAATATTCATCTATCCAAGATGGTGGAGGGTAATATGCATCTACCAACTAATCAAAGTTAGTGTCTACTACTCCTTGGTAAGTTGTGTATAACTTGCCTTTCTTTTGGTGAATGTGATCGGCATGGTGGGCACTAATAAAGGCATGAGTTGTGAAGAAAAGTGGAAATTTCTTTCTAGTCCCTAACATTATTTGTCATCCTAATCACCATCATCTCAGTAAGAAAAAATTGAACGCAACCATCTTTTAGTGTCTTCATGGTGAAGATATTATTGAATAGTTCAATAACCATGACAATTTCAACTCATGCAAGAACAAGGTGAATTACATCATGGATGCAATGGAGTTTGACATCATCTATGTGGCTAAATTCCATAAAAGTTTAAGGTTTCCACCAACTCCTTGCACAAGGGGAACCATACTCCTATGTGCAAGTAGTTGATGGGGACATAAAGTTAGGCATCATAGAATTCATACAAGCGGTTCTCCTCACTCAGAACTTGAACGTTGAAGTCACTGTACATAAAGTACTAGTCATAGTAAGTAAGGTTAGTGTGCTCAATGGTTATGCTCGAATCCAAGAAGTCAGCAGCATGGGTGAGCATGATAACACATTTGTGTAGAGCATCCATGAGAAAAATAAACACACTCTTAGGAGAAAAATAAAGGCTGGGGACAAAGATTGCAATATGTGAGAACTACCTTACATATTTATAGACTATAAATTATGAAAATATATTGAGAAATACCAAATTCGTATAAATGCATCGTATTTTATTTTTTCTCTCTGTTATTTCTAAAGATTTGATAACTCTTTTACACTCGCTCAATAAATAGTTACTAATAAAGTGTCTCATACACACTCAACCATCACTCACCAAAAATCTATCTTTGTGCAAATCTTGGTGAATTATCACTCCCACGTGCATAAAAAATTTGATGCATTTATAAACATCACTCCCAGGTACCTACACATTGGGTCATTCAACATTGTAAGTATTAACCCCACTACACCCTATAAACAATCTAACAAAAATTTGATACCCATCATGATGTTGAATGACTTCTCTTATTAAAGAGCTGCCTAAATCTCTGTCATCAGGGAGTTGACCAAAACTTTTATCCCGATCAATTGTGACTTCACCATGAAAACTCCTTACAGCTTTTCAAAAACTACTTGGTTTTCCCACCCTCTAATAGTTTAACATTTTCTCCACAATAGTAACCCACGTAATAGCTTCATCTAACGAGATGATCCCCTGAGGAGGAATGACATCCTAGGAGTAGCCACAGAATAGTGAGGGTATGAGCTTCTTCTTGTAAGCTACATGGACATACTCCACTAAGGTCTCAACCTAATTCACCATAGCATTTTTCACTTGCTCACTAGCACTAGCGAGTTTAGCAGCACTTGTAAGAATGGCCTCCTAAACTCCTGCAAATGGTGGTGGCCCTATAGTTAGCAATGAAAGCTCATAGAAGACATACTTAACATACTTAGCAAAGTAGCAATGAGTGGATCACACTAAATTGTTCCTATTGAGTACTAGGAGGTTGCATACTAGTACCACCTACTCAATGGGTGCCTCAACATCTTTCTCAAGGAAATGCAAATTACGGGCTCCCAAATAATAGGAACGTCTTTCTTGACAATGTTATTCTTAAATACTTATATGTGCCATTTTCTTACAAACTAGTCTCAAAGTCTAACTTTATAAAAGCTTGCCCCTCCCTCAGTAGAGGTGACTTCCTTTACGCTCTCTACTACTGGGCGCCATGAAGCAACTCAATTCTTTAGTCACAAATTCGAAGGTGCATCTTCATCAGGCAAGTGTGTAGCATGCCAGTAATGGCAGGCTTAATAGTTAAAGTCACCACAGTTAGTGAAGCAACTATCCTGGACAACACCCAAAGGTTGACTATGCTTTTCTATGTAGGAGGGGTGCTTATGAGTTTCTTGGTCACCTATGTCGACTGAACACAACTGTGCACTTCTCTAGTTAGTGAAACTACAATCACATCTTACACTTGATGAAAGGCGACATTCTTTGAGGCCTTCAAGGAGTGAGCACCAACACAAACCCTCAATTTATAAAAAAATGCGTCGAGGATGGCGTCACATCATCGACATTAATTCGGGTCAATACAATCATCAAGATTATAGGTAAAATAAGGCAATGAATTTTGCATTTACTTTCATATTTCATGTTTGGTAGTCATATTTAATACTTCAATCACTCATCATTTTCACCACTGACCTATCAATTGGGACAAGTAAATTGGAGAATTGAATATGTAAACATATATGCCATCATAGGTATTTAATAGGTTGTTGGTAGGTTATAGAGAGTAACTCACTCTCAAGGAGGGCCCACAGACAAAACTTGCCTCATAAGAGGAGCTACGCGCATGGAACTCACAAGGACTCCCCTAAAGTAATCACTAGGAGCTACTCACCAGAGCCTACCTAGGAGTTCACCCTCTATTGGGAAAATTGAGGATTCATCATCAAGCTAAAAGCTCTCCACATACTTGGGTCACCACTTCAGTCTCTTGCTCCTCCTTTAAATGACCACGAGCACTAAATCTCTTATAGATCAATCATATTCTCTAGACTCCGCAATAAGAAAGTGCCTACTCATGGCACTATCAATCTTCCTTACTACAACCATCAAATTCAGGAGTTCTCCATCTCTAACTTTTCACTTGCCTCTCTCTCTCTTGAGTGACATGAGATCCTTCATAAGAGTCACAAGCAAAGTTAGCAAGCACAGTATCCACTATTTTGCTTTCATCAGTACTCACCCCATACGCACTCGGCACTATTGAACTTGTTCGTACACACAATGAATTATTGAGCTCGCATGGAGACAAATCACCAAAGCTCTACAACCCCTACTCTCCTTTAGCCAATTAGGCAGAGATATGTGGTTAGCGTAGCATGTAGCATTGTAAGGGTATTTTGTGTAGCATTGTATTTATTTACTTTTTCTTTGTACTACCTTTCCTATAATCCTCATAACCTTATAGCTAAGGGGTGATGAGGAACAATATGGTAGATCTTTCTAGACTGATAGTGGATACTTTACCAATTTGAGACCTAATGCTTTTTAAGTATAAATATATATATATATATATATATATATATATATATATATATATATATATATATATATATATATATATATATATATATATATATATATATATATATATAATTGGTTTAATTATAAGAAACTATTAAAAATCATGAATAATTTGTTTGGTTATTTGTTAGCTTTCCCCATATGCATGACTCCTTTAAAATCCAGATGGAATAAGGGAAAAAAAGGGGGGAAAAAATAACAAAGGACGACATGCAACTTAAGGACAAAGAGTAAATATGATGATTTAATTATTGTATTCAATTTTGAAATAAGCTACTAATAAAATGATGTATAAAACAAGTAAATTGAATAACTTTGTAAATATCACTTGACATTAATTTTTTATTAATATTTTACTTTTATCAAATTATATTTTATATAGCGAAGTCTCTTTATATGAAGTATACAAGAGAAAGAGGACATTATTAAATGGGCTATTCATTGGGCAGATGATTACCTGTATATCAAAAGCCATTTGGCCCATTTCGCAAGCCCAGAGTCCGAATTATAATTTAGGATAAAATTATGACTAATTAAAAAATCATACTTCCAAACAAATATTGGGGTCATTTTGAATCACTTTTATTTTTTCATTTTTCTAAATTTTCTTATTCTTTAATTTATTTTCTATATTTTTTACTAAAATAAAATATATCTTAAATACTAAAAAAAAAAAAACACATTGAATGACTTCTTATTATCTAGTTGTATTTTGAATTTTGTAAATAATTCATTTGAAAAAAAATGGGTGATGAAGTGATGGATGGTCTTTTGGTAGAAAGACTGAGGTTGTTTTCTTATGATATTTTTAGATTGTAAGGAAGTCATACGAGATAATTTGAGATTCAAATAACGTTCGAAAAGCAAGCTTTTAAAATTTGAGAGCTTCAAAGCACGAGATGGGATTTAATTCTTTGGCTTCGTTCCAGACAGCTGTCTTATTGCTTTAAGATGCAGTAAGAAAGCTATTCCAAACGAAGCCTTAGTCGAAATGATGGAGATTGTGGGATTTTTTAGTCAAAGTATTAAATTTTAGGGCGCAACTATGATTTCTTTAGGATGTGCTAATAAAATTATTAAAGATAAGCATTTGCTATTGTTGAGGATTGGTTAAGGGTTTAGTGGTGATGAAATGAATAATGGAAATTTATTTAGTTGTTTTAAGAAGGCTTATTAATGGATGAGTTTTCTTTTGCTTTTAAGTATAGGGAATTTGGATATTAATCCACATCATGACAATAAGGTTTTATTTGTGATAACTTTCTTATTGCTTTCTGAGTCAGCTTTTTAGTTAATAATTTTCAAGTTCAAAAATTTTTTATACTATAAAACTACTTTATAAAGCAGTAAAAAAACTGTCTCAAACGAAGCATAAATCTATATTCATTTAAGAGCTAGGTTGAACTAGTTATACCATAAGCAAAAGGAAAGTTTTTTATGGTAGATTCAGAACTAGAATTTTTATCAAGTGAATTAAGTGGTTGTTTAAAGTTATTTCAACTTTAAATGCAAATTATCATATGAGAATTTCGTTTGATTATGCTTTTCAACATCAAAGTGAACATTAATTTCATTTAATAAAGAGCATCATATAATATCTTCTAACTCTTTTTTAAGTTGCTCATTATATGCCACGATGAATATGGATGAAAGAAGGACAAAAAATATGGACGATTGAAATATGTACTGTTTTCTTCCTCATGGCCTCGCTTAATGCGAACAAGTTGGCAGATTAATAGCCACTAATCACTCAAGCTGCCAGATGGGATTTGTTTATTCTTGCTGGCCTTGATTAAAGCGTTATTATTTGCATGTACATATGGTATAACCCTTCCAAGAACTCACGTCCTATATTCAGAAGCAGACGATAGTACATATTTAAATAATTAAAATGCATTGTTATTTTCATTAATGACAGAAGGAAAAGTTGAGAGAGAATAAAACTAGAACTCGTCCACAAAATCATTAATCGTCTGGTTCGCGATTCAGCAGGTGACCCAGCTCATCAACAAGGATAGCCCTCTCATTAAGGAATTAAAGTCGGCAGAAGAAACCAATATAAGTTGATGTAATAATCTGAATTTCAGCATAGTGTATTGTCGAAGAAAAAAGAGAGCACATAGAGAAGACTGTTCGGGCTTTTACACTCATCAATTTTGTTCAAAGATTTCTTCTATTCGTTGTAAGTAACCCAAATCTCATTTTAGTTTTCAATGATTTTGAGTATTATATAAATTTTTTTTGTATTAAATAGAATTAACTATTTCCTACTACATTTTGATTGTGACATTTACATAAAAAATAAAGGCTGGTTGTTAACACTATAAAATGGGTTGGCTGTTAAAACATAATTCCATACGAAGGAGGGTGAGCCAACAGCCTTTTCTTTAAAGATAGCATGTGATGTTATTCTAGTTGCAGCCTATAATAGATGGCCGATAACACCAACGGGCTGAGAGTGATGACTCTTTATAGATTTAATGAAGCTACACATAATGTTAATGGATTAATTGAGTAAGTGATAATTGATATGATTGATGACCAACTGGGAAGCTATTAAGGTAAAAAATGTTGAAAACACCACGTTAAAGCTAGATATCCTGCCTTGCTAAATCATATATTGATGCATGCACATAATGATAATATTGATGACATTGACATATACATTAATTTCATTGACAATATTGGGTGCATTGATAATTCATAAATAGATGATGCATATGAATATACAAGATAGATTCCATTAATGGTTTATGAATGATTTCTACATTGTTGTTTCACCAATTTGTTGAATTTTATACCAATTACTTATTCTTAAATTTATTGTAATGATTCCTTGCTTTTATTATTAATTTTTTTGAGTTTTATTGATGATATTTGATCATTAATTACATTGAGTGCTATTGATTATATTAGACTAAGCATTTTCTTATTGATCCCTTAGTCCTTGCATTGAAAGCTTTAGTAAGTTTTGAATTACTGTTAGGCTTTTGAGCTCATTATGTAGATTTTAATGATTTCAGGTCAGGAAATAAATCAGGACTAGGTGAACTGAGATTGCCAGAGATCCTCAAGTTTTTTTTTAATTTGTTTATATTTTCCTTTTATTTTTCTATAGTTAGGAGCTTATGATAAAATAATAATTATACTAACCTCCTGGCTATTATATATTAACTCTGAGAGAATAAATATAGTACAGTATTTTGGGATATGCAATTGTTAATTGCTTTCACTAGATATAAATTTATTATTTTGATAATTTATACAAGCTCTAGTTTATTAATTAAGAAGAGAAAATAGATAATTTTTTCAAATTTGATTCTAGACATCACAATTGGTATCAGAGCACCGTGCCTTACCGAAGAAAAAAGATGGAAGAAAGAGCTGGTTGTTCGGGGCTTTACACATGTCAATTTTGTTTAGAGATTTCTTCTATTTATTGTAAGTAACCCTAATCTTATTTTAGTTTTCAATGATTTTGAGTATTATATAGATTTTTTTATATTGAACAGAATTAACTTTTTTCTACAATATTATGATTGTGATATTTTCATAAGAAAGAAAGGTTGACTATTAAAACTAAAAAATGGTTTGGCTGTTAAAACATAATATCCTGCACAAGAGGGTAGGATGACGAGTTTTCTTTTAAAGATGATTTGTGTTGTTATTTTCATTGTTGCCTGTAACAAATGATTGATTACACTAACAGGCAGAGAGTGACGACTCTTTATTAATTTAATGAAGACACCCATGATGATAATTGATTAATTGAAGTGATAATAGATATAAATGATGACAAACTGGGAAGCAGTTGAGCTAAAAGATATTGAAAACATCATATTAAATTTGGATGTATAGCTTGCTAAATCATACATTAATACATGCATATAATGATAACATTGATAGTATTGACAGATACATTAATACCTTTGATGATAATGGATACATTGATAATGGATAAATAGATAATACATATGAACAAATAAGATAGATTGTTTAATGATTTATGAATGATTTATGCATCATTATTTTACCCATTTAATAAATTTTATATCAATTATTGATTCTTAGATTCATTATAATGATTCTCTACTTATATTATTAATCATGTTTCATTTTGTTGATGATATTTAATCATTAACTATATTGAGTGTTATTGATTATATTAGACATGAGCATTTCATATTAATTCTTTAGTCCTTGCATTGAAAATTTTAGTGAGTTTTGGATTACTAATGGGCTTTTGAGCTCATTATGAAGATTTTAATGATTTCATGTCAGGGAATGGGTCAGGACCAGATGGAATGAGATTGCCAGAGATCCTCAACTTTTCTTCTAATTTTATTTATATTTTTCTTTTATTCCTTTGTAGTTAGTAGCTTGTGATAAAATAGTAATTTTACTGACCTCTTGGTTATTATATATTAATTTTGGGTGAATAAATATAGTGCAGTATTTTGAGATATGTAACTGTTAATTACTTTGACTGGATATAAATATATTATTTTGATAATTTATAGAAGTACTGGTTGATTAATTAAGATGAGAAAATAGATAATTCTTCTAAATATTATTCTGGGCATCACAATTGGTATCATAGCACCATGATTTACTGAAGAAAAATATAGGGAAGAGAGAGAAGGTTGTTTGGAGATTTTACAGCTGTCAATTTTATTCAGAGATTTTTTCTATTCATTGTAAGTGACCCAAATCTCATTTTAATTTTTAATGATTTTTAGTATTATATAGATTTTCTTGTATTAAATAGAATTAAATTTTTTCAACAATATTTTGATTGTGATATTTGCATAAAAAAATTAGCTGGCAATTAACACTAAAAATAGATTGGTTGTTAAAACATATTACCCTACACAGGAGGGTGGACCGATGGGTTTTCTTTTAAAGATGATTTGTGGTGTTATTCTAGCTATAGTCTATAACAGATGACCAATTACATTAATGGGCATAGAGTGACAACTTTTTATTAATTTAATGAAGTAACCCATAATAATAATTTATTAATTGAATAAGTGATAATTGATATAATTAATGACAAATTAGGAAGCAATTGAGCTAATAGATATTGAAAACATCATATTAAAGTTGGATGTCCTGCCTTATTAAATCATACATTAATGCATGTATACAATGATAACACTGATGATATTGATAAAATACATTAATATCATTGATGATGATGGATACATTGATAATACATAAACAGATAATATATATGAATGATTTCTACATCATTGTTTTACTAATTTAATAAATTTTATACCAGTTATTGATTATTAGATTTATTGTAATGATTCCCTACTTTTATTATTAATCATATTGAGTTTTATGGATGATATTTGGTTATTAATTATATTAAGTGCTATTGATTATATTAGAATGAGCATTTTATATTGATTCTTTAGTCCTTATATTAAAAACTTTAGTAAGTTTTGGATTATAAATGGGATTTTGAGCTCATTATATAGATTTTAATGATTTCAGGTCAGGGAATGAATTAGGACCAAGTGGAGCGAGATTGCTAGAGATCCTCAGATTTTTTTCTAATTTTGTTTATAATTTTCTTTTATTCCTTGGTATTTAGGAGCTTGTGATAAACTAGTAATTTTACTGACCTCCTATTATTGTATATAAATTTTGGGAGAATAAATATAGTGTAGTATTTTGAGATATGCAATTATTAATTACTTTCACTAGATATAAATTTATTATTTTGATAATTTTTAGAAGCTCTGGTTGATTAATTAAGAAGAGAAAATAGATAATTCTTCTAAATTTAATTTTGGGGCATCACAATTGAGGACTTCTATGTGGCCAATATAAAGAAGTACCTTAAGTCAAGTTTAATATGATTATATGGTAAGCACAATCTTCTTTCTATTACATCTTAAGGTGCTCTTCATCTGTGGGAACATGGACTATCTTGTTATAGTCCTTATAGGAGTCCCTGAAGAATGCTATGTTTATAAACATTTCAGTCATCGAGGAGACTTTGTAGTACTCGAACTCAGTGAAAGCCTCATGAAATGTCATAAAATGAGCCATCTCGAAGGGGACTGCTGTGATGCCCCAGAATCTAAATCGAAAGAATTACACATCTTTCTAGCTTTTATATATCAACCATAGCTCATAAAATTTCTTATGAGTGATGGCAAATATAATTACATTATTTTTCACTGAATATGTATATATTTAATAAGTTTCCAAAATAAATATATATAAGAGACAACAACATGCTACAAAAAAATATGTAAAACCAAACAACAAAAATAAACCTAATGATCACCCACATTAACCTCACTCTGTAGGCTCCTTACCATTACATAAAAATATATAAAAATCATATAATGAGTATATAGCCCAATAAGTAACCAAAACTTACCATTGCATTCAATGCAAGACACAAAGAAGTAATATGTTTGTATAAAAACAAATATGACTAGTAAAACTAAATTATTTCAAAGCTAAAGTATATCAATATATAAGAAAATTGATAAAATATCAATCAATAATAGGTATTACATGGAGAACTAGCCTCAATTGTATGCCATATTAGTATACTATATCAATATGTTGTATCAATATGCTTATTATTATATAATATTAATATATCTATAAGTATTTATCAATATCCTATCATGTATTATGCCATGTTGTATTAATATCAATTCAATCAAGTTATATGTTATTATGTAAATGCAAACATGGATATAGTTATGAATAGCAAGGTAGGACATCCAACTGTAATATAGTATTTTTATCATCTTCAACCGTAGCTATAAACTAATTGGTCATCTGTCGTTATCTTATCATCATTATTTATAAATTTTAAATTAGTTTACAAGTGGCTTTTAATAAAATAGTTATCACCCTCTGCCAGATAAAGTAATCGGTTAATCAATTATATGCTAATGTCTAGGGTTATACCATAAACCTTTTATTTTAACGAAAGCTCATCGGCTCACCCTCCTATATAAGGTATTATATTTTAAGAGTCAACACATATTAATTATACTATTAACAGTCAATCTTCCTTGCTTACATAAAAATTTATAATGCATCTATCTTATCATTTTCTCTATTCAGTCCAGCATTCAACTTCATGAATAAAATGTAATGAACTATGAAATGTAGTCATAACTGTACACTATTCATTTTTCTTCAAAAAATCATAACTACCATTTTACCCTATGAAAATTAGTAATATTATAGTCAAAATAGTCATGAGAGTCGTTACTATCATATACAAAAATTAACATTGTGAAAGATTTGTAAATTAGGAGATAATATATTTTTGATAGATTTAGAAGAGATAAAAAATAAAGAAATTAAAATCATCAAAAATAGAAGTAATATTTCAGTCTTTTAATTTAATTAGAATAAAAACTATAACATAAGCAATAGATGAAAAGTCCCATTGAACTTCCTCTCTCATCTTTCTCTCGTCTTCTCTCCCCCTTCCCTTCTTCTTCTCCTTCTAAGCAAGCTAAATGCGAGTGAAGGAGGGGTAGTGGGGTGGTAGGGATATTTAAAGAAAAATATAAAATATATTATTTAGTGCCTAGTGTTATACTGTGCAAGATCCAGCACCACTATGCTACATGTCAACCCCAAACTTATTGTAGAACAAAGAGCTCAACGCAACGGTGGTGCTTTTTTGGTAATATTATGCTATAAGTAACGTTGTGCTTGCCAACCAAGTACTACAGTGCTACCTATTGGATCTGATTTTCATATTTTTTAAATAAATTCATTTTAAATTTTTATGTTATTATAATCTCCCCATCTTCAAAAAATATCATCCTTGACATTTTTATAGTCTGAGAGAGTAAGCTTAAAAATAATTAGATCTATAATACACTAAATCAAATTGATTCATGAATCAAAAATTAAGAATCTATAATAATGATTTTATCCTATGCTTCCCAATCTAGATCTATAATAGGGATTTTATCCTATTCTTCCTAATCTAAAACTCATCCATAACACACACAAGTTCCTCCACTAAGGTCAGGACTCACCCAGATATAGCTTTTAAGAAAGATGGTATACTATAGTTAATAAAGGTGAAGTGGTGGAGAGTACATTCACTAAAGGGTGTTATACCTACTTTATTATAGGCTCACCTCCATCAGCTTAGCAGGTTTCTCTATTACGTGCAACACTATTAGAGTAGCCTTTGCCATATAAAATGAAGGTGCAATAAGATGTAATTCTTTATTTAATAAAATACAGGGAACCTCAAGTAGCTAATCATGAAGATCATATGTTCTTGTATACAAGTCACATACCCACTAAGTTAGGTTAAGTAACTCAAACTCCTTCAACAGGTGACCCAGAACATGATTGGGGTCAAATGAATTCTAGAATTGCTCAAGATTAGTGATACATAGCCCATAGATATAACTTTCTCAATAATAATAAATGGAATCCTTCTTACCTCTATTGATTTCTTATGACTGCCCAACTTCCTTCAACATGGTTTCGTAGCTATCTATCATTCCATATGAGAGTGAGTTAACATTATTGATCCAATAACATTGGGAGAAAAAAATTGACACCTTGGGAATGACACTCACCATGGTGGGGATGACCTAATGAGCTCCTTATGATGCAAAGACTCATCTAGCATAACTTTCAACAAGGAGCATGTCATCAATATTCAAAGAAGAGATTGCATTCACCTAACCCAACACAATTTATACCACCTTATTAGCTTGCCTTTTTCCACTGTACATAGCTCAACCATTATAATTTTGTTCTTCTTCTCATTCTTCTTCTTCTTTTTCATCTTCTTCCTTTCCTCAACAACTTAAGTAGTCTTCCTCCCTTTAGCCTATATTAACCCAAGATTCTTAAAAAAAGTAAATTTATATTAAAAAAATAGAAATTTAGGTTAGAATATAGTGGTACTGTGCTGATAAATGCAGTGGTGCACGAGCGTTCTGGCACCAAGAACCACCACATCTATATTTTAGTGTTTATTATACAATAACTTTAGGATCAACTTGTAGCACAGTGACCCTGAGAAGTTGGGCGCTACGGCGTAGGGCACTAAATTAGGTTTTCAAAATATTTTATATTAAATACCCCTCAAGAACACCTATTCCCCACTCATTTCATTTACTTGCTGGGGAAAGAAAGAATGGAGAAGGAGAAGATAGGGAAGATAGGAGAGGGCATAGAGAACAAAGAAAAGGCCCTCTTAGGATTTTCCATTCATCATTCATATTATGAAAGTTATTCCAGTCATTGTAAGTAACATTTACTCCATTTCTATTTTTAATGATTTTGAGTTTGGTATATTTCTCCCTCTTGAAAGTGATAAAAAAGGTGATATCTCCCATTCTAGTGAACTTCTACCACGTAGCTTTTAGTATATGATAGATATTATTGTTTTGAACATTTAGGCTAGTTTACAAGAAAATTTCATTCAATAAATTGATATTTATAATTTTTTGAAGTTAACAAATAGTGTATAAATTTTCCTATATTTCATAAATCATTATATTTTATACATGATTGCATAGAGAAAATGATTAGGCTGATATATAATACATATGCAGGTAATTGAGAATGATTGAATGTCACCACTATAATTAATATGAGTTGACTCATAAAATATAATATTCTATATAGAAGGGTGGGCCAATAGGCTTTCCTTTAAATAAATAGGTTTGTGATATAATCCTTGAGGTTAGTATGTAATTGATTGATCAACTATGTCGATGGCTAATAAGTTATGACTCTTAATGATTTATTAAAAGTCATATGTTAAATGATTTAATATTTATAAATGATGATGATAAGATAAAGATTGATGACTGACTAATAGACAGTTGGGACTAAAGATGTAGAAAACACCACATTAAATTTTAATGTCCTGCATTGCTGAATTCAATATCAATATGTATAAATGATAACATATATAATTACATGTATGATATGATAGATATATAAATAATAGGTATAAGAAATGATAAATAAGATAGAGATTAATGATTGATGTAATTGATAATTAATAATTGATAAGACTAATAAATTATGAGATAGGATATATGGTGACTTGTTAACTGATGATAGCATTGATTAATTTATATGATTGACATGTAGCTAAACTAAGAGGGTACTAATATGAACATATGATGTATGATGAAGATATGACTGATATTTATATGATATTACTGTATATGAATTATGTGATACATGATATTATTCATATTGTGTATTACATGTTCATACAGTTATATATTATTATTTCTATTTAATGCATTGACTTTAGCTGTAAATACTAGTTACTATTCAGCTATGTGCTTATTATATGATTTTTTTATATATTTTCAGGTAAGGATAAGGATCCTGTAGATTGAGGTCAATTTTAATTGCAGGCTTGAGTTTCTTTTTGTATTTCTCTTTTGTTATTTTATAGTCGTGATGTATTTATAGTAATGGACTATTATTAGTTACATATCATGACTATTATATATGCCACTTTGGACTTTAGGTCAAGCTATAAATATTTGAAGAAAATAAATATAATTATATTTTTTGCTACTTATATTTATTCAATGGAATTTTTTTAGCTATGGCCATTGATTGAAAAAATGATATAATTCTTCCTATTTAGATTTTAGAGGTGACAAAATGGTATTAGAGCAATAGTTATTAAAAGAATTGAATTGTAATCAGTGTTATCAAATTGATTCTATATAGGGTAGTGTATACGAGTATTGAGTTGCATTCATGAATATGAGTTGCATACATGAATATGCAATTTGATGAATGATTGAGAATGTCTAGTGATCAGTTTTATTTTGTATGGAAATATTGAGGGTGAAAATTTTCTAAAATGGGGAGATTGTAATAACCCAAAATTAAAAAAATAAATTTATATAGAAAAGAGAAAAATATGGGTTACATTAATACGATAGTGCTGTGCTAACAAGCGCAACTACACAAGAGCATTGAAACCAGTCACTGCCTCCGTGGTATTTCAGTCTCTATTATATTGGAATTTTGGGATTAATATGTAGCTTAGTGATAATGGGAAGTTGGGCATAGTGATGTTGTGAATAAGGTTTTAAAAATATTTTATGTTAAATAAACCTCACCATCACCCATACCCCCCACATTTCATTTGCTTCTCAGGGAAGAAAGGAAAGGAGAAGGAGAAGAAAGGAAGATAGGAGAGGGGGGAGAGAATAGAGAGAAGATCTTTGGGGGCTTTTCTTTGTTCATCACTCCTATTCTAAAAGTTATTCTAATATTTTTTAGTAATCTTTACTATAATTTAGTTTTCAATAATTTTGAGTTTGGTATATTTCTCCCTCCTGAAAATGATAAAAAAGGTGATATCTCTCATTCTAGTGAACTTTCACCAAATAACTTTTGGTAGGTGATCTCTCTCATTTTGAATATTTTGACTGGTTTACAAGAAGATTTCTCTGGATAAATTGATTGTTGTAATTTTTTGAAGTTAATGAATGATGTATATATTTCCTTGCATTTTTAGATTATTATATTATATACATGATTGCATAGAGAAAATGGTAAGATTGATATATAATGCATTTACATGTAAGAAAAGAAGGATGTATGTCAACACTATAATTAATATGTGTTGTCTCTTAAAATATAATACCCTGTAGGAGGGTGTGCTAACGGGCTGTCTATTAAATAAAGAGGTTTGTGGTGTAATCTTTATTATTATCCTATAATGGATTGACTGATTACGTCAATAGGTAGAGAATGACAACTCTTAATGATTTATTGAAAATGCCTATTAAGTGATTTATGATTTATGAATTATGATGGTAAGATAAAGACTGATGACCAATTGATGGACAGTTGGGGTTAAATATATTAAAAATATCACATTAAAGTTAGATGCCCTACCTTCGTAAATTCAACATTAAAATGCATGCATGATAACATACATAATTGCACATATGATTTGATAGACATACAAATGACAGCTATGAAAAAAAAAAGATAAGATAGAGAGATTGGTGATTGATAATAGATTATTGGTTGACTGATGATAGGATCGATTTATTGATATGATTGATATGAAGCTAGACTGAGAGGGTACTGATATGAACATATGATATATAATGAGCATATGATTGATATGTATATGATAAGGCTATATAATAATTATGTAATACATAATACTATTCGTATTGATTGCTATATGTTCTTATAGTTATATATTACTATTTCTGTTTGATGCATTGGCTTTAGTTGTAGATACAATTTCCTTGCTAGGAAATGTGCTCATTATGTGGTTTCTACATATTTTAAGGCAAGGGTAAGGATCCTGTAGATTGAGGTTGATCTAGGCTGTAGGCATGAGTTTTTTTTTTTTGTGTCTATCTTTTGTTCTTTTGTAATCATGATGTATTTGCAGTAATTGGCTGTTGTTAGTTGCATATCATGGCTATTGGACATGTCATTTTGAACTCTGGGTCAGTGTGTAAATATTTGAAGAAAAGAAATATTATTATATTTTTTTCTATTGATATTTGATTAATGTAGTTTATCCACTCTGGTCATTAGTTGAGAAAAAGGATGTCATTCTTTTGATTTAGATTTTGTGGCATGACACATCCTCTAGTGTCTTGCATTTGCAAAGAAGGGTATTCTACAATTTTTTATTATCCACATCAGCATATTTTGTAGGGCATAACTTGGCCATCTCTCATGCGAGCTAGATGAACTCAATTAAGGAAAATGAAAGGAAGAAGCATAGCTCTATTAGTATTTTTCACCATTAATTATATCCAAAAATGGTATAGAGTTCAAATCAAAAACATTATGAGAACGTTAGAGAAAGGTGTTCTTATTAAGACAATAGTAAATGAAGGGTAGCAATTTATATTTAGAAACTCACTTCTGAAGACTTCCCCAAGGCTCTCACTCAAGAAACTACACATGTTACTCACCAAGTGCTTCCCCAAGCCATATTAGAGGTAGAGAGCTATGTGTGCACCTTTTAGCCTAACTCTCCTATCTATGTCAGTTTGTACGTGTTAACCATACATCTTTTTTTCTTTTTTTTTTTTAGGTGTAGCCATCTTAACCCTATAAATAAAGGTTCCAGAGGCATATTTGGAGCATGGTTTTTTTATTGATCACAAAGATCATTTAGCCTTTCATCTACTTTCTATATATGTTGATTCCTTCACTCTACCCTTTTGCTACCTTGTTAAACTATTAGTAAAATCAGGTGTTACTCACAGACAAATTTCGTTCTAAGAAATACTTACTCCGCTATATTGATGACATAAATTAAAATTCACACATCTAAACAAATAAAAAAATATAGCACTAACTTATTTTTAAGTACAATCAAAGTTGGAGATGAAAGGTAAATGATCGATAATAATAGCAATAAAAAGGAAACATATGAATGATAAACTATAATACTAATTTGAAAGCATCAGCTGAAATCAACAAGAATCCACAAATATTAGATCGCTAGAAAAGAAGAGAATTAGATATAATGTCTGGTAAGGAAGAGGGAAAAAAAGTTGGCTAAGTGAAAAATAGAATGTGAGAATTAAATAGAGTTTTCAATCTTTTTTTTTTTGAATGGGGGTATCTACCCGATGCCACTTCAAAGGGAGCGCTTGGCAGCGTAACTAATCTCTCGGCACAACCTAGCGAGGCCACCCACCGGCATCGGTCTCACACTTTCATTGCTCCACTGAAGAGGCGAGGCCATAGTAGAGGGGATTCGAACCCGGGATGGGAGGTTCCCAACCGTGCTCGCCCCCCAACCACCCTAAGCCTCGGTGGGTGAGTTTTCAATCTTAAAATGAAAAAAAAACACAAACACACACAATGGCGGCCCTATTTATGTTTGACTTATAATGGGTTTGAATTTATTGGCAATTTAATGAGCTGTTTGATTCCAGCAACGTGTTGGTGTTCAAAGTCATGGAAGAGAATACGAAGAGTTATGATGGACATTTCTAAACTTCAAGGTGACGGAGTAGAGGAAGGGCTATGCTAGGTTTGTGAGTATTGACTCTTTCAAAACCAAGATGAAATAAAGAGGAGAAAAATGAGAAAATAAAAAAAACGACATCTGAAAGAAATGTTTGATGCGAAGAAATAAGCAGGCTGCTTAATATTCTTGCTGTCAGATGGGATTTGTTTATTCTTGCTGGCCTTAGCTAATGCGTTATTATTTACCTGTACATATGGTATAACCCTTCCAAGAACTCAAGTCCAATATTTATAAGCAGACGAAAGTCCATATTTAAATAATTACAATGTGTTGCTTTCACTAATGACAGAAGGAAAAGTTGCGGAGTACGAGGCTTATGATAATTTTCTTATTGTTTTGTATAGTAGCTTTTTAACACAATTCTTTTAAGAATAGTTAATGCGACGCCCTGTCGGAGAGCCGGTGCGACGCCTCGCCGGAAAACCTACAGAAAACAATACCACTGGAAAACACAGGGATAACACAGAAAAACTGGAGTATAATATTTCTTCTATATCCCGTCCCATCTTCCTATCATGTATATAAACTATAATGCTATAGTTTGCTGATAATAGAAAAGCATAGTGCCTGCATATGGCTATAACTAACTACTAAGGATAGTAAAAACAGAAAAGGTACTAGTGGAGGCCAAAGTAAAAAGGTGGCAGTAGCGGTAGTATGAGCCTGCTCCTCTCCTTAACGTGATGTTGCACCGCATCAGCTCCCTCCGGCTGCAGAAGCTTCATAGTCCTCTTGAATGGTAGGGCCTGTTACATCATCTGGGGGGTAATAGGTTGAGATGTCGCACACATTGAAGGTATTAGATGTGCAGATGTGGTCTGGGAGCTCGACGACATACGCGTTATCATTTATACGTTTGATTATGTGTACAGGACCGAATTTTCTGGGGCCTAATTTCGAATACGTCTCGGTGGGGAGACGTTCTTTTCCTAGCCGAATCATAACGAGCTCCCCTGGCTGGAATATCTTTAGGTGGCGGTGGGAATCAGCAGCCTCTTTATAAGTGCTATTTGAGGCAATCAGTTGGTCTCTAACTTCCTATAAGACTATTTGGTACTGTTCAGTCAACTGTGTGGCCGTCTTGTTTGAGCATTTTGGAAGAACGGCGATGTCGAAGATATGATTTGGGCTTTTGGTGTAAACGATGCTAAACGGACATTTTCCTGTCGATCGGTTGAGCATCGAATTGTAAGCAAACTCTGCCTGGCCCAAGAACTCTTCCCACTGCTTCGGGTGACTTTACACTAGGCACCTGAGCATGTTTCCCAGCGTACGATTAACCACCTCCGTTTGGCCATCTGTTTGTGGGTGATATGCCGAACTAAGGTTGATAGCCGTGTGGAGGCGCTTCCACAATTCTCTCCAAAAATGGCTTATGAATTTGACATCGTGATCAGAAGTGATACTGCGAGTGAGACCGTGTAGCCTAACAATTTCATGAAAGAATAGGCGAGCAACATTAACAACATCAAAAGTCTTTTTGCAGGCGACAAAATTTGCCATCTTGGAAAACCGATCTACCACCACCATAATAGAATATGACCCACGTTTGGTCCTAGGTAGGCCTAGGAAAAAATCAAGACTGATGTCTTCCCAGATGGACTCCGGCACCGGCAACAGAGTGTACAATCCAGTATTCTTCCGGCTCCCTTTATACTCCTGACAAATGGGGCAACGCTCTACAAAGAGAGACACATCCCGATGTAATCTAGGCCAAAAAAATCTTTCTTGCAGCTGCTTGATGGTCTTCTCTCGCCCCAAATGGGCAGCTAATCCTCCGCCGTGGGCTTCCTGTATTAATTATTGTCTCCACGATGACTCAGGTATGCACAGTGAATTTCCCTTGAAAAAATATCCAAGCCGCAGTGAGTATTCTGTTGTTGGTTGGCCCGATGTGCACTGCTCCCAAATGCTCGCAAACTCTGGGTCGATGGGATACAATTCTTTCAAACATTCTAGTCCAACTATTTCTATTTGGAGCTGGGTCAATAGTGCTGTTCTCCAGCTAAGGGCATCGACTACGCGATTTTGGCTCCCCCACTTGTGTTTCAGCACAAAGGTGAATTTTTGTAGGAAAAGAACCCACCGGGCATGCATTCGGTTGATGTTCTTCTGATTGTTGATGAACTGCAAGGCTCGGTGGTCACTGCATAATACAAAATCTTGGTGGAGCAAGTAATGCTCCCAATGCTTGAGAGCCCGTACCACCGCATATAGTTCTTGTTCGTATACGGTCCACTTCTGCCTGGTTGAACTTAGCTTCTCACTGAAGTATTCAATCGGTTTATCTTGTTGAGATAGTACTACCCCAATGCCCATGCCAGATGCGTCCGAATCAACTTGGAACGGTAGTTCAAAATTTGGCAATGCGAGGACTAGTGCCGAACTTAGGGCGTCTTTGACTGCTTCCCAACTACGCTGCCTTGCTTCATTCCAGGAAAACTGCTTCTCTTTTAAGCAATCTGTTATTGGCACCATCAAGATGCTGAATCCCCGAATAAATTGCCTGTAAAAATTGGCGAGGCCATGAAAGCTCCGGACATCGAACAGAGAACGAGGATTGGGCCACTTACGGATCGCCTCCACTTTGCTGGGATCAGTTGCAATTCCTGCTGAAGTTATAATAAAACCATGGAAGTATACTTTAACAGAGGAAAACTCGCATTTGGCTCTATTTAAATAGAGCTAGTGAGCCCGCAAGGTTTGTAGTACCATCTGGAGGTGCTTCAAATGCTCCGGTAGTGACTTGATGTAAATTAAAATATCATCGAAATAAACGATGTAGAATTTGTTAAGGTCATCCTTGAGTACCTCGTTCATGAGTCGCATGAAAGTAGCCGGGGCATTACAAAGTACGAACGACATAACTCGCCATTCATATAGGCCTTGTCGCATTTTGAAAGCTGTCTTCTATTCATCTCCCGGGCGTATCCGAATCTGATGGTATCCGCTGCGGAGGTTCAACTTCGTAAAGTACTCGGATCCAGCTAGTTTGTCCAGCAAATCTTCTAATCTTGGAACCAAGAATCGAAAGTTGGTGGTTATTTTGTTAATAGCCCTGCTGTAGATGCACATCAGCCACTTGTTATCCTTCTTTGGCACGAGCAAGGCCAGGACAGCGCACGGACTTATACTTGGTTGGATGAGCTTCTTATCCACGAGTTCCTGCACCATTTCCTGTAGAACCTCATGCTCTTTAGGACTTAATTTGTAGTGGGGCAAGTTGGGCAAATTAACTCCAGGTGTCAGATCTATTTGATGTTTAATGTCTCTCAAAGGAAGTAGCCCAGGTGGCAGATCATCAGGTAAGAGGTCTCCAAATTGCTGCAATAGGCCTTGCACTTCGTGTGGAACAACATGGCCCGGATTGGGTGCCGGGACTTCGGTGTTCACTACAGCATAGACTGAAGCGAACCCTTTTTGAGAGAGTAGGACCGTTCCAGTCACAAGCTGGAACACGGCTTTGTCCGTAGGCTTGGAGGCTATGGGGAAAGCACTTGGCAGCAGTCTTAATCTCCTGCCTTTCCACTCGAAGGCATATGTATTCTGTCGGCAATCATACACGGCCCCGCTATCATACTGCCACGGTCTTCCTAGGATGATATGGCAAACATCCATTTCAAGGACGTCGCATAGAACTTTGCAAGTGTACAGCTTCCCAATGGAGAAGGTAACTCGACACATTTCCGTTACCAAAATTTCCACGCCCCTTTTGACCCAACTAATCTTGTACGGTTGGGGATTCTTAGTAGTTTTCAACTGCAATGCTTGCACCAATGAGCACGACACCATGTTTTCAGTACACCCGTTATCGATCAGCAAGTCGCAAACCTTTCCACCAACAATACACCTTGTGCGGAAGATTGCATTTCGCTATGAGTTAATAGGTTGTCGAGGAGCTAGGAGGAGTTTTTCTAGAACACAGACAACGTGCTCACCTTCGTTAGCCACAATGTCTTCGGTCTTGACTTCTCCTTCTTCTGCGGCTTCATCTGTCACGGTTTCGGATTCACCCTCCATGATCTGGATTTGGGGTCGGGTAGGACACTCATTTGATTTATGTCCGGGTTAGAAACAGCGAAAACACTTCAAGGTTGTAGGCTTTGCATAAGGGTTTTCTCTAGCCTGGACCCTTGGCCTTGCTGGAAACTTCACTTCCGTAGTTGGGGCTGATCCCCTCACAGCAGGTTGCGGAGTCACATTCACTCTAGAAGCAACTCCACTAGGCCGGGGTTCTTGGTGGTGTTCCTGGGGTAGCCTTCTGTAACCAGAATTCCTAGAATGCCTAGCCATCTGGAGCTCGGCCTTGAGGGCAAAATTGACAGCTTGCAACAGGGTCCAAACCGAGTTAACCTCCAATTTATCATGGATGGTGTCCTTCAGTCCCCCTATGTACTGGGCTACCAACTGGTTGTTGGTCTCATTGAGATTATTTCGAGCACTCAGTCGATAGAACTTCTCAGTGTAGTCACTAACACTCCGGTTACCTTGTGCACAGTGTTGATATTTGAGGTATAGGAGTTGTTCATAATCGGTGGGGAGGAAGTGTTCCCTTATTAGTTGCTTCATCCTGAGCCAACTCCTAATGTCCCCCCTGCCATCTCTTTGTCGATTCTGCAAGAGCTGGATCCACCAAGCACTCGCACCCCCCTTAAGTTTGTAGGCCACGTATTTCACCTGTTGTTCTTGAGGTATCTCCATGTATTCGAAGAATGTCTCTACGGCTCGCTCCTAGTCTAAGTAATCCTCAACATGTAGCTGACCTTCAAAAACTGGAATATCTAATTTAACAGGGAGTTCATTATGGTGCCCTTGGTACCTGCCTCTCCTAGCCCGAACATCATTCCGGTGCTCATACTCCTCGCCCTCAGAATCTGAATGTTGGACAGGGCAGACTACCTCTTCTTCACAGTTAGAGTCAGAGAGTTCTGCAATTGGGGATGGAATCCTCCTTCGATTTTTCTCTCCTGCCCTGTTGTTTCGTGTCGTTGCTGCTAGGGGAGTTCGCCTGAAGTCCTGACAAAGCCTGTTGCTGAGAAGCAGGGCCTGGATGTCTCTCCTGACGTCCATCTGGAACCGGGTGAAGTCAGATGCTAGCTCCGTTAGCTGCTTGGAAACATTGGTATGGGCTGCCCAAAGGGCATCTAAGCTTCGATCTTCGTCTGAAGCTGCTCGTTGGCTGCTTTCAGCCATCGGTGCTTGCCCCCGCTGCTAGCTCTGATACCAACTAATGCGACGCCCTGTCGGAGAGCCGGTGTGACGCCTCGACGGAAAACCTACAGAAAACAATACCACCGGGAAACACAGGGATAACACAGAAAAACTAGAGTATAATATCTCTTCTATATCCCATCCCATCTTCCTATCATGTATATAAACTATAATGCTATAGTTTGCTGATAATAGAAAAGCATAGTGCCTGCATATGGCTATAACTAACTACTAAGGATAGTAAAAACGGAAAAGGTACTAGTGGAGGCCAAAGTAAAAAGGTGGCAGTAGCGGTAGTATGAGCCTTCTCCTCTCCTTAACGTGATGTTGCACCGCATCAATAGTGAAAAAATAATAGCCAAAAGCTATCCCAAACAAAACCTAAAATTAAAATTCTTCCACAAAATCATTGATGCACATCTGCTTCATGATTCATGTACGATGTTCATTCTATGATGTCAATCATATTATGTTGCATATTAAAGAATGTTTAAGTATGTGATTATGCTACCTTTAGCTATGTGCGTACATCCATATGAATGTATTTCTGCAGCTTGAATTTCGAAATATATGTATAAATAGTTTTGGAAATTTGACTTTCTATGCCTCATAGATAACTATATCTTCTATTTGTTTTCTTTTTATGTCTATTTTTATACTCTGCTATATTAGAAGAATGACATCTTGCTCATACATACATAGGCTTTCTCCTTTGATTTTATCATAATACTTTTGTACAAAATTCTTTTCACTCAGGAGAGATCGCACAAGAGAAGTTTAACATTTTCTTATTCAGCAGTAACTTCAACATACATAGAAATTACTTTTCTTAATATTTTTATCGTGTCATGTAAATTAGATTATTTTGATGGAAGTCTAATGCAAAGCATGATAGCATATCAAAGATTGTGTTTTGAACCTTGTTGGACATGCGCTCAAACTATAATGAAATATGGTACGAATTTGTTCAAACATTATTCGAACCATTGTATTTAATTATGATTCAAATCATAATCAAGCCTTGTTCGAACAAATGTTCAAACACTATTTAAACCTTCTTCGAATAGGGTTCAAACCTCCTTAGAATATGGTTTGAGCTTTGTTCGAGATGTCTTGAATATAGTTCAAAAATGATTCTTACCATATTCAAACATAAATTGAATCATGTTAAAACACAATGAAAAAAAAAGAAGACCACCATTTTAGTTGGATATTTATAAGAAAATGGGGCAAAGGACTTATAATACAAAGAACTGTTTTTCTTGAATATCTTATAAATCCTACATACAAAAGTGACAAATATTTATAATACAATGGTGCTTAGTTTTTTTTTTCCTTCGGAAAATTGTAAGTTGATTAGCTTTGTGATAGTAAAGGAGAGTTAAATTGGAAGTTATATATTTATGCAACAAAAATGATCCTTCAGCTCAATGTGAAGAAATCAGATAAAGAAGTATTATATATCTATTGCACTTCACATAAATACTCACGGATTTTGCGAGCAAGGAAATTAGCTAACTTAAGTGTGTTTGAGATCAAGAGCTTTAAAATCAAAACACAATTATACTTTTGATTTTAGATCAAAAGAGTAATGTCAAGCTATATGTCTCATTAAACATATAATTAGGGAGAAGATCTTTGCATCTAATTAGGTTAAAAATTAATGCTACTATCCAATGGCTACTTCTATAAACTTTTTAAGGCACACATGATGTAAGAGTGGGATTTGATAAATTAACCTTTGTTGTGAATGCAAAAAATAATTTTGTTAAAGGAAATTAGTGAAGCACTGAAAAAATATATTGAAAAAGGCCCAAGGTTTGATTGTATAACCTATTAGTTAATTTAAACTGCATGTCATTGATGACAGTCTCAACGATAAAGTGAATTTCTAATTCATATATATATATATATACTTGTAGAATGTTTGATGCTATGGACCTCCCAAGGAAATATGCCTTGATGTCTGAGATTATTATGTTAGTTAATATAACTTGAGACCATCATGTTAGTTATAGATCTCCCATTTTGACTAAGGCTTCGTTTGAGACAGCTTTCTTATAACTTTTTAAAACAATTTTTTAATAAAAAAATTTCTTAAACTACAATTTTTTGTACTAGAAAGCTATTTTAGAAAGTAGTAAGAAAGCCGTCCCAAATAAAGCCTAAGTCTTCTCTCTCTAATTCTTTTATATTTTGCATTTGCAAAGCCTGACTTTTTATCCTTAGCATCAATCTACACTTATCACACCTTAAATGATGTTGACTTAAAACTTTTTCATTAGCAGTGTTGGTAAGCAAATCATGTAGCCAACACATATAAGAAAGAGAAAATGCAATAGAAAAGAAAGAGAACCATGATTTAATGTGGAGAAACACGAAATCGGGAAAAAATCATGGAGCCACCTGACACCAAGAAATTCACTATGAAATTTTGGTAGAAATGGTCTAAATCTCTTTTTTCAGTTTACAATTCGTTCACTACTAAGAATAGAGAGAGACACACTTAACTTACACTAAGGGATGCAACCCTTAAGGTTAAACATAAAAAATGAGAAAGAAAACTATCCAACCTAACTCGCAGCACCATGGTGCCAGTTTTGGAGCGTCATGGTACTCCACTCTCTATCTCTGATTTGACCTACAACACCTTAGCACTTTGCCTTCTATCTCCAACTAGAAACTATAATGTTGTAACACTATACGACTATTCCAAAAAATAATATATTGAGTGCAAAGTGCCAGAATTGAAGTAAGGGGAGCCCCCCAATTATCCCCCAGTAAGCTTAACCAATAGAATTGAGTTCTGAGTCAATAATACAACCTAATTGATCAACACAATCAGATTTCACATAGAACTAATAATCTCCCACTTGGAAATTGATTGTGATCAATCATTTCCCTGATCTATAAATTTTGGGTTGTGTGTCATCTGCAAAAAGACTACCAATATTCCAGAAGTGATCTAATGAGAAATGATACTAAAGCTAGTTGTGTTTCATCCTATCATTGAATGTTGCATCTTAGGTAGATGAATAACAGTCATACTATCACTATGCAACTTCCCATTTTTTTTTCATTTATCAAGTTCTGCAATAAAACTTTGCAACCATATCATCTCTTTACTAGCCTCAGTGATAGCAATATACTCAGCTTCTATGATTAAGAGAGCACAATCTTCTACAATTTTGAAATCCAACTCACTACTGTGATCATCAATAAAAGTGACAAAATATAATAACCCACCTATAGAAGAAACTGGAGCAGGACCCCATACATAAGTATATACTAATTTCAACTTCTTTGACTTCACCTTTGAACTAGTCTTTGAGAAACTCACCTTTTGTTTCCTGTTATATACACATTCTTTACAAAAAGTTAGATTTATAGAGTTTAAACCATGAAGCTATCTACTAGTAAGAAATGAATGCATAATTTTCTTACTCATATAACGAAGCAAATAATGCCAAAGGCCTCCATCAATATCTGAATTAGTTACTCTATTTGAATCTGATCTTTTGTTGATAACATATAAGGTGCCTTCAATACCGCCACAAGCTATAATCATAGCCCCTTTTGTCATCTTCCATGAATTTCCTATTAATGATGTCACATGGTCTAAGTTTGCGAGCTAACTCATAGAAACCAAATTCCTCTTTAGATAAGAAATATTCTTAACATCCTTGAGTCTTCAACATAACCTGATTGGCATTATAATATAAACATCTCCCTATCTCAAAATATTGCAATTCTTATTATCTCCCAAATACACTTTGTCCAGATCACCATGAATGTTGTTATTGAATGCCTCCTTATTATGACCTGCATGAAATGAAGCACTTGAATCTACAACCCAAGATTCAAAACTATTCAAAAATATAATCAGAGATACACTCTGAACTTCTTCTATAGATATATTTATAGATTGACTTTTATCTTGACCTTTTTCACTAGCCTTTTTTGGAACAGTACAATCCTTATTCATTTCTTTCTAGAGTCCTGACACACAACTTTCAATCTACATAAAGTCAATTTTCATCTCCTAGATTTAGATCTTCATCTACTTAGAGTTCTATCTAAACCCCTACCTCTGGCTTCAACATTTAGAGAAAAATTTGAAGATTCATCATTCTACTTCTTACGAACCTTTTCATTCAACATTAATCCCATGATGTCATCAAAGTTTAACTTGAAACTTCCTTAAGAATTACTCAAAGCAGTAGCCTATAATGCCCAAGACCTAAATAAAAAAAATCATCTTTTATTTCAAACTAATCCACCTTAGCCTCTAATTTCATTTTATATTAATCTAAAATAGTGAAAACTTCTATAAATTTCATGTCATCTGTCAATATATATCACAAATCAAAATCTATATATAATAACTAGAAGTTCAATGTATAATATTTATCTATTATAACATTTATGTTTACAAAAAATAACATAAAATACAAAATAATAAACTAAACTTATAGATCTGACACTGATCAATCTTACTCAACTGATCCTCTTCTTGAACCTAAAATCAATCAGAATCATATAATGAGCTTACAAAGCCCAACAAGCAATAAAAACTACCAAAGCTTCCAATGTAAGAAAATATTATCAATATGTTCATCTCAATCAATATAAAATCAGCAGTCATCAGCATGAAATCAACAATCAAAATCAATACATTAAAGCATCTTAAGAAATATAGAAATCTGTAATATATAAGGAAATCAATAAAAGTTTATAAAATAATATCAGATGTCGTACTTTAAAACATATATCGATTATCTATTAATTATATTTATGCCAATGATTATATCATATGTTTTCTATCAAGGATATGCCATGTGCACCTGTCTATTAGTAAGACATATTAGTACACTCAATCGATATATCAAAATGTCTATCATTACTATATAAATATGTTTATCAATATATATCAGTGTACTTGTTATATGCTATGTCATGTTACATCAATCAAAAGCAAACATCAAATTAATTATATCTACCAATCAGTTTAATCAAATTAAATACAATCATGTAAAAGCAAACATGAATATAATTCAAAATAGAAAGGCAAGACATCCAGCTTTTAATGTGGTATTTTTACAATCTTTAACTAAAACTGTCCACCAACTAATCATCTGTCTTTATCTTACCATCATCATTCATAGATCCTAAATCAGTTCATATGTAACTTTAGGTAAATTATTAAGAGTCATCACTCTCTACCTATTGGCATAATTCACTCAATCAGTTACAAGCAAACATCCAGAATTACTCGAAAAACCTTTTATTTTAAGGAAAGCACGTCGACCCACCCTCCTATACAAGGCATTACATTTTAATAGCTAACTCATATTAATTATAATATTTACAGGCAACCTTCCTTACTTATATGCAAATATAATAATTATCATATATTAGTTGTATCATTTTTTCTATGCAAATCAATATCTTGTATGAAATACACTAATCTATAAAATGCAGGAAAATCTATATAATATTCATTTACTTCAAAAAATCATAACTATCAATTTATATAATGAAATTGAATATCATAAGAATTATATCTATCATATACAAAAAGTTACATGATAAAAGTACAATAAATCAGGAGAAAAATATATTTTTATTAGTTTATGAGAGATTAAATTCACCAAACACAAAACCACTAAAAATAAAGATAACTTTTAGCTTACCTACTACGATTCAAAGAAATCTCAGAACATAATTGATAGACAAAAATGACCCCAATGGTTTTTTCTCTCTTCTTTCTCTCCTTCACTTCTCTCCTCTCTATATCTCCTCTTCTTCTTCTATCCTTCCCCGAAAAGTTACTAGAATAAGGTAGGGGGCGAATGGTCTGGTGATAAAGTGGAGATTTATATAATAAAAAATATTTTTCAGTGCACAATGTCATAACTCTCTGAATCTGGCATCACAGTACTGCGTACCTCTTCCAAAGTTACTGTAGAACATAGAGCTCAGCACTGCGGTGACGCTTCTTGGCATTGCCGCACTTGCAAGCACAGTGCCATAGTACTCCAGCTCAAATTTTCTTATTTTTTTTAAATTATTTACACAAATTTCAAGTCATTATAATCTATTTACCATGGAAAAATATCATCCCTGACATTTCTACCAATAACATTAAATAAATCAATATTAAAACAAAGTCAATATAATCAAAACCAAACCAGTTCAAAACTAAATCAAATCATTAAATAACTAAATTTAATTCAAAAATAAATTGGTATGATATTAACTCTACAATCAATAAAATCCAAACTACTTATCACTGACTTTATAATTCATTCCATCCAAACAATCATGAGTTCTATCAATCTATTATACTTATTCACATTATTCAATAATATAACATTCAATAAGCTATGCCATCCTAATCACCCAAACTTAAATGCACATAATTGAGAATTTTAATAATGGATCCTCTAGGTGCATCCCTATCTTTCAGCTAAATCAGATTATAAACTCTTGGTTGTACTAGTGCTAGTGCTGGCATAGCATAATGTGTGGGTTCTCTCTCACTTTCACTTACTCCTCTTTCATATGTCCTATTCACAGATCTTTCATTGTATTCTCTAGATCCAATAGTCCTATATCTGTAGCCCTGTCTGGATTGCTCCTCCCTAATTCCTGATCCAATTCATTATCACTATTATGAAAATTTAGCCAATTGGTGTCCTCATTATCCACATCTGAATCATTTTCATCAAAAAATATTGTCCAGTATGCTTCCTAGCACATCGGGCACACTCCGGACGCTTCCTATAATTATCTCAGATCATCTCCTATTGTTAAATGATTTACCTTTCCTTTCACTATTATTTTGCTCTATTCATGTCCTCTCTCGATCTCTTCTTTATCATATCATGTCTAAATGCTAAAATTATCAAATCATTCTCTACTAATCTCACTCTCCCAACCAATTGAGAAAAATTTTGAATCCTCAATAGAACTAATGGATGCCTCAACTCATCCCTAAGACCTCTCAAGAATTTATAACACTTCTCTTCTGCTATATTGACCAACTATGGAGTAGGCATTATCAATGTAGTAAATTCATCTTCATACTACATTATTGTCTAATTTCCCTATTCTAACCTCATAAAGGCTTCTTGCATTTGTTGTCGAGCTGATGGAGGCTTGAATCAAATCCTAAAAAATAATAACAAACTCTGCCCAGGTAATCCATGCATTCATCTTTCCCTAAAATTTCTTTCGTTGCTGTCATATTCGCCATCTATCTATTTAAAGTATAGAGGCCAATAAAATAGTGCATTATATAAAAAGTGAAATCTTTAAACTAGTAAACCTAGTATGAATGTTATTAATATGTCGTAGCAGTGCTATACAATCAATAAGGAAATCATATAAATTAGTAAAACTGAAGCATCTATGAAGACTATCAGAATCTATAACAATGTAATGCTATCTATCAATTTTACAAGAGTATACACATGATGTTAAGTTATTCTATATCAATATCAAATAAGTATCATATATCACATGCTCAATAGTAGTAATCACATGCTCAGTAACAATTAGTAAATAATAAATTAATAGTAGTAATAGTGATAATGAATCAATAGTAATAGACCAATAATAATAAAATTTATAATAGTAATAATGAAACAATATTGTAAAAGTAAACCAATACAGTGATAGTAAATTAGTATAATGAATGCATCTCAGTAATGGCACTAAATAAGTAAAGAGTTCTGGCTTTCGTGATGTTTCTCTAATAATCTAAGAACTAATAACCATTGGCTCAATAAATAGAGTTGTCACTCTTTGCCCATCGATATAGTAATTATCTTCTTATAACTCACAATCAATAATCATGTGAATCAGTAGAGTATAACACTAAACCCAGTATTTAAAGGAAAGTATATTAGCCCACCATCTTATATAGGCCAGCCAATCTCGAACCAATGTTAGTAAATAACCAGCCTTTACTTTCACACATATTATTGCAATAATAATAACAACCAGCTATTACACAATCACATGCCAATATTCATTCACAATGCTTGTATTTATAATATGCTTGCACTAAAATGCCAAAATTACTATCTTATGTAAATCGTACAAAATACAATAATTATTATTTTACTAGCAAAATTATAAAATTAATTAGTTAAAATGCTTGAAAAAATCATTACTATGAACTACAAAAAGTTATGTGGTAGAAGTTTACTAAATCCAAAGAAAATGCAATAAATCATTTTTGGAAAAGCAAATAGTTAAAATTAAAATATTTGAAAACAGAAATAGGATAGAAGTCACCCACAATGATTTGAGTAATTTTATAAAAGCAAAAATATGAATTGGCAACCAAAATCAAGATTTTTCTTTCCTCTCTCCTCTTTTCTTCCCTTCCTCCTTTTCTTCCACGGCAAGCCAAAAATGAGAAACAAAAAGCTTAATGGAGAAAAATTTATAGATAAAAACTCATTTTAGTTTATGGCGTTGTGACGCTCCAACCCAACGTCGTTGCACTGCATGCCGAATCAAGAATAATGGAGTCGTTGATCTTAAGGCTTAGGGTCGCTTCACCCATGGCACAGTGCCAGAGTGTTCAACTTCAAACAAAAATTAGATTCTCATATTAAATTTATTTTAATAATCATCAGGTTATTATATTATATCAGTATAATCTATTGATATATCAATATATTTATCAATGTTGTATCAATATGTCTATCAATATCTATCTGTGTACTTGTCATATGTTATGCCATGTTACATCAGCCTCACTGTTGGTTCTATCAATTATACCTATCAATCACTTCAATCAAATCATATACAATCTTGTAAATATAAATATGAATACAATTATAAATAGCAGACATGACATACATCTTTTAATGTGGTGCTTTTAACATCTTTAACCCAATAGTCCATCAGTTAGTCATCAGTCTTTATCTTACCATCATCATTCATAAATGTTAAATTAAATCACAGGTAGCTTTCAAGAAATCATTAAAAGTCACACTCTACCTATTGGCGTAATTTAGTTAATTAGTTACAGGCTAACATACATGATTACACGATAAACTTTTTATTTTAAGAAAAAAATTGTCAACCCACCCTCCTATACAGGGTATTATGTTTAATAGTTAATTTGTATTAATTATAGTGTTTATAGGCAACCTTTCTAATTTACATGCAAATGTCATATTTATCATATATAATTTGTATATTTCTCTATGCAAGTTAATATCACGTATAAAATGTACTAATCTATAAAATATAAGGAATCTGTATGCTATTCATTTACTTCATAAAATCATAACTATCAATTTATCCAGTGAAATTAAATATTATTATAATCAAAATGCTAATAAGAATCATATATATAATATATAAAAAGATACATTGTGAAAGTTCAATAAATCGAAAAATATATATATTTTTATCGATTTCGGGGAGATTAAATTCACCAAACACAAATCTACTGAAAATAAAGGTAATTTTCGAGTTACCTATATCGATTCGATAAAATCATAGAATATAATCGATAGAAGAAAATGACCTGAATGGATTTCTATCTCCTCTCTCCCTCTCTTCCCTTCCTCTCCTTTCTTTCCCTGGAAAGCAGCTAGAATAAGGGAGGGGGAGGAATTGTATGGTGATGGAGTAGAGTTTTTATGATAAAAAATAATTTTTTATAGCCCAACACTACAGCGCTCTGGATTTAGCACCATAACACTTTGAATCTAGCATTGCATCATTGTATGCAGCTCCTAGAGTTACTGTAAAATAGAGAGCTTAACGTCGCAACGACGTTTTCTTGGCCCCATGTGCTCGCAAGCATAGTGCCGTAACTCTCTAGCCCAAATTTTTTAGATTTTTATTTTAAAGTTATTTACACAAATTTCACGTTATTGTATAACTAGCTTAGGCCATTATATAACTAGCCCATTCCAGCTATTTAGTAATGAAGATAATAACAGCAATGCTCTCACCTCGACATCAAACTTGATGCCAACTGAATACAACTGACTCATCATAGTGTTCAAATTAGTCAGGTGCTATACCATTAAAGTGCTGTATAACATCTTCATATTGAATGATTTCTTCATCAAGAACACTTTATTTGAGGTCGTCAGCTTCTCATACATCTTAGTTAGTGCAACCATAAGATCGATTGTAGTATTCTCATTTACAATGTTGAAAGTAATAGATGAGGAAAGTGAAATTCGAATAAAACCCATGGTTGTCCAGTCAAGAACCTTTATTCCTTCATAGTCATCGATTCTGACTTCTTTGTGATTTAATCTAGTGGCAAATACAACCTCTTTTAATATAATAGATCTTCAATTTGCATCTAATAGAAAGCTAAGTTTGAACTGTTGAACTTCTCAATCTTGTGCCTTAATTCATAAGCGATTACTTCCACTCAAATTGAAGAATATAGTTTTGATACTAGTTGTTAGGAAGTAAAACATGTAGCAAACATAAATAAGAAAGAGAAAATGCAGTAGAAAAAGAAAGAACACTAGGATTCAATGTGGAAACATCTAAAATTAGAAAAGAAAAATCATGAAGCCACACAACACCATGAAATTCATTATGAAAATTGGGGAGATATTATATAGATCTTTCCTCTCTCTCTCTCTCTCTCTCTCTCCTTGCCTCTCTTCACTTCACAGTTCATTGACTACTTAGAATTGAGAAAGAGACACTTAACTTACACCAAGGGGGTACAAACCTTCAAGATAAACATGAAAAATGAGATAGAAAACTAATCAGCCTGACTCGCAGCGCTAGGTTTTGGAGCATCGCAATGTTCCACTCTCTACCTATAATTTGGCCTATAGCACCATGTCGCTACAGCGCACAACACCATAACACTTTCCCCTCCAAGAATTTGGAAGCAGCACCCCCCCCCCCCCCCCCCCCCCCCGGAAACCGTCTTAGGCTTACTTTTTGACCCCGTACTTATAGTTGAAAGTAGAGACATAGGTCTAAAGGAAATATTATATTTAAAAAAAAAAAATAAAAATTAGAGCTTGATGAAGGATTTCTATAAAATGAAGATACATTAGTTGTGGCTAATTATATTAGATACTTATTAAGATTTTTCAAATAAGGGGAGGACTAGCATTAAGTTGTCAGTTGACTTCAGATTCTTTGATTGAATTCTGGTGAGTTGCTATGCGGAATGCTCTGGATGGTTCTGCCTAGTTACCCTCTAGAGCTAAGGCTTTTATAATTTCATTCTAACTTACATAATCACCTCTTGACCTTAGGATGGGTTCGTCTTATAGGTGTTGAAAGAAATATTAAATATATTCTTTGCAAATTTTTTTCATAGCTTCTTCCATTTAACTCTAGCTTTGATTTTATTAATTCCATTATTTCTTTTCTAACCAGTTAAAAATAAATTTAACTACCAATTTTATTGATGTATTTCACATCTTTATTGCATATGGAAAGACATCACACTTGTTGCACAAATTAATAAGAAAACATTTGTTCAAATTCAATTATCCCCCATTTGTGCATGCAAAGTCTCCCTTTTCTTCATCTTCACAAGCCACATTAAAATTAGTTAGGTTAATTCTTATGAATCCTTATTCTCTATTTAATCTTAGCGAATATTGGTTGAGATATTAAACCTATTTTTCATAGATCTTTGTATAAAACTTTTATATTCATTTTACCTCCATTCTAAATCATTTCCTAAAATTTCAAAATTAATTATCTACAAATTTAATATTGTGCATCTTCGACTCTAAGCCTTGATTTGGTACAGCTTTTTTATTACTTTCTAAATCAATTTTTTAGTACAAAAATTTAGACACACATTAAGATTTTCAAATAAGGGGCGGACTAGCATTAAGTTGTCAGTTGACTTCAGATTCTTTGAATTCTGATGAGTTGCTATGCGGAATGCTCTGGATGGTTCTGCCTAGTTACCCTCTAGAGCCAAGGCTTTCATAATTTCATTCTAACTTATATAGTCCCCTGTTGACCATGGGATGGGTTCGTCTTGGCAACAAGTTCATCATAATGATGACTTCTTCAGATCAACAGTTTATTTTTTAAATAATATGTGCGATATAAGAGATTATTACGTGCGGAGTCTGAGCATAAAGAACTGTTTGGTTTTGTGACTGTGAATAGTGAAAAAGTAGTAGTGAATAGTAAAAGCGCAGTGATAAACACTAACTGCGCTTTTGCTACACTTTTACAGTTCACTGTCACAAAACTGAACGGTTTTTAATGTCCGGACTCCACACGTAATAATCTCTTGTGTGATAGGGGAGGACAAAAAGCTTAAACAACACCTTGCATCTTATCATATACATTCTTTCTTATGAGCGCTGGCGGATTTAGAGGGGGCCTGCGGGGGCACGTGCTCCCCCCCGGGAAAAAAAGGGGAAAGCACCCACCTTGAAGCGGAAGCCCGCCTCTCCCGAGAATCCATCCTCTTCTCCTCCACATCCTCTGCCCCCGCTGAGTCCGAACCCGCAGACAACTCTCTCCCCGCAGGCAAGCCTAAAACTGACCTATTCCTTCACATTTGGAACTATGAGGTTGGCGATGCCATCAGAAAGCCATTACCTACTCTCCGTTCTGCTGTCGAGCATGTTGTGGATGAGCTGACGACGCCAACGGCAGAGAGCAAGTGCTGCGCATTGGCGAGAGTGGAGGGTCCTTCTTACATGTCAACCAAAGAAGAATGTGCTAATCCGACTGACACCAAAAATGAATCCTTTAGTCACATCAAAGCTTGCTTAGAATCACTACCAAAAAAGATGGTTTTCGCAGCACTTTTTTTGACCTATACCGACGGTTATACCCGCTACAACTTTCTTTGCAGCAGTTTGTGAACCGCTACACGCCCGCTGTGTTTGCAATGCGCTGCAAAGGCTTTCCGCAGCGGTTTAGGTAACGGCGGGGTAGAGTTACGTATGGCATATTACGGCAGCGATTATAACCGCTACTAATTAGAAATTAAGTTGCGGTTATAACCGCATCTACTACTATAAAATTGAACTGATTCGTAGGATTGTGGTGGTTATAACTGCCACAATTCTGGTTGTTAGTGGCGGTTATAACCGCCACAAAATGCAAGACTTCCAGTAATGTGGCGGTTTTAACGGCCACTATTGTCCAGAATTTTTTTTTTATGAATCTCAAAATCTGATCGTTCACCCTATATCTAACTAGCTATATCAGCTGGTCAGCCAACAATGCCACACAAAACAATTCTATTGAAATGAAATGAGCAAGAGTTGTAGCTAAAACAAAGACACAATAGAGATTCACAACAACAAGATTTGTACCTAAATTCAATACATAAAACACACATAAACAAGAGTTGTATCTAAAACAAAGAAAATGTAACTCATCTCCAAATGCCAAGTCAAACTCAAGGAAAATTACTAGAAAATGCTATGATTCATATATTACATGAAAGGAAATGAGCACAAAATAAAAACTACTAGAGTTCAAAAGCAAAACAACATAAGTTCGAAGATACATAAAATATTCATACAAGTAGAAGCATCATATTTAATACTACAACTCATCAGCAGACTGTCAGGCATCAGATGAATTGTCATTGCCACCCTGAAAATAATATGAAAATAATGAGATAATAATAATCAAGTAATTTACATTTAAATTACATAATTTTTTTTCATACCATTTCTGATCCTCCATGGGATGGATGATTCATTTGAAATCCTTGCATGAACTGTCTCATCTCATCACGAAATAAGCCAAACTCTCTCTTCTGATTATCTTGAAATGATCTGAACTCTTCTCTAAGACTAGCAATCTGTCCAAAATTGCTACCGCTACCACCACCTTCAGTTTTACTTTGAGGAAAGAATCTAGTCGGTGTGACACCAAACCCCTGGGTACGAACATGACCTGAATGTTCAGGTCCCATAACTATAGCAAAGACTCTCTCATTAGCTTCAATATTGTCATCTTCAGGTGTTAGCCCTTCTTCGGCAAGAAGCTTGCATGCCTGCGTCTACAGTACAAATACATATATATAGTTAAATTTATTAAAGAACGATTTATTAAAAAAATTGTAATAACTATATATATGTACCCATCGCTGCATAGCGTCCTCAGATGACCAGGTACCATCTTTGTGCATCCTATTGATTTTCCATAATTGTAATATGTCCTTGATAGACTACAAAAAAATTATAATAACAATATAAGTATGAAATTAAAACATTTAGTAGTAATAAATCAATATTTAATTTTATACCGTTTCCTTCTGTCTTCGAACTGAACTCACACGACCCATTGTGTGAGGACAAGTTTGTTTCTTCGCATTAGCAGAATTTTTCACAGCCCTTTCCTGTGAGACAAGATAATGTTACATTCCAAATTTTCTAATAGTAATAAATATATAACGAAGAAGCTTAATCTCAATATTTACCTGGTCTTCTGGCTTTGACCATTGGTTAACAAGTTGACACCATTGCGTTTGGTTAACTCCAGCTGGAACTGTTTCCAAAATTTCCTCAATTAGTCTATTGTCCCAATGCTCAGCCTTTAAAGTAGTTTTATAATTACGCCATTTCACCCCAAGGGATTGAAGAATCCAATGGCGAATATGACCAGGAAACTCAAATTTAGACTGCAATTAAAAAATATGATTTAATTAATAATATAAAACTAAAAATAAATTTAAATTTACATTGAAATAAATATTTACCTCAACTTCAGCCAGCATCTTTTTCTTGAAGGGCTCCATACCCTTATTTCTCCAATCAGGGAAAGCAATTGGAGCCAACATAGGATCTATTGCAACAACACCAAGATATGATCCTAGCAAAATCGACTCAGGGATATTACAAGGGATGTTATTCTCATTTACCTCTATATGAATTTGTGTTCCAGGCAGCATATTCTGTATATCAGCACATGTTGTTCTCCCCCTACGCCTGATAGGATTTCCTTGCTCATCTACATAATTTAAAATAAATGAACAAGCATAAATAGGCATTATAGGTCCTTGCTCATTTACACAATTCAATTAAAATTAAATGAATGTCATGAAAAGAAAATTATACCTATGAGCCATACCCCCTCTTCTGGGGTCGGATCTGTGCCACAAAATGAATGCCGTGAAGTCTGTTGGCTCCCACTACACTCAATCTCCTCCTGTGAATCTGGATGTACTGGAGTAGAAGGGGTGATTGATTCAGTCTCCCTACTACTTTCACCTCTACTTGATCCTCCTCTACTAGATCCACCTCTACATATTGCCTTCTTTGCTCGTCTGAAAAGACTACCTCATGTCATTTCCTGCAAACAAAAAAATCAAAAGTGTTTAGCATTAATAAATAACAACATATAAATAACAAGATATAAATAACAATTAATATATAAAGAACAATATAAAAAGAACAATATATTAAAGAGCAATATAATAAAGACTTACATTTATAAGCAACAAGAAGTTCCTAAATTTTCTGACCTGTATGAATAAGCCTTCAGTAGTTCACAAGTGTATAACCAAATTCATCTTGTTTTATGCCGCTAAACTTGAATATGTAAGATTAATTAATTTGCAGGTTGTGATAATCAAAAATGACAAAAACATAAGTCAACATTAATTGTAATGAATAGTCTTGTAGAAAACATAAGAATTGCATATGATCATAAAACCTTCAAAATTTAAATATTATGATGAAAGCCATCAACAAAATAATATTACATTTACAAGCACAAAGAAATATTACAATCAAATGCATCTCGTGGTTTAGCTCTCACAACAAAATTCCAATTCTGATTTTTAGCATCTTCAATGTAGAATACAGGCTCCACTTGTGAAGAGAAAATAAAAGGATCATCCTGAATTTTCTGACCTGTATGAATAAGCCTTGAGAAGTTCACAAGTGTATAACCAAATTCATTCTTATTTTATGCCTGTTGTACTTGTGTTTGCCCAATCACATTTAAATAATATCACCTTGAATATATTAGAGTAATTAATCTCAATAATATCATTAATTTTTCCATAATAGCTAAAATTCCCAATCTCTGTTGTATTAACAACACCAAAATTCTGGGTTTTTTTGCCTTCATCTCGTTCTTTTGTGTGAAAAATATAACTATTAATGAGAAGACCCTTGTATCTATTTGCAAATTTGTTGGGGCCCTTAGCCAATGCTTTGATTTCTTCTGTGATTGCCAAATCATTAGAACTTGAAACCTAACAAAGAATAAAAAGTACAAATTCACTATGTCAAATACTTTAATTTATTATCATTTATGAAGTTTAAGGAATATAAAATACGAAAGCATACCGTGTCACGTAACCACTCATGAAATCTTTCATTGATAAGCCTTTCTAAATCTGATATTGTTAGATGTGTATGCCTGCGTCGCTTTCTTCTCTCTCCATCTTTGAAACATTGTCTATAACTTTCAATATTATCACAATGTCGGAGAACATATCTATGTGCCTGAATCAAAGAATTATCATCTAAGATGAATGAAGGCACCTTTCCCAAGGGAGTACCACCACTTGAAAATTTAAAAATAAATTGTGCCTCAGCTGTTGCTGCAGCTTTATTCAAAAATTGAGACCCCTCTAGATATTTAGAACAGAAAGTTATTCCTTCTTCAGCAATATAGCCCTCCGCAATAGAACCTTCAGGTTGTGCTTTGTTAGCTACATAGTCTTTTAATACTAAAAAAAATCTATAATAATTAAAAACTTTATGAATATTATGTATAATTGAACAATAATAACTTGAATTAATAATTACTATTGCAATACCTCTCAAACGGATACATCCATCTATACTGAACTGGACCACCTAATTTTACTTCCTCGGCCAAGTGAATAAGTAGATGAACCATGATCGTGAAGAATGAGGGGAGTATTGATCTTTCCATTTTACACAATGTTATTGCAATATTATTCTGTAGTATGTCCAACTCGTTCGGATCGATAACCTTGGCACAAATTGACTTCAAAAATTTTGAAATCTCCACAAGAATATGTATAATTTCATCGAATGGAGAACATGACCTCAAAGCAATGGGTAAAATTTCTTCAATTAGCACATGACAATCATGACTTTTTAGGCCCACAATCTTACATTCTTTAACATTAATACACCTTGAGATATTAGATGCATAACCTTTAGACATTTTCATATTTTTCAAAACTTGACAAAACATCAACTTTTCTTTTTTGTTCATTGTGAAGCAAGTTGGTGGCAATAAATAAGAACCATCTTCAAGAATTTGTGGATGCAGCTCACTTTTAATTCCAATTTCAACTAAATCTTGTCGTGCTTGCAAGTTATCTTTAGATTTCTCAAGATCAAGTAAAGTGCTAATGAAATTATCACATACATTTTTTTCAATATGCATGACGTCAAGATTGTGTGGTAGTAAATTATACTCCCAATAAGGTAGCTCAAAGAAAATTGATTTTTTCTTCCAAATGTGATTTTCACTCAATTCTACAGTACGCCCTCTTTTCAAGCTTCTAGATTTGCCCAACGAAAACTGAACATTTTGTAATTTTTGTAAAATGTCACTGCCAGTATACCTTCTAGGTGCTTTATGGATCTCTTCTGTATTGTCAAAGTATTGTTTCTGTCGACGGAATAAGTGATTCTCTGCTAGCCAACGACGATGACCCGTATAAGATAATTTCTTTCCTCTATATAACCATAAAGACTCTGTATTTTCGGCACAACAAGGACAAGCAAATCTGCCTTTAGTATTCCAGCCAGAAAGCATACCATAAGCTGGAAAATCATTGATCGTCCACATTAATGCAGCTCGTAAGTTAAAAGATTGTCTAGATGCTGCATCGTAGGATATCACTCCATGCCATAATTCAGACAACTCATTTATTAGCGGTTGGAGATAGACATCAATATTGTTTCCTGGACTCTTCTCCCCCAGTATAATTGTAGACAGAATGAAAGAAGGTTGTTTCATTGCAATCCAAGGAGGCATGTTGTAAGGAACCAAAAGTACGGGCCAAATGCTGTATGTACTACTCATAATCTTAAATGGATTAAAACCATC